>WHYT01017266.1:258180-281351 GCA_009806455.1 Tetrax tetrax | reverse complement strand
ATATATAAAATATTTTTTATTGAGTGCAACACCGGAGAATTTGTTGCAAAAAGATAAAAAAAGTCAGAAATTTAATAGCTCTTGTTAATTTATCAATGAGATTGCAGTACTAGGGAAAAAGGCTGCATTTTTCAGCATAATTGCTGCAGGTATGTATTTTCAATTTCAGTTACAATTTCCTGCTGTTCCAAAAATGCTGTATAGTCTGCAGGGATCTGGGGAATTAATTAGGTACATTTCATTTCTCTTCTAACTAATCCCCTCCATTCTCTTAGTTTAGGGAGGTGAACACACCAATGACTGATAAACCACAAGAGCTTTATTTACCTTTCAGAAGTTTCTGCAAAGCCCAGCAAGGTGTTGGCCTGTCCTTAAATTTTCTCCACTTAGTCTTGGGATACTGGCATTTGAATGTGACCCTTGAAATCAAAAGTACTATTGCACTTTGAAAAAGCACATGAGAGTAGATTAATAAGAACCAACACCATAGCAGCTTAACTATAAACCTTTTCTATAGGCCAAGTATTTTCTGCTTAAAGTGCTTCAGAGAGGACACAAAAAACAATTTAAGATAAGCAGTGTGAACTGTGCCCATGTCAATTCAAAAAATAATAATTACAGTGAAGTATCCTCAGGTTTTCTGAATGTGGTTGCAGTTGATTAAATTGACTTGGTTTTAGCCTGGTTTTAAACCACTCTTTAGTATCAGATTGTCTTTTGTCGGGGAATGGAAAGAATTTTGCATATATTCTAGGTTATTGATAACGCTGAGCCTGCGCCTGGATGCGAGTTACGTCACAGCAGCGCTCTCTTCTACAGCGTACTGAAGGGGTTAGCAGCAGCCTCTCGTTTGGTTCTGCTCAGTGAGCTCATAAGGCCGGGGAAGAAAGAGTGAGATAGTTTGGAATGGATGCTAAGGGAAGGCAGTGGCACATACTCATTTTTGTCAAATTCTTCTGGGGCAGCTGCTTCGTGGTTGTAAACTGAAAGTATCTGACTTGGGTGAGGCTAGCGAACTGAGTAATCCCATTGATTTCGCTGAGTGTTGATTTGCTCTGTATGTATTTTAATAATTTCAGGACAGGGGTTATCAAGGAACGATGTGTATAGAACCTGTAAATCCCTTCTGAGGTTTTTTTAAATGTATGTTTTTGTAGTTTTGAAAGGCTACAAAGGAAAGAAAATAGGCAGAATATTTTGATCTTTGGTCCATTACTGATGATAAGAGCAGGCATGCAGTGCATCCTAACTTTTCTTGATTGTTCCACAGCTGTAGAGTGATTACAGAGTGTTACTGAAAAAGGCCAATCTCCTTGCCAGTGCAGTCCCTCATCTCTTACTGTCACTGGTTCTGTATCCAGTTCAGGTCAACACAGTGTTGCCTTTTGTAATATTTTATTAATTTGTTTTCATTTTACATTTATTGTGTCGTTCATTAGGGCAGGATCCCAACTTTCTGCACCACTGGAAATAAATATTGATGTAAAATATCCACCTAGTTGAATGTGGAGAGTGTGGATAGAAAAATTTTCTTGGGAAGCTCCTTGCAATAGGGAAAACAGCATTCCCAGTGATTTAAGATATTTCATCCTAAGACTTTACCACTATGATTGTGAAATGCTAGGAGACTCTTAACAGCTCTGAAATGTTAATATATTCTATTTTATCATTACAGTGAGACATGACAGTTTTTTAAAAGTGGGATCTTCATATTAGGTTGTTATAGGAGACACAACTTAGATTTGTAAGCAGTTGTCTCTCTCTTTGTAATTTCTGATGTTACCTATCCAGAATAACTTGTCTGATAAATGTGCAATACCAGTAATGTACTTGCAGTGTTTAAGATGGTTCTGAAGCTTGTGTGATGCTTCGTTGCCAGAATTTGACTCTTGTTCTTCTTCAGTCAATTGACTGGTTCTCCAAAAACGAGCAAAGAGCCTGTATAACATCTCTTCTCCGTATTGATCTTTCCATAGAGCCCAGAAGAAGCATTTTTATCCTGTGGCACATTAATGTGACAAACACGTAGACGTTTGTCTGGAGAGAGTAATGATGTCATCTGATGTGCTGTAAAATCACCTGTTCGATTTTCCACATTTGAAAGAATAGCTTTTCATTGCCTTTTCTTACCTCGAGCAAGGCTGGAGCTAATTATGCCATGCTAATTTCCTTTGTTTTATTAGTTAAATAGAATACTTCAAGTGTACAATCTTCTTTGTTAATACTATGCCTAGCTATTACGCAACTGTAAAAGTGCTGAGATTTAGAGAGAACAGCTAGCATTCGATAGTCTAAGATCCAAGTAATTTTACTGGTTTATGGTGGTCTCAGTAATATTCTGTGAAGTTCGCTTAAATTCGAGCAAGCAGCCAAACATCTTTGAAAAAGCCTACTGCTGTGCTTGAGGTACTCCAGATTTGCAGCAAACTAAGAAACACAGACTGGTTGGGATCCTTCTGAGCCTCGCAGAACAATGTTTGCTCTGTAATCCAGGATTGTCAGCTAGATTTCCAATCTCCGCTCATCGCTTCAGCTGCACTGCTATGACTGAAGAGCAGGAGCACACACTTCATGCAAGCTGGCAAATGTATGCCAGACATGAATGGGAGGTCAAGTTGGTGGCATGTTCACAGGCCTGTAAAGGAATAACCACCCATCTAATCTGAATGGATTTCTCGCTCCAAGCCGCCTAAATTTCCAGGGAAAATTCTGGTCTTAATTTCTCCTCTTCTACCAAGAGATTGGTACACATAGGCAGCTCAGAATAAGGGATTTTTTTTTCAGATTGTAACTGAGAACGTTGTTAGCTTGTCACGAGGTGTCTGACACAAGGACAATCTGAGGAAAAGAAGCTGTCAGCAGTGTTGTGACTACATTGATTACACGGAGTTTATCTTGCCTTTATATTCTCTTTTGTCTAAAATAATGCTATTATTTTTCCTGTTCTCTTCAGAAAATTATGATGCTTTGTTCAGTACAGTAAAAGTGTTGGAATTTCTAACTCTCTTTTGGAGTGGGAATTCTGCAATCCTATTTTGAAAAATTGAAATAACCGCTAATAGCTCAGACTGAGGTGATAAAACTCCCCGTGTTCCCACGATCTTCACCTGTCAAGAAGATGTGTTCTGTAAATATTTATAGCTTTCAAATCAGACTGAAACTCAAAATTAAGCATAAATAAATTAATTCAGTGATCAAGGTGACACTCATGGGACTGTTAGAAAAAAGAAATTAAGCTTGCTTAGCCTTGATGATGAAGGTGAGGATTGAGGGTTGTGAGAAGACTACTTGAAATCTCTTTATCCATTTTGGTACTCATTATCCTAGTGCCAGGCGCAAGTTCCATCTCTGTGGTTAGTAACCCTCTTTGCCTGAATAGACATATGTGGTTCTTGAGTACTCCACCACAATACCTTTATTCACATTTTGAGTATTTTATTTTATTTTCTCATATCAAAGTTTTAATAATGCAAGTTTTTACACTTCCTATTTTAGCATACCAAATTGCAAACACCACAATCATGAAACATCATTTTAAAAGTTGTGTGGATCATCAAAACTTATAGGAATGTCTGATGTTTACTAACTAAAATATGAGAAACTGAAAATATCTATACATTTAATTTTTCAGTTTTGCAGTAGAGTTAGCAATGTCATCATGAAGCATTTCCTGAAGATAAATGAACAAATGAAATTAAGAGACCTAGGCTATATTTTGGAACATCAACTCCTCCCAAGTGGTCATTAATCCCAAGGAAGTGTCCTGCCTGAGTTCTCATTGCTTAATTAGACCATTAGGATATTGCATGTTGATTGAAGTATTACAGAAGGGAGAGGATGGTCAAATGACTATGATGATCAGCAATGTAAGAGTAAAATGATTGTGATATATGTAATGGTTTTAACCATAGCAGCCCTGAAATAATGTGATGTTGCTATGCGAACCTCTATTCCTTGAGTGAAGCATGAAGGAAACAGTCTCATCACAGCAAGGAATACAAAAGTCAATAGGTTTCTGCATCATAACTCTGAATTAAAATGTGCAATTAAAATGTGTATTTGATGCCAACCCTAAAATACATCGTGTAATAATTTTTTGAGACAGTATTATAATTCCATCCAGTGACACTTTTCAGATTTGTGTCCTGCTTAATCAGAAGTGATTGCAGAAGACTTAGCTTAAAAATCAGGCTTCACTGGTGATGTTATAAAATTTCTTTCAAGAGAGTCTCACCTATATCAAACAAGAGGAGAAAACTGAGAATTAAACTCAGAACTTATTTATTTAAAAAAAAAATAAATAGATAAACAAGGAACTGTCTACTTTTCACTGATACAGAAATCTTTTTGTGAACAAGCCATGTAGATTTTACTGCCTCTGATTTTCATACAGTTATATGAAATAGACAGGAGTTCAGTGTTTCCTTTTATCGTAACCTGCCTAGACATGTTTTCTATCCCTAAATGTGTTATTTTTTTTCAGAATGACTGCTGTAAGTATAGGTGGTTAAACAGCTGGAAAACAATAGCAAGCTGTTGGGTAGTTCAAGGCTGAAGCGTATCTGTATCCAGCTTGTGCATAATGTAAATAAAGGTTGAAATGTGGCTGATGGAGAAGCCTGTGTGCTAATCAAGTTGTTGCTTTAAGTGAATAAATCTGCAGCTCGATTTCGAGTGAGGGGGAATCATAAGCAGTTAGGTAAAGGCAGTTGCTGGCAAGAGAATAATGAATCTACATATAAACTATTAATCAAATTGCATGAACCCAAGGGTGAATGTAAATCAAAAAGCTTGAAAGGTGGGTAGGGAAGACTATGATCACATCTTTGCTTTAAAAGACACGGAACACTCAGGTTGCATCTTAGTTTTTTTTATATAAAATATGTATTTATGGCCTTTATCATTGAAAAGCTCTCCGTGATCTGTGTCTGAGTCAGAAAAGTTTGGTTTGGTTTTTTGTTTGTTTGGGTTTTTGGGGGTTTGTTTTTTTTTGTTGTTTTTGTTTTTTTTTTCTTTTTTTTTTTAAACTTGTGGCTTATTCTGTCTTCAGTGTAACTTTTCAGGTCAGTAGAACTCTTGATTAGGTAGGTCACAATATTTTTAATTCAATCTTAATGTATCAAGAGATGGTGCTTACTTTCTTCAGAGTGGAATTCTGAGAATAAATAAAACCATTCGGTTGAAACTAATACGTTGGCAAACGAAGCTAAAGCTTAGCCCCCAAAAGATGATTCCTGCTTTCTTAACAAAAAAAAATTAATTTTTTTCCTTAACTTTGGAAGTTATACTTTTTTTTTTTTTTTTTTTTTTTTTTTTTTTTTTTTTTGTTGTTGTTTTTCCTGACCTGTCAGGAAAGACATAATGTCAGATTGAACAGTTAACCAATGAGTTATTTAATTTTAAAATATTTTCTTTGAAAGTTTGAGTTCTGCCACCTAATTTGGCATGTTCAAATATAAATTTGTTTTCAAAAAATTGTCATCTGGGTTTACATCTCTTCTGGTAAAATATCTTGCCCAGATCTACTTCGTATTATGATCAGCTTAACAGTATTTAATCCCTATTCTTTAGGTTGACCATCTGTTCATTTTGGACAGTATTTCATGTGTATCTCACAAAGGTATTATAAAGTCTGTTTCATCCAGATTTTACAGCTGGTCCTTGGGGCCAAGTAACCAGAATCGACCAAGTACATAGAACAAATATTAGAAATCTTTTTCCTCTTTAATGTCAATAAGATGGTATTGATGTATGGAGCAGGGTATCAGAGCGGTCTGTTTTGCATATCCAGGTTTTAAAGAAGGATTACTTGCACAGTTTAATAGTGCTTTTTTTTTGGTGAATATATATACACAGTCTAGCAGTGGTTACTTGGTTGGTTGGTTTGTTTGTTTCCATGGGAAGTTTGTTTCTTTAACTTGACATTTTATTTTCCTGTTTCTTTATCTGGGTATCCTGTTTACGTGTGGACCACCGTTTAAGCTCTCCAGGGTTTTGTTTCTAATAATATCGTAGCTAAACTTTGTCAGATGGAGATGAGCATTTCTTGAAGACATAGCATTTTAATGATGTTGTTTTCCAGAAGTGTTCAACATAACCCTGATGCTGTCTTGCTGACATACATCATTTTGCTTTAGAGTTCCCAGACTTTTAATGATCTGGGAAATAAAGATTTAATAGGAAAGGTAACTGTAAACATGTGTATAAATAATACTGCAATATGTAGTTGTTATTTTCAGGTTACAGTAAGGTGTATAATCCTAACATTTGTCAGCATATACTGTACCTGTTGTTAGATAAGTAAAGCCTTAATCTGCCTTGGAAACTTCATCAGCACATGGAGTCGATGATGTTGGTAATACTACTTAGAAATGAACTGGGTTTTGTCAGATGCTCACGTCTTTACATTATTACCTCAGTATTGTGAATTCTTGAAGAATAACTACTGTTGCTCTGCTTATTTTAATTTGTTTTTCAAAGATTAAGGCAGCAATTCATATAAAAATATTAAAATAAAGCTTTTTTATGTGCTACTTTGAATTGGCAGTATTTTTCATTCTTTCATAAAAGTACAGTATTATATAAACAAAGAAAAAAATCAAGTTGAAGAGGACCTTTAGACACCAGAGCTCTAGTCCAACCTCCTGTTCAAAGCAGAGCCGGTTTCTAAGTGCACAGAACCTTTTCGAATTCAATTTTGAGACACTTCAGAGATGGAGAATCTGGACAATCTGTACAAGTCCTTAGCAATCCTCATTATGATTTTGCTTCCCTAGTATCCGATTGGAATTTTCCTTCCTTGTTGCAACTTGACTCTTGCCCTTTGTCCTTTTCCTGTGCACATGGATGTGCTTCTCTTCAGTGAGCTGGATGAACCTGGCTCCCTTCTGTAAGCATCTTATTTGCCCTCTTTTGGAACTCAGTTTCTCAGTGTCTTTCTCATACTGGAGGATGCGAAATGGGACACAGTACTCCAGGTTTGCCTTCTGAGTGCTCAGAAGAGGGGAACAGTCACTTACTTTAACCCTCTAAATTTTATTATTGAAGAGAATCAGTCTTTTAGAGCTACTTTTTTTTTTTTTACTGTGTTACTTTACCTGATATATTTCTGTTATAAAGTTTAATAAATATAAACAAACATAGAGACACACAAGCAATTATATTTGCGTAATATCTTTTCTGGTTAAAAATACAATGTAGTTTTGCAAATACAGTGAAAATACAGTGAAGGAGTACAGGATTTTTTTACCCCTATCAATACAGAAATTTCATTATCTGTCATCTAGAATTGGCCTTCCCTAGACTGGAAAATAGAGATGGAGGATAATGAAAGAAATAAGAAATTTCTTGAATTTATTGCAAGTCATACATTTATCATTTTGATGGAAAATGTTTTTCTGAAACTAATTGTTTATCATTGATTTCCTTGTAAAAACTGTACTTGAATTACCCTTTCTGCAATAACATATTGGAAAAATCTTACAATTTATCCAATATCTCAGTAGATCTGGAAATGGTGTATTCTGCTTAGTGTGACAGCATGAAGTGTAGCCCATCCACACTGTGTTTCAGCCATTGTTTGTTTGTTTGTTTTTTTTAAACTGAAACAATATTCTGAATTTGATTTGCATTTAGAAAGTAGCTCACATCTTCACAGTGATGCTTGCAATTGCTGTACTTAAATTAATTTTTACTTTACTGCATGCTTTTTTTTTTGTGTGACAAGGTGATTACCAGACTGTTGCTTTTAGAATTAGTTGATGGGATTCTTTGACACAACGTTATCATGAAGTCTAAAGTAAGTAAGTAGAATTTGAGACAGGAGAGACATGTAGGAGTATTCTACAGGTACATTTGGTTGATTAAAGCTAACCAACTGCTGACGGTAACACACAGAAATTCCCTCTGTTGTTAGAGCTTTCTGTAATTGTGATGTGTGTATTGTCTTACTCCCTCACCTTTGATACCACTACGTGAGACAAAATCCAGGACTAGATGAATCATTGCTTGTGTTCTACCCAGCAACTATACTGATATTCCAATGGATAAACAGTTCCTTGAAGTGCAGTATTTTTTCTTAGATTGGCTAGTGCAGTAATTTTTAAATTAGACTCTGACTCTGTGTTGGCCTTCAGGTTAATTCATTTTTTTCCTTATGACAATATTACTCTCTCCAGTGACTGATTTTTTACGTTTTCAGTTCTGATGGAAAACTGTAGTATGTTAAAAATCAAGACACTTCAAATTATGTCTACTAGATAGTATAATATTTGATAGCCTGCCACAAATTTCATTTACATATCTTATGCAATTATTCACTAGAGAGCAGGGTTAAATTGTTAATTCAGGGAAGGCAGCATCTCAGCTGGGGTAGACTTCCTTAGAGCTATGCTTATCCATGCCAGCTGGAAAACTCAGTCTGCAAATGTGGCCTTTTTTTCCCGATTTCCCAGTGACTTGTTTTTCAGGGCAGCTCTGCCTAATTTCTCCATCAGTTAATTCCAGTGTGTTACTTTTCTGATTTGTTTATATGTAAAGAACAGACTTGTTCAAGTGTCTTAGTAGAATCTGGAGGAAGGTAGGAAATAAGAAATAGTTATTAGTACTGCCATGATCTGAAGCTTAATTTATTAGCACATATTAACTTAAAGGCTGTATGTACAGAAGTACATACACGCATTAAAAAGGTATCTCTAGTGCAAGTTGTTATATTAATTTCTTACCCTAACAGGATTAAATGTCTTCGTTAAATGCAGTGATGAAATGAAGAAAAACATCACACCTGAAACAATTTAGTAAAGCGAATGTGAGGTGGTCTTGCAATGGAGGTAGGATCAAGTGGGCAGAACTTTACTGAAATGATACTCCCACTAATTTTAATAGATTCCTGAGGAAACAAGATGCTGCTCAAAATAAGTGAAGTTGATGGTATGGAAACACTATGTGCAGTGCAGCACTCGCATCCTGATATCTCCAATTGCCTTTTATACATTAATAAGTTTCACCTGATCTTAATTAAAAAAAACTTTAAAAAATTGTCAGTATCTGAAATTAAGTATCTGCCTAGGAATTTTTGGTGTTCTCTTTTCAGTGCATTTGATGAAGTTGCATCACTAGTTCTCATCAAGATAGTGAACCCAGACTCTACGTAGTTCTCCAGCTCGTTAGAGCATCCTTCTGTACGTTCTAGATAGCTGAATGAAAAATACAAACTAGTTAATTTTTTTTTAAATTACTTAGTCACATGGCAAAGAAGTGTGAAGAAATGCTGTTATTAGTTTCTTAACAACAAGCTAAAGGGTTGATAACTGTTCTGATCATATGAAAATGGAACAAGTGAAAAAGACCAGTTGTTTTAGAACCTCACATGTAGTTCATAATTTACTCTAATAATGGGGAAAAAAAGTGGCAAACATGTATGATTTCTGAGTTTGTTCCATCCATTTCCCACTGCAGGCTCCCTATAGGTGTTCCAAGGGAACATACATGTATCCCACATGGCATGTTAATACGGATGTCGGGAAAAAAAATTAGGACGTTGTTATTAAATGGTCAGGATCATAACTGAGCCTTCAGTTCTGCTTTCCTTTTGTATTTTTTGTTACTGCATAAATCTTACTCCATTTTTTTTAATTAGTGTAATGCTTTCCACATTTCCATTAAAACCCTGTTCAGAGCTATTAGTGGATTGTTATTATCTAGTACTGTATCAATTAATGGAGCCAACATACAAAGAGGAGGCTGTAAATCAACCCTACATGTGAGGTGGTCGCCTTGTGGACTGATTTTCTTATTCCCTAAAGCCTTCACAGAGGAGTAATTTCTGACTATGAGGCGAAGTAATTGAGAAAAAGAAAATACATATGTAGCAGAATCCTTCAGCTTCAGGAAAGGACCAATACATATGTCCTTTATCTTAATGGAAGTTGAATCAGATTTGTTTGATGCGTTTTGGTTTTGCTGTTTTAAATTTTTTTTTTTTTTTTTAAGGAATGTAAGAAATTCACTATGTAGTTGCTTTTCTGAAATATGTGTGTGTGTGTGTATATATATATATATAAAAAAATAAATAGCTGTAGGCAGTCTCTCAATCTGATAAATTGCTGATACCATTAAGACTTTTTTATTTCCTGTATCCCTAGGCTGATTCGACTGCCAACCAAGTATTGAAGGCTTCTAGAAGCTAGCTTGAAGTCCATTTGGTACTTGAGAATAGTAGATATTATAGCTTTAAAGGATTAGATAGAATAGCTAATGAATACGAATAATGATTATTCAGTAAGTGGTGCTGATCACATTATTAAGAAAAATATATGCACGTACAGTGCATTTCAAGTCAGAGTAAGCAAATACTTGTAAAGATGGGAAAATCAAGGAAAGAAAAGGGAGTTATTCAAGAAATACAAGTGATATCCAGTGGATCACTGAGTAGTGGTTGTCCTTTAGACTGATACTTGCTTGTGGATGTTTGTCTCTCCAGTATTAGTCTGCCACTCCCCACTGGAGAGAACAGTTTAAAGATTGCCTCTCCTCAGACATTATTTTCTAGATCTTTATCATTATTAATATGCAGCATGCATGGTGATATTCAGAAGTTTTCAAGAACGTACTGAGCATAATAAAGAAAACATATTCTTTAGCATTTTATTTAATATCCATTCATATTAAGTTGTTTCTGGTGACAAAAGAAAGCCATTCCTATTAAATAAAAAACTATATTACACATCTAAATACTTTTTAAAGTTGATCATATGTCTGTGTGTATAGCTGAAGTTAGGGCGGATGTTCTATTACCAACAGTTCATTCAAAGCATGAATTATCCACATAATACAGGTGCGGTGCAAGACTGAAAGGTAGTACACAAAAAGACCAACTAGTAATTATTTGTCTTTCTTGAGCATAGACAGGAGACACATTGAGTAGACAGAAACATCCTGCAAGAATCAATGGAAGTGAATTTAAAGCTAATGTTGATTTAAATTTTCATTCTCCTTGTCTTTTCAGCCTAAGGACATTTGGAACTTAGAATCAGCCCTGATGTTCAGCGTCTTTTTTTTTTTTTTTTTTTTTTTTTTTTTTTTTTTTTTTTTTTTTTTTTTTTTTTCTTTCCTGTTTTGTGTTGCAAATGTGACATTATTTCAATCATATGCTGTGGGTAACATGGGTGGAAAATACAGTTTAAATCATTGCTTATGTTTTAGATGTGAGATTAAATGTCTTTCTGATATCCTGACCCTGAGTTTATTCCTTCGATCTGCCATGTTACAATCTGGGGCAGCTTAAATCTCTGCCTGCCATGCTGTCTTCCCTCCTCCCGTGGTGGGATCCTAATAGAGAAAACCGTTCTGTGAACTGCACGGCTTGCAGGGGGGTGGTAAACTAACTGCACTATAAAGAAGATGAAAGACTTTCACAGAAAGGTTGGTATTTAAAAAACAACTCTAAACCTATTGCATCATTTCATTTAAGCCACTGAGCTGTGGTAATTAGACTTAGGGGGAAAGAGCATTCATGTTTTAAAAGACTGAATTGCTGACTCTACGTTGCCTTCTGCAGTATGCACTGGTGAGTTCCTTCCTCGGTTCAGCAGTGCGCCTGATCTCCCTCCGTGATTATCTGCTCGTGTGATTTCGAGGCAGATAGCAATGAAGTAGATGATAGATGAAGGTCCTCCATTTTGTACGTTATCTTCTAGGAAAAGAGCTTTATTAAAGATAATGCCGTGTCAGCTATCTCTGTATGAAACATCAGGTATGAACAAATGCTGTTGGTGAGTGGTGTGGTGAAGCAAGTGTCCAGAACTTTTGGTTATGCGATTGCTTAGGGCAGGGAATAAAGTGAAATATGCGCTTTTGTTGCACCTTTCCTCTTATTTTTCTTTAATGTAGTCATTTTCATCTGGCCCAGGGACTTGCTTGCAATGGTGTTCATCTTAGTTTACCAAACAAAATTATTGTCACCTAACCTGCATAGCTTGTTTCTAGGGTTTTCTTAGAACTACCTCTGTCTGAGAATTACCCTTGTGGGCCTGGTAGCTACTTTACCAGATCTTAATTATTGCATAGTGTGTGCAAAACTTCTCCTGAAAAATGCCAGAAGTGTACAGGCTCCCTAAAAAAGTCCATATTTACTGCCTCTCACTTCCTCATCGCTATAAGCAGCATTCCAGAACCCAACCTTATTTTAGAGCAGGCTCGCTCTTTCTGGTTCTGAAGCAGAACACCTCAACATGACTTGCACCCAATTTCTGCCAAGACAGCTGTTAATACAGACCAACCTGTAATGTCCAGGTGAAATATCTTGCCTAAACGTAGTATTCTCCATATACCTTATTTGGAGGTGCAAAATATTTGCTGAATGGCAACCTGTGCAGGCATCTCCAGTCCTAATCAATCTGAGTGATGGAAGCATTTACTTTTGATCTGCCTTGCAGGTCAGTAATCACACTGATCAATGTAATTTATGCTGTTGGGAACAAAGTCCTCTCCAGGTGGAACTTGAGGCTGCGGAAGGGAATATTATTCTGTCTACTAGGTCTCAGAGGGGAGGGGGAGTGAACACCTTTGCTTTCAACTTTAATTTGGGCCACTTCTGTGCTTTTTGTTTGCTCTTCCTAAAAGAAATGCTGCACTAAAAAAAAATTTGTTTTAACTTATTACAGCAGGTGTTGCAGGGCTGGTGTGTTGCCCATACATGTAGCAGTTGAGCTATCAGTAACTGCAGTGACTTGTTCAGTGCTGGTTCTGTATTAGGGGAGGAGGGGCTCTGTGTGCATTTGGGATCTAGAAATGGCTTATTTCTGTGCTGAGTTTTTCCTCAAATTCCCTAACTTGGAGATTGAGGAAAGAGATGATGTCAAGAAATTACCAAGTCTTGTCTGCGAATATTAAAGTGGGTAGCATGGATTAGTTGGAGCGAAGGGCTGGTAAATACACATCTGGGCAAGTATGGGTATTTAATACAGAGGCTGCTCGCTTTTCACCAGTTCAGTGCTTAAGTACAACTCAGAACACTCTTACTCTGAAACTAGAAGCCAGAAGAAGGGAGCATAAGAAGGGGAAGAAGTGAGGGCTTGTTACTGACTTGATGTGAATGGGCAAAGAGTTCTCTGCAGTAAATGTTCCTGCTCATCCCTGACTGTGCAGCTACTGGGACCTTGTAGTAGCGGAGTGTTCTCTATTTTCTCCTCTCGTGCTTCTTTCTGCATGCAAGAAATCCGCACAGAATCTATCTCTGTCATAATTCATGTGGTCAGACTGTGCCTGCAGAGGAAATGCCGTGATGTGTAACATCAAATTTCATTGCAGAGATTTTTTTAGACTTTGGTTTCTGCATAGCAATAAGCAGTGTAGTGTAAAGCAGTTGTAAAATGTGTGTCCTGTCAACATTTGCTGGTTTGTATGAGGTACTGCCTTAAAGGAAAAGTCATTTTTCTAACAATTTTAATATATATTTTTCAGTATAAAAAAATTCTATGTGCTTCTGAGAAAAGGTTAAAAGAGGAGACAGTTTAAATAATCCTTTGAATTACAGGCATTGAAACCCCTTATGTAATAAGTATCTCTGAAAAATCAGAGAACTACTGCTAATGAACAACTGTGGATGCGCAGGATTAGAGAATTGTCAGAGCTCAGAATTTGGTCCTGTGACTCCAGTGTCTTAAATGCACAGCCTTTTTTTAGTGGTGGTTCTTTTCAAAATGCATGAGATATCAGTCATTTTATCTCAATCTTTCTTATCCTTCCAAAACCATTTTATGCTGCATTGTATCATTTTGCCATTTAACTTTGTATGGATTTGTGCGCTCCACTTGGACACTCAACAGCAAAATAGGTATGATGTCTTCAGAGTATGATGGCTGTGCCAGAAAGCTTGTCCAATTAAGTCAAAGAATTTTAAACAGATAGTAAAATGCAGAAAGCGTACTTTTGTTCCTATATAGGTTTTGTGGGATTATCTCGACAGATTTCTGTGTGCAATTCTTTCTATGTGAAGTTTTTAAAGACTACTTTTCTATTGATATAAAAAGCAACGAAAAGCAATTGCTAATGCTTCTGAGATGTGTAAAAGTATCTGAGCTTTCCCTTGGTAATGCACTTAATGAGGAAGAGCACCTGCTTCACCTCAACTGCAGAGTATTGATTCTGCTACAGCACTTCAGCTGCGTGGCTGGTAATGTTTAGTGTTGCTGTACTAGAAGATGACAAGCTTGGTCCAAATGCAGACAGTAGACAGGCAGACTTGGTGTGAGGAGGTTTAACTGGCCTCTTTTATACCATACACTCAGACTTAAAGAAGTCTAGCTGTGTTGGGAAAAATTGTGTAATGTCTGTCCTCTTAGGAAACAGATTATACTGGAGTCTAAGTATTGAAAGTGACATAGGCAGTGCAGAGGGAAAGTACACATTTCCACCTCAGTTCTTGTATAATATTTATTATCATAATATCTTAATGTCTTTTAACTGTATTGGTCACTTTGAGAAGGTCATAACTTTGCCTTTTTTTCTTGCCATATTCTCTTGGTGCGTGAAAGCAGTGTATTCTTTCTACTGGATTGCACTGGGAAGAATAGGTCAAAGATGTAGAGTTTACATTTCGATGGTCACTCTCTCCTCCTTCAGTATTATGTTTTAGAAACAAACTAGCTATATATTTATTCTGTGGCCAATAGCACCAACTTTATTCATGTAAGAGACACTATCCTGATAAAAACAAAATTCTAGTCTATTCCACAGGTGTGTCCTTGGTGTAAGGGGCTTGGAAAGGGTCATGAAAGATGCAGTGGAATTCAGCAGCCTCAGTGAGTTTGACCCAAAAGGAGACTCGCCATTTTCTTTCACTTCACTGTGTTTATCTTACATTGCTCAACATTTTAAAAATCTATATGCCTTATATTAAGTTAAATAAAATAGATTACAAGTTTTCATGGGACTTTGACAGCACTTGTGGATGTTTTCATGAATATGTATCTAAAGGTAGCAAAATGGATTCAGTAAGCTTGAAAATTCCTAGTTAGTGTGTGTTCATTACTTTTCTATTTCTTCTCAAAGAGGCAATTTTATAGTAAATGTTCATAAGTTCATAGGGTAATCAGAAATACAGTGCTCCGTGGCATACTCACCTAATTGAATCAATTACTATTATAGTGTACCAAAAAAATTCTAGTGCACCAAAAAAATTTCAGTTTACCAAAAAATAACATTAGGCTTAAACCATATGGGGCAATAAGAGACAGATAATACTGTCAATTTTGGTCTCCACTTGGGATACATTTCATCTAGAGGGACAAATGGTAATTTTCAGTCCAAGACTAAACTGACTAGATATCGGGGGCAGTTGTAGAATAAAGATATACAATACCCTTCCATACTGCAAGCCTCAGAGGACTAAAGTCAGATGAAAAACATGAAATATAGTGCTATGTTGTTTGAATAGAAATATCCTGTTAATGGGAGTTTCTAGAATTCATATTTTTCTCTCTTTTGACAAAATGAAAAACATTTCTCTTTAGAGAAATCCTGTGTACCATAGGACACTCAGTAGAAGCTAGAGAATTTCTGCAAAAAAGCAATATCGTGCCATGCCAACAGTCTGAGTACTCGCATTAGCTCTGCAGCTGCAGCTGAGCACAATTGTTAAGAGAGGAGTGAATGAGTCAGAGCTCTTACTGCATCCAGTCATCTCTTGTGCTGTTCAGCAAATCAGCTGACTAATGACTGCAGTATTTGGATGACAGAAGTAATTTTATTAGCTTAAACTTCACAAAATGGAGCTAAGGAATGAGGAGAAGATTCTATGAGAAATTTAGAGTTGATTCAGACAATCAGCATGGAGAAGACAAGCTGACACTTAAGATAACAAATTGTAAACTTAGAAATGTGGGCAGAAAATATGTGGGATGAAGCATATGTTATTTCAGGAGGACTGTTTAAAGTTGTTTTCTCTGTTTAGAGTTTATGGCTTTATATGTAGCACGTTTATGTGTAAAATAACAAATTTGTCCTTCATTGGCTACATTTATTTGGTTAACATTGGAAGAACTGGTTCATCACTTGCCCTGGAGATTCACAACCTGAATTACTGAGAAGATGAATGATAGGTAGGCAAGTGCCTATGGAGGAAAGACAAAACAATTCAGGAACTCCCAGCTCATCTTCCTTTGTCAGAAGAGAAATATTTTAGAAAATAAGAAGCTAAAAGTATTTTTGTTTGATATTTAAATCTCTGCCTTTTCAAGCTCAAGTGAGGCAAGATTATTCAGTTGTATAATTAAAGAAGAATATGGACAGTGACATAATGTGACCTTCAACCTGACAGGCAGTGTCTAGGATTAGAAGTTAGCAGTGGGCTGCATATAAAATGAATGCAGGTAATCTTGAGTGGTTGGATTTTTTTCTCCTTCCCTACTTCTTAAAAAAGCCTCAAATTGACACTAATTTGATGGTTTCGACTCCCAAAGCCCCTTTGGATAGCGAGGGTGAAATGTAAGAAATTTTCCTTGATGTCAGTCAGTAACTTTTGCCTTTCTTGAGGTTGCAAAAAGTGATTGACGGGAATAGCAGCACTGCTTGGTGCTACCATTGAGTTTGAACTAGAAACTAGATTGGCAGTCGATGGATACTTTCTTCTTCTTTCTAACCTTTAAAAACAATGGTAGTGAGCAGGATGCAAAGATTTCTTAATGGACCTGCTGAATGATATAATTACCTTTAAGCTTAGATTTAAAAATGTGTTGTAAACCAGAATGTCAACAGAATCTGCTAAACAAAATCATTAGTTGTCTCTTTTCTTACATGTGCATGTATATTCTCCCGGTGAGTTGGTTTGGTTGCAAGAAAATGGTTGCAAGTCGGACGTAGCCCATAGAACTGAAAAATGTATGTTGTGCTGTTTGACTTCTCTGTTATGTTCATCTGGTGGTAGGGATCACGCTCTACCTGTCCCTGTTTTGGTATAGTGCAACCTGACTGAAGCTGCAGCTGACTGGAAATGCTGTGTTGGGGGAAGGAGAGCAGCACTGCTCTACAGGGCATTTTAGGAGCAGCTTCTATGTGGAGCCTTCTATGATCTGGTGCTTCACTGTTCAGGTTCTCTGATTACGTGCCACTTAACAGCAGCCTGGAACATCAGGTTGAATAACAGTGGGTATGTTGGGTTGACGATTGGAAATAAGGATTTAGTTGAGCTCCGTGAAGTGTTCAGGAGACAACATAAACAATAGGCTGTGTCTGCTAATTTTCATTTTAGACATCTAAGTGTCTTAAATTTAGGTGACTGCATTAATGAAAATACGCTTCTTTCTCTTTTTTTTTTTTAAAAAAAGAAAATAAAAAATGTGTGTGTGGATGAAATATGTAGCAATATCATTTGTAGTCAGGAATGAATACTGTCCTCAGCTGTGAAATAACATTCATTCATACATCTTCTCTGTGTCCTATTGGTGGGTCAGAAAATAGAGATCAGTCTTCCACTGGGCTTCTGGTGTTCAGTATCTGTATTGCACTTGATCTATTACATTATTAATGCACTGGAGGGAATTTTTTAAGATCACAGGGCACAACTAGTGATGATTAAAGACACTGCGATTTCTCTCATATTTAAAAATAATATTTTGGAGTGGTTTTAAGTTACCTTTTGATATCAGTACTTTTTCTTGAAGACTTTCTGGCAGATTTTTAATTTCTCATTAAGTTATTATTTGGGTGATGCAATACTCTGCTTTAATTTAGAAGGGGTTTTTTTGTAGTTGTTCTTTCTGTCGTGTTGCTGGTGCTTAGGTGAGATCTGGAGTTCTTTGAAGAGTTCATTGTTGGGGGACTGATGACCTGATAGTGCTCACGAACACCTTTTTGAGTTGTATTCTGTTCTGCCTGATCTGTTTGGTTATACCAAAGGTGAATGTGTCCAACTGGAAAAGATTTGCAAATGTAACATACCTAGGGAGCAGAGAAAAGAATTAGATATTCAACATAGTTGAATTGATAAAGTTATGTTAGGTTCTCTACTGTATAAACTGTGTCTCCATGTCCTTGGGAAATCTGAGACAAAAGAAAACTAACACAGGATGGGCTGCATACTGTAGGCTGTAGAAGCAGAGCCAGCTTATATTCAGTGGAAGTTTCATCTGATTAATGTGTCAGACTCCAGTATTTGTCCTGAAATAATTAGTATGAGATTACATTCATCTATCTGCACTGAATATTGCAATTAGAAAGAGGGATGTGCACTTTGTGCATTATGTTTATGCAAAATTATGTTCCAGGGACATAACTACTGTCTTTTAGTCAAGCCTTCAAAAATTCTTAAGTGTCTGAAGTAGTGTTGTACATCTTTCCTTGGCAACTTTTAAAATCTATAGTAACATGTTGCTAGTTTTACAGACCCCTATTTCATTAAGTGAGCAAAACGGAAGATAAAGTTTTTGCTATGTATTTTTTTCCTCCTTGAAGTTCAGTTTGTGTCTCAAGTCATATTTATTTTCCGCTGTTCAAATTCAGCTCTGAAGACAGTTACTAATTTTCTCATGGGATTTTAAACAGTGTTAGTCCTATTTATCACTAAGGAATCTGAGTTCTTAAAAAACATTAATGAACTTACATTCATGAAACAGCTTTGAGATGAATGGCATTATTATTATCTGTCTTTTCAATTGGGAATGGAAGTATGGAGAGATTAAGCCAGATCTGCTTATGAGTGTTCTATTTTAGACTTTTATCAGCTTTCTTCTATTTACCCAAAATATTTAGCATGACATAGCAATTTGTACATTTAGAACTCCGCTCCCATCATCTTTGGTGTATCTATGAGTACCAGACAATGTGCACAGAAATTAAGTATTGAACTATTTCTCTGGAAGGCAGAAGCCCTTCAGATGAATTGTGCAGTTTCTGAACTGTTTGAACAAATTGTTTCTACCAAAATTGTGTACAAACTGTCAAAAAAGGTAAGAAGATCTCAGTTCCTCAGGGTCATGCCCATCTTTCTTGGGCATCAGATCATCCTCTTCTACCTAGTCTCCATCTTTTTTATTCCACACCTCCAGCTTTTGCAAAACCAATATAAAAAGACTCTGTATGTAAACATTAAGCATGTCTTCTGTACTAAAAAAAAAAAAACCAAAACTGTAATAAAAGACAAAATTAGTAGTAATGGAAAGAAGTTTAGATTTAGGTAAGGAAATCATGCCTTATAAATACATTAGGGTTTTTTGAAGCAGGCAAAAGTCAAGTAGTTAGGAATTACTTGGCTGGTGTACCGTATGCAGATTTCTCCAAAGCTTATGATAAGATATTTTATTATGTTCTTTAAAAATTGAGCTGTAATGTTAAAAGAGACGTTCCTCCCACAGAGTGATGTCTGATTAAAACAGAAAAGAATGGCTAGGGAGATATGAGGAAGGATTCAGATGGAGTCTTGTAAAAATTGGTAAAGGAATCTCTGTTCCACATATTCAGGGAACAAATATCAAGGTGGTAAAGTTCAAAAATAAAAAAAAATGCTGTAGTTTTTGCTAAATTGTTCAGAGAGATCTTGGGTGATCTATGGATTATTCTGCAAAAGTGCCCACCTAATTCCAACAATGACTGAAAAAGACAAGACACTTTTTAGAGGGTGGTGTCCCTCTCCAATTTGGCAAAGGTATTTCAGACCTGGAAAAGAGATGGAGAAGAATAATGAGACGACAAGAAAGTTGGAAAAAGTTCCCCATTTGGAGAAGTTAAATGGATTAGAACTCGGAAAAGAAACAACTGAAGCAAGAACACAAAGTTCTCTGAATGCATGCAAATAAGGAGTGATTATTCATCACCTCTCTAACAGTAGAGCCAATGGACAACCACTGAAACTCTGATAAAGCAAATGTAAACCAAAATGCTGTGTCTTACATGCTATGAATAATTCAAGTGTGTAACTGAGGATTTTTAGGACGTCAAAAATATAAAAAGAGCAATAAGCAATAACAGAAAATCACAGACCCATCAAGGACTATATAACACAATGATGCAGATGCAAACTCTAGCTCAGGAAGTTGAGGTGTTATGCTGGCAGAAGTATCTGTATTTGCTGGTTTTATAAATTTTCCACACTTATAAACTGTTCTCCATGCTGAGACAGGATACCAGCTTACACTTTTCATCTAACCTAATAAATTTCTTCTTATTTTCTAACAACCTTCCTGACTGAACCCCGAAGCATGTTTGTCTTGTGCTTTCAATAAGGCAACAAAAATTAGACGGCAATTACATGCAGTTACACATTTGCACAACAATTTTTTAATCTTTTCAAGAAAATACTGTGGAATTACAGCAGTGGGTTTCACAGCTAGTTTCTAACAGTGATGGACAGGCCTTTTGCCAGGACTGTTGCTTTTTACTTTGGTCTTCAAAATCTGTCTGATATCCTTCTTCTACCTACTTTTGCCAAAGCTTATTTCATCCATCAGTTTGTATCCCCTCATTTTTTTTTCCCTTGCACATCAAATTTTCTTCCTTAATTCCTTAGACATTTAACTGAAAACCTCCAGTATCTGCTCACTTCCACATCCCATCTTGTTTACCAGCTCTACGCTACTCTCCACATCCTTGCTCTTCCCGCTTCCCCGTAGGGGTCCACATTTGATCTGTCTTTATTTTCTGCAGTCTTTTATTTTTGCAGATTCCAGTGTCAGCTTCTGAAAATCCTACTAAGGGTATAATTTTTCTGATTAATTCCCCGAGTGGCAAGCTCCTGTAAATAAATGCTTTTCCAAATGGCTAAAGTTAGGAGCTGTTATAAACAGCTGAAAACAAGGCAATTAGAAGTATGTCAGTTTTTACTTTCATGATTATGAATGTAGGTGCTGTTATGTATGCGTGTGACAGATGATGTGGCCAGAATGCTAGTAATTTGCAGCTGTTCCCCGGCTCATGGAGCATGCAAAAGGCTGGGATCATTTCTGATGTGTTTGTTGCAGGTGAGCAGGGGCTTGGGTCAGCCTTACCTCTTGACACTTCTTGTCATCCGATCAGAAAATGTTCAGAAGAGTCCGCTACTTCTCTGACTGTGATTCTGCCTTCCCCAAATAAAGGCTAGAGCTATATTTTTTTTGAGAGGGTGGCTCAAAAGTCTGAAGAACTAAAAGGAGAGAGAATAGGCTCTTGAGTCATCTTCCCTAGATCATGTCACCTCTGCCAGTCAGAGATAAAACCAGAGGGGATGGTGAAGTCTGCTCTCTGATGCCGTCCAACCATCTTACATCTGAGTAAAACAAGGAAGCAAAGCAAAACTAAACACCAACCACAAAGATGCCATGCTGCCCATGCTGTGCTGGCTGAGCTTTGTATTTCAATCTATGTGAGTGTTTTTAAGAACCATCTGTACAAGGGAAGCGTTGTCAGTTTTTTCTCCACCCACGCCATTCATTCTGCACCTTAGGCCTGCGCAGTTGCAGGCTCTGTTACACCCCGGGTTCTCAGGGGGCTTCCTCTTCAGCAGCCCAATACAGCACTGGGGTTTGTGTATATAGTGCGTTTCAGGAAAGCTGACCAAAGTGAAGACATTTAGGTCTCTCTGTATTAGATGAATGGATTACCATACACCCACCACAATCTGCTGCAAAACAATTGCATTTATGATGAAAGAAAAAAAATGTTTTGATACTTTTATTGCTGTTGGGAGCCAAGTTTTGCAGTCTTAGGCTGAGCATGCTTTAGATTTTGCTGCCTGTCCTGTGCTCAGTATGAGAAAGAAGCAGAAGCACGCTGTCAGGGTAGTACTCCTTTGGTGTTGTGTTCTCTGGCTTGTAGTGGTCTTTACATATGGAAGTGGCGGGTGTGCACGGAGAGAAAAGGGTGTTCCTCTTTTCTTTATATGTATTTTTAGGGCATGGTGAAGTCTTTGTAGAAATTCAATGAATTTTTTAAATCATCTATAGCCAGGAAAAGTGGATCCAAACCTTTTCATTGGATGGAGAAATACAAAGAGCATATTTGTAGGATTCTTCTTTTTAGAAGGCCTCCAGTTAAGTGTCATATTTTTCCTGGATCTGTGTTGCTGAATAAACAACTCAGTGTATAGCAGAGCCTAAGGACCAATCTGTAATCTATCCATCAATATATCCTACTGTTGATCCTCATCAGTAGGAGATTAAATTAAGATGAATCATATTGGCTATGAATAATACAGTTAGCAGATGAAAAAGAAAATTGTTGAAATTTTGCCTGTCACTTTCAAAAGTATAGCAGTTTGAAACTGACAGTCAAAGGCTCAAGATACTTGAGGCTCCCACTGTAATCAGGAAGAAAACTCCTGACTGGATACCCAACATCAATAATTTTTTTAAGCAAGGATTGGTTAACTCATCAAGTGCTGCTATTTGGATGCTGCTGGATGGATAAAATGTAACTGTCTAAAACATTGTTTAGAAAAGTCAATTTCCTCATCGTATTTGGTGGTTCTGGTTCAAAAATTAGCACAAAGGTGTCAGACAGTAGTGTGTACTGGATAAGAGAAGAAGATGGTGAGAAGGGTAAGGGACAGGGTTTGTTTGTTTGTTTGTTTTGTAACAAAAAGGAAACAGGTTAACTTATTTGAAGTTTAAATTAACTGTAGAGATAGAGATACATGCAAACATTATGTATTCAAGCTTCAGTCTATGCCTCCTTTTTACTGGGAGGACAACTATGGCATGGCTCTGGTTCTTCAGTATTTTGGCTTCTTACTGAAAGCGGAAGCTCTCTGAAGCTCCTTGGGCATAGATGGTATTTTGATGTGAGACCGTGGCAGAGTTCAGGAAAGGAAAGATCATGCAGTCAAGCATTCTCTGTACCAAACTGTAAGCTCTGAACCAAACTCTTCAGATATCATTTAAAATTAATCTATCTAGAAACTGATGGACTTCAGACTTCTAGAGAACATACAAGAGGAAAAAGTTGTTATATCTGGTTTTGAATATTTGGGTATGTGGTAGGTTGATGCTGGGCAGCAGTGAAACATCTGCTCAGTCTCTTGCTTACTTAACTTGCTGTTCATCAGTTTTCAAAGTTCTTCCTAGGAAAACAAAACAGAATTAGGGAAACAGGTATACTGAAAAAATCCATCTGCTGTCTACTAACCTGTTCAGAGAAAGAATAGACTGTTTCTTTTTGAAAAGCTTAAATTTAGCTGAAGACACTGGAAGAGTTCTGAGAAATTG
>WHYT01017266.1:220922-248079 GCA_009806455.1 Tetrax tetrax | reverse complement strand
AAACACCAACCACAAAGATGCCATGCTGCCCATGCTGTGCTGGCTGAGCTTTGTATTTCAATCTATGTGAGTGTTTTTAAGAACCATCTGTACAAGGGAAGCGTTGTCAGTTTTTTCTCCACCCACACCATTCATTCTGCACCTTAAGCCTGCGCAGTTGCAGGCTCTGTTACACCCCGGGTTCTCAGGGGGCTTCCTCTTCAACAGCCCAATACAGCAGTGGGGTTTGTGTATATAGTGCGTTTCAGGAAAGCTGACCAAAGTGAAGACATTTAGGTCTCTCTGTATTAGATGAATGGATTACCATACACCCACCACAATCTGCTGCAAAACAATTGCATTTATGATGAAAGAAAAAAAATGTTTTGATACTTTTATTGCTGTTTGGAGCCAAGTTTTGCAGTCTTAGGCTGAGCATGCTTTAGATTTTGCTGCCTGTCCTGTGCTCAGTATGAGAAAGAAGCAGAAGCACGTTGTCAGGGTAGTACTCCTTTGGTGTTGTGTTCTCTGGCTTGTAGTGGTCTTTACATATGGAAGTGGCGGGTGTGCATGGAGAGAAAAGGGTGTTCCTCTTTATATGTATTTTTAGGGCATGGTAAAGTCTTTGTAGAAATTTAATGAATTTTTTAAATCATCTATAGCCAGGAAAAGTGGATCCAAACCTTTTCATTGGATGGAGAAAAACAAAGAGCATATTTGTAGGATTCTTCTTTTTAGAAGGCCTCCAGTTAAGTGTTATATTTTTCCTGGATCTGTGTTGCTGAATAAACAACTCAGTGTATAGCAGAGCATAAGGACCAATCTGTAATCTATCCATCAATATATCCTACTGTTGATCCTCATCAGTAGGAGATCAAATTAAGATGAATCATATTGGCTATGAATAATACAGTTAGCGGATGAAAAAGAAAATTGTTTAAATTCTGCCTGTCACTTTCAAAAGGATAGCAGTTTGAAACTGACAGTCAAAGGCTCAAGATACTTGAGGCTCCCACTGTAATCAGGAAGAAAACTCCTGACTGGATACCCAACATCAATAATTTTTTAAGCAAAGATTGGTTAACTCATCAAGTGCTGCTATTTGGATGCTGCTGGATGGATAAAATGTAACTGTCTAAAACATGGTTTAGAAAAATCAATTTCCTCATCGTATTTGGTGGTTCTGGTTCAAAAATTAGCACAAAGGTGTCAGACAGTAGTGTGTACTGGATAAGAGAAGAAGATGGTGAGAAGGGTAAGGGACAGGGTTTGTTTGTTTTTATTTTTTTTTTTTTTTTTGGTAACAAAAGGGAAACAGGTTAACTTATTTGAAGTTTAAATTAACTGTAGAGATACATGCAAACATTATGTATTCAAGCTTCAGTCTATGTCTCCTTTTTACTGGGAGGACAACTATGGCATAGCTCTGGTTCTTCAGTATTTTGGCTTCTTACTGAGAGCGGAAGCTCTCTGAAGCTCTGTGGGCATAGATGGTATTTTGATGTGAGACCGTGGCAGAGTTCAGGAAAGGAAAGATCATGCAGTCAAGCATTCTCTGTACCAAACTGTAAGCTCTGAACCAAACTCTTCAGATATCATTTAAAATTAATCTATCTAGAAACTGATGGACTTCAGACTTCTAGAGAACATACAAGAGGAAAAAGTTGTTATATCTGGTTTTGAATATTTGGGTATGTGGTAGGTTGATGCTGGGCAGCAGTGAAACATCTGCTCAGTCTCTTGCTTACTTAACTTGCTGTTCATCAGTTTTCAAAGTTCTTCCTAGGAAAACAAAACAGAGTTAGGGAAACAGGTATACTGAAAAAATCCATCTGCTGTCTACTAACCTGTTCAGAGAAAGAATAGACTGTTTCTTTTTGAAAAGCTTAAATTTAGCTGAAGACACTGGAAGAGTTCTGAGAAATTGTTTGCCAGCTAGCCTGCGCGTGACAAATTGTTTGCTAGAGACACAAGATTAGTTGCTTTGATACCACCTTTTGCTGAATTGAGGAATGGATTTTGGTATATTCTACTGGTGATAAAATTGGGAAACTGTATAGAAGGTACTGGAAACTAATCAAAGGCTGAGACTAGGGATAGACTGTCCGAATTACTGGATTCATCTCCTGGGTAATGACTAGAGTTGACAGACTGATTGGCCACAAGTAGCAGTGAAATCCAGGTGGAAATCCCAGGTTAACTTGCTTTCATTAGCTTTCCATTAACGTGGCATGGTTTGATTTATTACATCCCATAAAGAGCAGGGCTATTCAGAACTGGATAAAAGAAATGGCCAGATTAACTAATGCTGATGCACAGAGGTTTAAATTAAACCTCTCTAAGCCATCTTGGGCCACTGCAAGATTCCCGGGGAAGGATGTCTTTCAGACCCGTTCTCTGCTTAGATTGTGTCCAGGCTTTGAATTTCACTTTCTAAATGCTGTAGTGGAGATGTGCTGAATTGCCTCAGACAAGGTTACACATTGTTCTTTTCAAGTGTTTATTGTTCTTTTGATCTGTACAAGCTTCCTAGACAGTGTGACTATCTAGTTCCATGAAGACATTGAATATTTTGCTTTTGTTTCCTTTAGCTGTAGGATTTCACACACACATTTCCAATAGATGAGATTTTGTGGCTGATTGTCTTCCTATTTCAATGTACACAGTTCTGATTCTGAATTGTCCTTAATTTTAGATGTGTCAAAGTCACTTGAAATCTGGAGCTGACAATCTCTACCTCTATCTCTATCTTGCTTTATAAACAAGGAAAAATGTTTTATTTGTGTTTTCAGACGAAAGGCAATACTTTTGCATGCTCTACTTTCTTGTTCTTTTTGCAGATCCTTGAGAATGTCTCCTGCTTTTCTTTGCTTTTTCATTTCCAATATGAAATTTCTGAAGTCCCCAAAAGCTACTGCACTCCCTTGGGTGCACAGTTATCTGAGCTAATACACAAATGATATAGATACTAATGAAATAATGATGTATAATGAGCGCATTTAGCATTTCATGCATGTGAAGGATCTCAATAGCTCCAAGGCAGAATTGATCTTGCTTTTTTGACTTTTACACTCTAGAAATAACCAAGCTATTACAAAGTAATCTGGTGACCTATGGAATTGTAAAAGTTAGCTTGCATAGTATTTCTGCTATGACACATCCTCTTTTTTTTTCTATCAAATGCATCGTTCTTTATTGAAAGGGAGCATCACAAAAGGAAACAACCAATTTCTGTCTTTTTTTCGTGAAGAAACATTTTATGCTTAGTGTATTTGCCTTACTTTGTGCTGAAAAACTAGTATCCTATATGGAGAGTATTACTGTCAATTTTCTCTAGACTAAATTTTACAATTTCCATCCCTAGTGATTTTCAAACTGTCTTTCAGATTGGGTACTATAATAATTGAAGTATACCAGATGAAATTGGGACAGTTGTTATACTTTTGACTATCAAAATACGTGAGGTTGGTAGTTTAATATCCCTTGGCTTATGAAAAAAAATTGCTGTGCTGTAAAAAAATACTGAGTTGTAGAGCAATGTTTGAAAGGCCAGATACAGCTGGTTGTATGGATCAGTAAATGTACAAAAGGAAGGACTTACTCTTTGTCCTTTATCCATCCAAATATCTTTTAAAGACATTGAATACTTGTAGGTACAAGAAGTATGCAAGGTTTGGCCAGAATTTTGCCTTCCTCTCTTTATGTGTAGGCAAATAGTCATTCCTGAACTAACCATTTAGGAGCCAGCAACGTGCACTTGTAGCCCAGAAGGCCAGCCGCATCCTGGCCTGCTTCAAAAGAAGCGTGGCCAGCAGGTCGAGGGAGGGGATTCTCCCCCTCTACTCTGCTCTTGTGAGACCCCACCTGCAGTACTGCATCCAGTTCTGGAGCCGCCAACATAAGAAGGACATGGACCAGCTGGAGAGGGTCCAGAGGAGGCCATGAAGATAAGAGGGCTGGAGCACCTCTCCTGTGAGGCCAGGCTGAGAGAGTTGGGGCTGTTCAGGCTGGAGAAGAGGAGGCTCCAGGGAGACCTGATAGCAGCCTTGCACTATCTACAGGAAAACTGGAGGGGGACTTCTGACACGGGCGTGTAGTGATAGGATGAGAGATAACGGCTTTAAACTGGAAAGAGGGTAGGTTTAGATGAGACAGAAGAAAGAACTTCTTTACTGTGAGGGTGATGAGGCACTGGCCCAGGTTGCCCAGAGAAGCCGTGGGTGCCCCATCCCTGGGAGTGTTGCAGGCTGGGTTGGATGGGGCTTTGACTGACCGGATCTAGTGGGAGGTGTCCCTGCCCATGGCAGGGGGTTTGGAACTGGATGATCTTTAAAGTCCCTTCCTACCCAAACTATTCTATCATTCTGTGCATTTAAGACTCTGCTCTCCAACTGCGTGTCATATATGCCTTACAAGTCTCATAAACATAAAATCTGACAGAAGTTTATGCCCTCGTTGTGTTTTCTATTTTGTTGAAGAATGACCTTTATGCTTATGAAAAGATCTAAAAGATCTATAAATGAACAGAGAAAAATGGATTGTGAAAAGAGGAAATTTAAGCTGCTCCTGAATATAGTGTGTTTCAATCTGACTTCTACAAAGTACCCACAGTCCTAAGTGAGAGCATCTCCAGCATTTGATATGTTCAAAATCCAAAATAATGGGCAAATTCTGCATCTTGA
Organism: Tetrax tetrax; assembly: GCA_009806455.1. Lineage (NCBI taxonomy): Eukaryota > Metazoa > Chordata > Aves > Otidiformes > Otididae > Tetrax > Tetrax tetrax. The sequence goes on along the minus strand of WHYT01017266.1, from coordinate 243,418 downwards.
ATGTATACTTTTTTCTTAAATAGTTACCTCTGGGAAGGAGTGGATGTGGCTTAATCTAGTCCTTGAAACTGATTTGGTTACGAAGGAACCCTGAGTCTTTAATTAATATTTACAGTGCTGGAGCTGTGATGGCAAGATTGCTGGCCTGTATCAGATAATTCAGAGATATTGTTTGTGGCAATACTTTCAATAAATAAGCTGTAGGGAAGGAAGGGAATCTCCTATGCTTGTGCCCCAAGTTTAACTTCAGCTCTGGAAGTTTAAAGTACTGTCAAGCCTTTTTTTCATCAACACATGAATCGGTAAACTATTCATACCTGTCAGAAATCACATGGAGTCAGTTAATTAGCTTCTGAATTGACATGGAGGCGGTACGGATCAGAGTCTAGCAAACAGCTGGGGGTACCTTAACTAGCAGTAAATAGGAGCCTGCTCTTTACCTTCTGCCCTAGTCACTTGCACACTCTCCCTTCACGTTCTTTGAATATGATGGTGATGTACAAGTCAAAGAACAACTGTAAAGAAAAATTTATAAATGTAGGAATATTAAAGAACTGGCAGGGGCCACAGTGCTGCAGCAGATGAAGGTGAAGATCTAATGGAATCTGTAATTAATATATATGGCATCATTCTTTCATGTGAGACCATCTGATTAGAAAGAAATTATATGTCCAGCATGGGGATTTGGAAGCAGTCCTGCTTATTGTCATACTTCCTGCCAGTTATGGGCACGCTTCAAAAGGCAAGAGGTATCATTTTGTCTGTGTTATGAAAAAGCAGGTCAGTGACAGAGGTGGTGTTTTAGCACTGTGTATTCATTAAGGTTACCGTGGGTGCCAGGCTAAGATACCTCGTCTAGGTTACTTTTGACTTTGTTAATCCCTAGCTGTCTGCAGTGCAGTTTCCCATCCTCACCGTCAGCTGAAATGCTGTTGGAATTTTGAGGTGACAGGGACCACTCTGTTAGAGCTAAAGAAAGAAAAAAATCAACAAAACTCCCTCTTTCTTCACTGTTTTAAACATTTAAAAAAACAACTACCTCTTATTATTTTATACAGTAATTTTTGTTTGCTAATTCCCCGCAGGTGCTAATTTCAGTGTCACTTTTGCAAAGCAGGTCAAGAAGGAATATCTTGAGGTCATCTTTTCCTTACATTACAATGAGTTAATAGTAATTTTACCACTGGTGTTTTTCGGATTCAGTGCCTTACAAATGGAAGAATCTCAATTTCATGGCCCTTTGCTAAAAGCTTGAGCTACACAGTTCTCAAACATAACTGTTTCTCATTGTGGTGGTACTCAGATAACTACTGTTTGGTGTGTTCAGAAAACAGGTTTGACTTAGGAGATAAGCTGAACTGGTTGCATTAGCAGTGTATATGATACAGATAGCTAGATACATCTAGCCCTCTTGCTTATGATTAGCAATGAAGAATTTAGTCAGATTTCACAGTTGTGTCAGTTTTGGTTACAGCCACAGTAAGGGGCTGGGCAGATCAGACAGCAGTGTACAATATTTCAGCAAAACTACTGGCATTTTCACAGGAGAAAACTATAGTACTCCCAGACTCCCAAAATTTTTGGCATGGCTGACCTCATGTCCTGGTTTCAGTTGGGATGGAGCTAATTTTCTTCCTGGTAGCTGCTGTATTTTGTATTTAGTATGTGATTTGGTATGCAAAGAATATTGGTAATACACTGATGGTATTGGTTATTGCTAAGAGATCAAAGACTTGTTTTGCTAATATGTAGGTGCGGAAGCTGGCAGGGATACAGCTGGTAGAGTTGACCCAAACTGGCCAAAGGGAGTATTCCATAGCACGGACATCATGCTTGGTATATAAGTGTTGGTTGGCCAGTGGGCAGCTCGCTCGCTGCTTGGGATTGTTCGGAGATTTCTCTGTTCCATTCTGTGATCGCTGCTCAGAACAGACTGTGTCAATCATCAGGTAGTTGGGTGGTGAAAAATTGTGCATCATTTGTTTTATATATTTTATTATCCCAGTATTTTATTTTTATTATTATCATTATTAATACATATATTGTTACTAATTTTTCCTTTGCTGTCCCAGTAAACTGTCTATCTCAACCCATGAGTTTTCTTTTTCTTTCTGGTTCTGTCTCATCCCTCTGGGGAGGGGGAGGTTGAGTGAGCCGCTGTGTGGTGTTTTGTTGCCAGCTGGGGTTAAACCCCAACACTTCATCATGAAACTCATTTGAGTATTTTTCAGTTTCTGGATTTTTTAGGTTTTTTATTTTATACAAGTAGATTAGTTTCTTTGTTAAATGAATTTGCATAGAGCTTTTGCCATTCCTTGTCTGAATTATTTGGCCTAATAAAAGGAATCTTCTTTTTGTATAATAATTCTTTGTTAATTATTATGCAATGGGTTATTAGATGGATGAGGAGAAGAGCTTCTTCCAGTGACTGCCAAAAAATATTTCCACTGTGAAATACTTGTAGTATTGGTGATAGTTTCCTAGCATGAAAATTTTTGTGGAGGGTAATTTCGTGACTCTAAATATCCACAAATAACATCTTTGTGCTGCACAGGACTGAACACTTTATTCTTTATTATATAATGGATTTATTCCTATTAGCCTGTCATACAGAATGAGAAATTCTAGAAGTCTGAATGTTTTCTGTTGTCCTGTGCTAGTGCATTTGATATATTTTATTCGTAAATGCTGGTACTAGTATGAACATGAAAAGCTAGAAACATTTATATAAAAGAATGAAGGCATAGACTAAATTCTAGAGTAGTGGTTATGTTATAACAATCTCTTGTTTATACTTCCGTACAGTTTTATCTATAACCCTTGGGATGTTGCCTATGTAAATTATTAATGGTGTTTTATGACTTGGGTCGTGTTTCTACACTGGATATGGTTCTGTAGTGGCTCAGCAAGGCTCTAAGGTACAAAGCACTCCACTCCTGTGGAAGCTGGTGGAAACTGGGAGCTTCCTCTGCCTCTTGGAAATGCTGAGCGCTGTGCAACCTTTGGCTCACGAAGATGTGTTAGAGGGAAATTTACCTTTTGTGCATGCATCTTCTTTTCCCAGTGAAATTTACTGCTGTATTACACAGTAACACCTGTATATACAGTAGTAGAAAAGCAAGGGACCCGTGATCCAGGCTTCAAGTGTTTAGCTTGTAGGAAGGAGAAGGCAAAAAGGCTTCTGTACCAATTCTCAAGCCTTCTCAGACTATTTTTCTTCATCAAACATAAAGCTGAGTGCCAAGTGCTTTATATTTCCTCATAAAGTCAAGTTTGCCATTAGCAGATGCAATAAACTTGGGAGCAGGATCCTTGGGAAAATTAGTAGGTAATTGTTGTCAGAAGTTTCTTGTCTCTGATGTTTTGTTCTGTATGTGCACGCATACAACTGGCGCAGCCTGCCATGAGCTATTTTCTGTTGCTTCCTTATGATTTAAGTTCACTAAAACAATGGCAATATGATTGACAGTTGGTTCCGGTTCAGTGTAAATACCAGCCTGGGACAAATTGCATTTTTCAGTATGTAACACTTGCTATTGTGTGTTTGCTTGTTATCTTTTCAAACCATACAATACTGGGCAAGAGTGTTTAAATTCACAATAATTGCTCTATTAGTCAAACCTGTACCTCAAAGTGACCAGGACGTGAATTGATGGGAAATGGATTTGCTTTCATTCTCAATGAAAAATACACAGGGCATGTTGCAGGTAAGAGATCTTTATTCCATGTGATAAGTGGTCATTATTACGCTGTGACAACTGTGAAAGTTTGTGTGTGAATGTGAGAGGAGTGACTTCATTCCTTAACCACTGGTCCTGCAAAAATCTGGCATCTTGAAGCCGTTTTGCAACAGACTTGATTTTTGCCCAGTTTCCATGTGATATTTTGTGGCTCCATAAGTATCCAGCCATCCAATATAGCTTCTCAGGGCAGTAGAGATGCTTTTGGGAATTGGTTATCCTGCCAGCTCTTGCCTGAAGTATTCTTTCTCCCCGTAGTCCAAGCACTTCAGTTCTCAAGGGGCTTTGAGATCTCCAGATTTCACAGCCACAAATGGGGCAATATTTGGTGAAGAGCTGCTTATCATTTGGAGGTAGAGGGGGTAAGGTTCTTTACAGTAATTCAGACCATATTAAGGGGAAAAAATTAGTTTTCTTCTCTTGTTAAAGATACACTGCCTGTGGTGTCAAGGAAGGACTCTAACAGGGTTTCATATTAGGCACTGAAGCGTACTTTTTGTCTATAACCATGTACATGTGTCTATATGCCTATCTGAAAAATACAATATTAAAAACTGATATATTTTTAAATAACTTTATTCTAAGCCTTTCCCATCTGCTAGTGGTCAGTATTCACAGATAGGAGCATGGAAAATAAACATTATCTTTTTAGAATTGGTTCAAGTCCACTGTCTGTGAACTGGAAACAACATACATTTCCTGTATATTCACTATGAATTCTGGGTTTTTATATACTGTTTTAGGCTTTTGACTTCAGTCATACTGTATACTGCTCGCCGGCTAGGTTGTGTTACTTTCTGTCTAGGATCAACCTCACTCTGTTGCCCAAATGATATCGTTAGGAGTTTCCAGTAGTTAATAATTTTACTTAGGAAATTTTAAGTACCATGAAAAACAAAGGGGGGGGGGTGCAGAAGACAAAGCACTGTTATTCATATGCAGAACTCTTCAGCAAGTATCCTTTAGGCCTAACTTCAGTACAAACCCCAAAACTACAGTGTCAGTACGGATTTCCCAGGGGTTAATTAACTATGTGTAAACCTGGCAGTTTATCCCGTTACCCGTTAGCCAGAAGGAGAGACTAGAACTCAATTGCCCTTTATGATGTAGAAAAATAAAAGCATATAGCTAGCCAGTTCCAGAAGGCAAAACAGAGCCCCTGCCAGCTGCAGAGATGAAGTTCCCTTTGCAGGGGAGGTGTGGTCCCCAGCACAAGTTATTGGTGCGGGTCTTCAGTGAGGACAGCGTGATGAGTTTGTCCGGCAGCGTTTAAGACTCGTCTGCACGCTGGAGAAGAGCACAGCACATCCTTGCAGCTCTTATCTCCAGTGATGTGGTGCACTGGTAGAGGGCTTTGTCTTTATTCACAGCACATTCCCGGTGTCTCGGCAGGGGAGGAAGCGGCACTCCTGCCTGGCAGCCCGTCCTCTGCCACCGTCTGCGGAATGAACTGAACTCTAACTCACCGTTTCAGAGAAAGGGAAGGGGGAAAAGAGAGAGAAAGGGATTTGCTCCCTGGCTTGTTCATACATTAGCTCTCTGCAAAGGCACAAAGCAGAAGGAGCAGCATCAGCAACCTTGCAAGCAGTGACTCTGCTCCAATTAATATGGTCTGAGCTACTTTAAGAAGCCAATTTATTACTTACACATATAACACTTGAGCTTTGCTGAAAACTGGATGTGCCAAGCGCACTTTGCTTCTGATTTATTCCTAAAGACTTGCATCTTTCACAGCACAAAGCTTATCAGGAGAGATTTCACCAAGGCAGGTAAGAGCTTTCTACATAAATGTCACCTTCTACGTTGTTTACGCATGTTAACAAATGTTACTGCTGACTGCCATGCCTAGCTGTTGTTGAGCACTTAGAACGACTGCAGTTGTCCTTATGTTACGTTACCTTTCAGCAAGTTTAATCCCAAGAACATCTGCAATATACTTTAAGGTGCGTTTTAAATTTTTTATTAAACGTTGAATATCATAGTGAATTGTACACCTTAAAAGTTAAGACTTGTGTCAAGTAATATGTTCATAGATTGTTCTTTTAAGATATATGTCTTGCTGTTTTTATATGATATTTAACAATGAATTTATAGGATTTTAAAAATCAATTCCTTAGCTGTAATGCTCTGATGCATAGGATTAGTGCAGCAGTTAGATTAACTTTTCTAGCATGTATTCCTAGGCAGCTCTAATCTAGCTGAATAGCTTTAAGAGTTTAGTTATGCTTATCTCATTTGCAGAAATATGGTTATGAGCTCTTTTGCACATGGAATAAGTGATTTTTTTTTTTTTATGGTCAAGTGGGTTGTTTCATCAACATATAGTTCAGTAAAAGTGAGAAAGTAATAAGATGATAATACAAATACAGTCTGTGCCCAACTCTGTGAAACAAAACATCACTTAATTATAATTCAATATTGTGTAAATAATGCTGCTGATATTTAGCAGGTCACATGAACAACAGAGCACTTTATGGGGCACGGAGTTAGAACCAGTCTTCTCTGCAATCTTGACACTGTCTAGTAGTTGGAGACAAAAAGTTACTGAGAAATATCTTGACAAAGATTTAATATTTATCAAGTTTATAAGATGATGATTTTCTAGGCACTGTCTGGGTCTAATCTTGTCTGTCATATATTATTTTTGGAACTCTTTGTGCTTAACATAAATAGTCCAAATGAATCACTGTTAAAGGGTGAGAGGAGAGAGTTAATAAAACTGGAAGAGGATGGATAATGAAAACTGCTCTAATGACACCAAACATAAAAATTAAACATCACTTGTGCATAAATAAGTCTTGTCTCAAACACTTGCTGCTGACCTCCAACTTCCTTATTTTCCATTTCACCTGTTAGCACTTTTATACCAAAGAGTTTTTCCTATCTAATTATTTCACGTACACAAAATATTCGGTGCTAACAGGCTTTTGATGACGTTTTCTGTAGTTTTTAATTTAACTTTGTCATATTACTGCTAATCAAAGTGGGACTCAGAACAGTTCTCAAAGTGCATGTGGTCTTGTGTTTTATCTAGTAGCAACTTACTCAAAGAATGTGAGGAATTAAAAAGGGATGAATCTCATGGTTTGTCTGGACTTGTGTAACTTTTTCCATTTGGGTTATTTTAGTTCTGAGAAGATGTAGATACTTTGTGTAGAAAACGGTGAACTTTTGCATGAAATAGTGCAAGTTTTCAGATCTATAAGAAGCTGAAGACTTTCTCTAGAACTTTTTCATATGGTTTTTCAAAATGTTGGAGAAAATACCAGCTCTGCATTTCTGGGAGAAACCTCAAATGTTAAATCTGAGTAACTAAAAATAAATTTAAAATCTGCTACAGTTTCCTATTAGGTTATTGCCTAAAATCTACAGGCTCAGAATTTTCACTTGTCCTGAAGTATTAAAAAAAAAAAAAAAAGAATAGTCAAAGAATAAGAAGTTTCCAAGTGCCTGATAGTTGTGTCTCACACTTCTAAGCCTTTGGACAGGAGATAGCTTTGGGGTAAAGTGAACAAAATCTTGACCTAGATCCTGTAAGCTAATCAAGTCAGCATAGCTCCAGCATCATCGAAGGAGAGACACCTGTTGAGGGTCTGGTTTTTGGAAAGAAATGTTATACGATATCCATAAGTGGATACTAATGCAGTCTGCATGGTTTCTACAGGGATGCTAGTGCTGTATGCATTGCTGTGCACTACGGGGCTGAGCAAACAGGTCGAGCAAAGATACCTTGGGTTGAAAAGAGCAGGGATTAAATGAGGAGCCCGGGATGGCAACCAATAAGTGCGTTTACACAGAACATAGTAAGTAAGAAAGAACATTCTCAGTTCTATTCTGAGAAACTTTATTTCCTTAGGAAATTGATGGAGGAGAAGCAGAGGAAGTTTCAAGGCATCTTAGCACAGCTCTGACAATCTCTGGGTTTTTCATATGCTCCCAGAAGGTCCTAGAAAGAATTTAGTGATAAAGGAAGGCTGTGCCTTGTATCATTACAGTAAAATGATGTCCTTGAAGAGAATCAAACCAGTCTGTTGGAACTATCAGTTTGCTGTGTAACTCTGCCTGCAGAAGTTTCTGGTCCTTGGCTAGTCCTGAAGCATGTATCCTTCTCACCCTGATGGACAGAGCTATGCTAGCAGAAGTATTAATGAAGACATCATATAAATCACATTTGCAATGTCTGAGGGAAATGCTTATCTACTATAAAGCACTCTTCTCTCTGTAATTAGAAAGCACCAGAACAGTGGCAGCTTATGCCAAGTTACTATTTGGCCCAACGTTTTATGGAACCATCTAGGAAACTGTTGCTTGTACCAAATCTGATCAAACTTCAGTTTTTGTCATTCCTCTCTGTGGTCTCAGGGGCAAAAAATGAGCACAGTGCAGGGCACCATGTGTCTTCAAGTAGTTCTGTGTGCCTAGAGTGGGGAAACAAGCTGTTCAGAGCACTTGTGTCAGCCCCACACGAGCCAAGAAAGCCCCTTTACATAACAGAGAATTTTTTTTTCTTCCTTGTCTTGTCCTGTCACAGTAGGATTAACGCCTACTGTTGTAGCCTATGAGGAAATGCATGTTCTTCAGTCTCACCACCTTCAGCTCACCTCCAGGACTTCTGTTACGGTATTTGGCACTTAGCTTTTTCAAAGTGCTGTTGTGCACTGATCCGTTGTTAGTGAACTGACACACTAATTTCTGTCACTTCAAGGTTTGCACTGAAAAGGTTGAGAATATATTTTTCCCCACACAGCACAAATTTGGAAGCTTTTTCAGCTGAATGCATTTATACAGAAAATACATTTGTTTACTTGCTTACCCAAATGAGCAGTTTATGTATGCATAAAGGTGCAAGTTAAGAAGCCCTTGATATTTCTAATACAGGCTTTTCAGTCTGATAGTAAATATATGAGTTTTCTCATCTCTTGCTTCTCTTACGCCATTTGTGGCATTGCAGGCACTTTGCTTGCTATTGCACGGTGTTTGGAGAGTTGTAAAGCATTCTTTCAGTGTACAATCCCATGTGTTTACATGCTCTATTGTTCCTAAGTTAGACAAAGGAAAATAATAAAAGCTCTGTGCCTTCGTATCCAGCTTTGCCTTACCTCAGTTCAAATTTTAAGCCTTTCAACAATATTTAACCAATGAGGTTGATTGGAAAATGTGTCTTTTCCAAAACCTATTTTACTCTTACCCAAAGGATTTGTGACTTAAAAAGCATTAAACTCCCGTTTGATCATGAATTATATTCCTTCTTGAAGAAAAAGACAACCTCTTAATGAACTGAGATATATTCCACAGAATAGAATCGTTCAGCACCTTCAAAACATAAATGATAAAAAAAATTTAGGAAAGGGCAAACTGCTACAGTCACGAACACTGATATTTTTTTTTTTATAAAGACAAAGGCTTACTTGAAAAAAAGGTGCATATGGTTTGCTTGAAGCATCAGATTCAGCAAAGTCTAAACTCGTAACTTACATCTATTTCATTCTCTCATGCAGTATATTTTATTTGTAGTCTTCTTGGAATTGCTTTCTTGTTTCCAGTATTTTGAATGTTTTGGAATGTAATGATTCAGTGTAGATGTAAAGGATGCTATTTCTTTTGCTTATGTTAAGTCAGGTTGTTGTTCTAAGCTGGCCCTGTAGTTTCCCCTCTTTAGTCAATGGAGAGAGGCATGCACCTCTAGAAGCAATTTAGCAACAGGACCCTAAGATACACAGTATGAGTAGACTCAGGAAGTTCCCTTCTTTTTCCAATGACTAGAGAGAGCCTAGATACCTGTAGAGGGCTTAGATTGTAAACTTAGACTAGATACCTACCTCTAAGCAGTCAAATAAAGTATTAGTATTAGATGTATGCCTGTAGGCCTCTGAAGAAAGCACTTGGTCTAAAGGACTTGGGTCAGGATTAAAAATGCTGTAGTTGATGCTAATTTATTTTTTCAACACACTTAAGTCCTCCTTCAGTATATATCTGCTCTCTAAACCAGTTATCAAAAACAGGCTGAGTGTTAGAGGCAGGTTAAGATTGTGATTTTCGGCTGCAGACTTCTTAGGATGGCATTCTGGCCTAGTGAAATAGGTAAGAAGACATTCCTTCCCTGAGGTAAATTCCCGTGAGAACAGCATGTCTGACAGTGTGTATGATGAAATGCAGCTGTTGAAGTGGATGGAAAAACTTGAAAAGTACAGTGGTTCATGATAATTCTAAGTCATTTCTGAATTTGGCCGGAAAAGCTATATTCAATAAAAACCTCAAAATGGATGCGAGGTGCATTTCCTGGTTAGCAGGTAAGATCCTTTTAACATAAGAGAGAGGACCTGTTTTGTTGGGGTTTTTTGTTTTGTTTTGTGGTTTTTTTTTTTGTTTGTTTGTTTGTTTGTTTTTTCCCGTGATTAGCTTTAACAAATTCCAGTGGGAGCTGCTGCTGAAGTGGATGAACCTTGCCTGCCCAGTATTGTTCCATTTCAGAATGTTACCTTCATATTTTCTGTGTCAGCACCAGCAATACTGTGACAATATGGGAATTTTGGGATCAATTCAGAGATCCAACTGAAAATTAATCCAGTAGGTAGAAGCTTATCCAGCTCCTTACATGTCTGCACATGACTTGTGCTGATGCAAGGGGAGCAGGGACCAGGGTCGTGTGGTCAGAAGCTCAGCAAGGAGAGGGTTGTGCATTCCAGTTCTACTGTGGCCTTAGATTCAGAAACTGCACCTTAAATAATCTCTGGAAACTCTGCAGTGATAATGTTTTCACTACCTTTATTCCAATTATTGCCTATGTTTAGATTATCAATCCAAAGATTATTATGTCACCTGATATTTAAAATGGGTGTCCTAGTTCTCTCTCTATAAATTTGTAGGGGATAGGAAACCTCTTGGCATTCCAACAATTCACAAAGCAAGGAGATGGAATGTGTTGACTCTTGAGTGCATTCACTGATATTCTAATTGACTTTTATTATGCAATCAATAATGTGGATCTATAGTGGTGACGCACTGTTGTGAAGTGTTCATTCCCCACCTTCTGGTAGCCCTGAAGATGTAGGTGCAGTGAGTAGTGGGATATGTATTAGACATAATCGGTGTGACGATATAAAAAAGGCATTAGTCAGGCACATGAAAATTACGAGTTTGGCTTAGTACTGGGCATGTTTTTATTTAAAAGCATGAATCTGGGATGGTTCTTTCTGTCCTCTGTGTTTTATTTTTTTTTTTAAACCAAATTCAAATCGTGCTTTCAAGCATTTATCCGTAACTACTACAAGCAGGAATGTTTGGTTGATTGGAGTTTTTTATGTACAAAACTAGTCTTTTCATGTAGTCACAGGCTTCAAGGAGTTGAGACTTTGAAACCTCCCCACTAATATTATGAGTTAAAACTTACTGTACAGACTTTTGCGAGATTTAGAGCAGTTTTATAGTTCTGGTTCCTCATAGTAGAGCATTGAAGCTATAATACTTTTACACTAATGCAATCCTGTAAAATTTTTTGCAGAAGTTTCAGTCCATTCTGGCCTATATTTTTTCGTTCAACTTATCACCTGAAAAAAAAATTATTCACTGTGTGGAAGTGGTAGCAGTGATTAAGGTATAAAAAAGATTGAGAAAACTCATTGCTGGCATTTCTGTTCGGGAACGCAAGGAGATGGAGAGAAGCATCTGGGTTGCATAAGGACTTGTAGAACTACTTTCCTCATCTAGTTCTTCCAGTTCACCTGCCTGTCATCTGCCTTTAGGGCTGATGTTAGATAGAGCTTTATATTATTGTTCATCGTTGTCTCTGCATTTATGACGTTTTAGGAAAAAAGATTTCTGTGTTTCCCTTTTCTCTATGCAGGGAAATTTTACTTATATTAAAGGTGTTTCAGGAGTCTCATAGATTCCCAATTCATTAGTTGTTCTTGCCGGATATATATATATATATTGTAAATAAAAGCTACAGGGTTCCTATAGAATGGTTGATTTAATACCTAACAAAAAGGAAGGACTCCTTTATATTACCGAATGTAAGTCTGAGTGTTGAGGTGACATAGAATTGGAGTAGTGGATTTCCACAGCACCCAGTTCCTGTCTCTTGTATAGAAATGGTACTTCAGGGAGGGATGTGAGGACAAAATACTGGAGTCCCTTACAGGTTCAAGGGTGCTTGAATGCTCTCTTGGGATGACAGTTACCTACTGAAGACCCACACTGTCTTTAATTTGTAGAATAAAATAACCAAAAGACTGCTTAGTCAGATATGCATCGCATCCTTTTTTATTTTCTGTAAATTGAAGTGTTAAATAATAATTAAATATTGATTATATACAGATAGCACTGTAATAGGAGTTACATTTCTGATAAATGCAGACCCAGTTGAGCTATGAAACTGTAAACTACTTTGCTACAGACCCAGATCATTTTCAGTGTATTCCAAAAACTTTCCAAATACAACTTTTCTCACAATACACTAAACATACGCAGTCCAGTCATAGTTGACCCTCTTTTAATACTCATAACTCATAAATGATGATTTATTTTCTGTAGGAAACGTGATTGGCCCAGATGTTCAAACATCCCAACAGACTGGCAAAACAGGTTGATTCAAGAATGGGCAGGTCTAAATTTGCATAGAGCAAAGTTTGCCGTAAGTCAAAATGAGGATGCAATATAAGAAAGGCAGCAAAATGTGAAAGAACTGGAAACGTACTATTTTGCTTGTAGCTTTTAACTGTGAGGAATGTATTATGTGCCTTCTCTATGTTGTAGAGGTATAAAAATATTTATAATTTATTTAGTGAAGGTGATAAGTAATCAAACAACATATATAAAAGTTAATTTTCAATTACTTAATTCAGAAAAGAAAGTTAAGATTTTCCTGATTGTTGGTAAATGATATTTAGTTGTTGGTTTAATGCAATTTGCATTCAACTTTTTCTGTTTAATTTTTTTATCCTGGAAGTCAACTGTGATTATCACGAACACAGAAAAGTTTTATCTAACATATTTCTGTCATTATTTAAAAGCCTGTTGTATAATCCCTCCACCTTGCTGCCCTAGATAAGAGATAGGTTGCAGGTAGACTGGTTTCTCACTGGAAAGTGTCATCTGCATATTTACGTTAAGCTGTTAGAAGTGTCTAAGCAAGACTGTAGAAAAGGAAGGTCTTCTGTTACGTTATGTGGGTTTTGATACTGACTGATTAGCTATAGTTTATTTATTCCATGAACTGTATTGTTTTTGAGACCTAGCGTTTGCTTCTGGCAGGTCTGGACTGCAGCATTATCTTTGCCAGGTCAAATAAGTTTTATGCCAAAGTATTCCATTAAAGAGTTAATTATCTCTCTCTCTTTTTTTTTTTTTTTTTTTTTTTTTTTTTTTTTTTTTTTTGGTGTGTGTGTGTAACCACATTACTGACACCACAAAATGTTAATAGTAATTGACAAAATCTCCTCTGTCTCTGACATCTATCTTCTAATGTGGAAGATAGCACTCATTTTGTGAGAAAAGCTTCCTGTATCATTAAAATGAGAGGAATTTTTATGCTTAGTATGTTTCAGGAATAGGCATGAATATAGCAAATACCTCTATTATTTACAAATAATAACGTAATGTAATAAAAATGAGCTCAAAGTCTCTTTGCATTATGTTATTTCCTTATTCTTATGTACAATGTGGTAACTAGTAGCTCATATATGCTTTGTTGCAGTGTTTTTTTATAGAAAGACACACAGCATTTGAGCACAACAAATATTTTTCAAGACATCTTGTGAAAGTTTTGTATTGTACACCTCTATGTGAGATGTTTGAAGGACTTCAGCTGATAGCTAAAACATTGCCAGAGCACTACTATTTTTGTTGTTTGCTTTCATGAGACTCCTTTGGGCATCAAGATCTGTTCCCTTCTTACAGGAAATTCGTAATAAAATTGTCTAAGTTTCACTTACTTTCAGCAATCAAACTAGTTGATGAAGACGAGGTAATAATTGTCTTAAGCCTTGAACTGAACCAGATGTACAGCTACAGGCACAACATAGCTATGCCAGTTACGAAACGCAGTTGCTTTGTGAATGCAGAGGGAGCGCAGTGCTCTGTGGAGGTGGCCTATAGAACTGGAGAACGTTGAGTGCAAGCAGCCCGTGCCCATAACCAATTCATCCTTCCTTACCTTTCATTCATATCCTTTGTTCATTCTATTGTCCTTCATACCCAGTTTATGACCAGGCACCACCAACCTTTATCCTGTGCTGTACCTCGTGACATTTGTTGGTAAGAAAACAAAGTCACAGTAAATGTCATATTCACATACAGGCGAAGTGTAATAGGATTTCTCCTGGTTTTAACATGTAGTTAAAACTCGAGAAGAGATAGTGAAGTATTCACTGGAAGTGAAGCCTTGAATGAGTAGGTGAACAAGTGAGTGCTTATTGGCACCTATGCACGTGGACGCACAAATATGTAAATTTATGTGAGGTAATTTTGAGTGCGAGTCTCATTTTAGTTATGATGTGTTTTAAGCAGATGTAACAGTACAGAGTTCCTCTTGCAAACTGCAAATGTTAAAGGTCAGCGTAGAAAGTCAAGCCATTTTCAACAGCTGGTGATCTTATAAGAATTGCTGATGACATTTTACAGTTGTGCAGTAATAAGGGATTCAATAATTTAGTTTCATTGTTTTTTTAAAAGGGAAGTCTTCCATATCGCAGGGTAGTCCCAAAGTATTTTCACAGTATAATTTCAAAAAAGACAAGGGGTGGGGGTGGGAAATGTGATAAATGTAGAGGTTTTAAAGTGAATTAGAAGGATTTGAAGTTTTTTTAATTTTGTGAGAGAGTCTGGGGAGTGTGAGTTTGGATTAACCAAGACAGGAAATCAAGGGAACAAGGGAACAAAAGCTAATGGATGTATTTTACTGGTAGGCTCTTCTGAAAGTAAATAACTTAAAGTTTTAAATGAGACTGGATACGCTTGTAGCTGGGGAAGGGTAAACAGAAAAGGTGATAAAGGTGATGTTTTTACTTTGGTACAAGAAATATCTGGTATTTGCAATTAAGATTATCGTATCTGAATTTCTAGAGAATACTTTGTCTTAAAAGACATAGCAGTGGCTGTATTTATGTATAATGGTTTTGTCTCATTTGGACCATGGAAGTATGTAATTTAAACTGATTTTAAAACTAATTTTTCCCATGAAATTGTAAAGTTGAGATGCAGTAACATTTATAGGTGAGAACTTCTGTATTACACCATTCACACAAACACTATTAAGAAGGGATGCATTGCTTTGTTTCACATCAGAGAGAATAGCTGTGATGGACAGACAGTCCAAGTAACACTGTAGTCTGGTGGGGAATGGCTTACAGAGCTTCAGGAGCATATGAAAAGACACAGAAGGGTACACAAGTAATAGTGGTGTATACGAGATTTATGCACTACTGAAAAGGGTTCAAAGTAAAATGTAAGAGTTTGATAAGAAAATGATTTTTTAAAATCTTAAATCCTGTAAATACAGACTTTCATGTTAATTACAATTCTAATTGCAGTCTACAGTACAAACTGATTGGTGCATGCATTTAATGGTTTAGCTAAGTGTTTGGGACAATGCATTTCTCAGATAGAATAACCTGTCAGAAAAGCCATGTAAACATGTAGTATTTAGAGTAATTACTTGCTATGCATTTAGCACCCTCAGATGTACTCAGAAGCAACTACATCAAACTTTAGTCCCATTTTCCCTTGCTTGATTGCTCTGTGGGAGGGTGAGGGGGGTACACTGATAGTCTCAGTACAATTACTTACTGTATATATCTATTTACAGACACTGTAACTTACCTGTACCAGCATTTAAAGAGGAAGAAGTTTGTAGTAATAACTAGAAAAGCACAAGTAGTCAAAATTGTATTCAGAGTACTGATGGGTAATACAATCAAAAGGATGAAGTGTTTTCAATACGGAAAGAGATATTTCTGAGTTACTAGGAGAAAAGAAGCTGTCAGGCAGAATAGGTGCTAGGAGAGGTGTATTGGTTTGTGATTTTGTGTGGAAGCATGCAAAGCATTGGCTTTTGGATGCTGTAACTGGACCTGTCTCGTAGATGGTTGTTGGATCTGTTCAGGACATTCCACTGGAAGTGCTGCCAGCGTAGTCCTGCATGTTTGCTTTGTGCTTTTCACTGGGAAAAATAAATGTATATGTACTTAGGTGAACAGTACTTCAATGCAAAATTCTGTGGCTTCTTGTTACAGGAATCCAGGGTATACAGAGTCCTGACAGGGTTGCATCATGAATACCTGTTGTCTGTGAAACGTACTGTCAGTATGTCCAGTGGTCATATAAAGTCCAAGTGACTTTGATTTAAAGAGCTATTACAGCTTTTCTCAAGGGACAGTGAGAATAATGGCACCTAGAATACTGCATGCAAGCCAACGGATAGTTATTTCATTTACCAGCCTATTCATCACAACTGTCATTTCCTTCATAATTAAAATCTGCTATCTGAAGAACAGGCAGCTTCTGAAGATGCGCAGTACTGCACCTTGCTGGATTGTGTCATTCGGAAGAGAAGCAGTTTAAATGTCTAACGTGAATGATGATTTGTTTAAGAGTGCTACTCCTGGCTTCTGTGATTTAATGTGGTTAGCCTTTCAGAAAATGAAAGCTGTACTTTAATAGCTTGAAAAAGTGATATGTGGTGTGTGGGGCATATACAGTGTAATTATGAAACTAATGAGGGGTGGCTTACCAATGTGATTGGTGAAGATCTGCTCCAGTAGCTCCTGTTAATGAACTGTCTGTCTATGCCAACACTGAGCTGGGAAGGGTTTATATACTGGTCGGTTGGTTAGATTGGAGTGAGAATCTTCTCATGATCTCATAAATGAACTGGATTTTATGGCAGTTATGCTTGATTTCTAAACTAACTTGACTGAATATCTAACTACTAATTTTCCTTTAAAGATGAAAACACATGTAGCATTAGCTGTGGTAACTATCAGTATTAACACAGGTAAAGAAATCTTCAGCTGTGTCACGGAAACAGACAACAGAGCCGTATTCCCGGTCCAGTCTGTGGTTGCAGCACGACTGTATGTACTGACACAATGGAACTACTGGTGTAATTATGGGTGAAAGAAGCTAAAGTTGAGTATGCCAGTGATCCAGCTATACCATATCTGCCAGAGAATAGTTGTTTCAAGGGAATACATAACGAAGACCATGGTGAACCATTATAAAATTACTTCAGTACAAGGGAACTTGACTGTAATTTCTTCCTAGCTCCAGTAGTTAGTGGTTCTGCTTTCTTCTCTCACCTGCAGTAGTGCAGCCCTATTGATCTCACTAACTCCGAGTTAGCTATTGGCAGCTGGTAGATATGCAGTTCAAGTGTTTGGGGTACAGCAGTTATGGGCCATTGATTATCATTTACAACTTAAAATAGCACTAATGATTATCAAGGTCCAATATATGCCACAGCAAGCTGATCTCAAATTTTACAGTAAAAATAATGTAGCAGATTGCGAAACGTATGGCGACTTTAGGAAAATTGAAACAAACAGATTTTATATGGAAATTAATTTGAAATGAAACTGTTATCTGTAAGTAATCTTTAAGCTGTTGTGTTGATCTTGAATCCATATGCATAACTGTGTACTAAATTTTTTAGCAATGAAGGTGCTAGAAATTTCTGTACTGAAATTGTTGAAGAGCAAATATTCATCTGAAGGTTCTTTCACTTTTAGGACATAGCTGGATCTTTCCCCACATTGAATGGTATACCAAGTTAAGTAGGTGGGATAAACCCATGGCTTGATAGTTTCTTAAGCATCAGCAGTAAGTGACTAAAAAACTTAAATAATCAACTTCAGGTTATGTACTTTTCTTTACAACTGCAAGTGTTTAAATGCAATTATTGTTTTGTTAAATTAAAACCTAAATAAAAGAATTTATTTCTATTGCAGAGTTTCAATTCCGAGGCAAATACTTATATATTTGACTTAAATGCTAAATTAGTGACTGAATTTGGCATTCCTATATGAGGATATGCTATTTGGAAGCAAAATTAGAAGGAAATGGGATTGCAAAAAGTATTTCAATTACTGGCTAATACTACTGCTTGGAATATTCTTTCCCTAGTGAAAGAGATGTATGTTACCCATTAGTAATAAGCAGCAAAAACCTTCCTTAACACTGAGAAGAATCACGTCCACTAGGTGTTAAACACTGGTTAATTTGCTTCCTCTAGCTGGATTTTAGCTCTCCATTTTGGGGAGTTGGGGTTTTTTCCCCCCTCATCCTGCTTTTTCAGCAAGAGTCCCTCTCCATTTCAAGTGGCTCATCTTGCTGAGACAGGCGAGGGACTGGCTGTTTTCCAGGGCTCTGGCTGTCGTTCCCAGGAGAGGCTAAGCTAAGCGGCAGTTTTGCACACATGACATACACTTTAATTTAAAAAACATACCTTAAAGGAAGCCCAAAACTGATTATATTTGTCCTCACAGGCAGCGGTTAACATTGAAATGAGGTGAATGACTTAGACAATTAAATGTTATTTGAAGCTGTAGAGACTTTATTTGTAGCCATCATCCCTGCTCACTGTTGTTTATCTTGCTCGGGGGAAAGGAGCAGGGCCTGTGGGCTGTATGGGGTACACGCAGGCTCTGAGCATGCGCCGTGTGCGGAATTGCTACAGTGCGTTACAGGTAGTGGCAGTGACTGTCTGTCACAGTCGTATTAATTACTTGGCTTTAATTAGAAGTTCTGACACTTCAGATGCAGATTTTTTTTTTATTTTTTTTTTTTGATGGGTTGGTTTGTTTATAAGGCCTCAGTATTTCTCCCTAGTAAAGCTATTTGAATGAGATTTATTCCACTTCACCTGGAGCCCTGCAGAGGGAAGCTGTCCTAGGAGGGAGCAGGAGCAAGTCCCCAGGAGCCTGTCCTTGAGCACACTGGCCTTCAGCAGGGGTTGTCCACACAAAATAGCCTGCACGTGCCAGAGAGAGAACGGTTCTCCCCCCTGGCTTGTGCTAGACAGCGGCACTGCTCGTGATGCTTCTTGAGCGTGGGTAATTCCCTACTCCCTTTTTACAGCAGGCTTTGTCAGTTAGCTCCTTCTTGTTTTGTGCTTTGTTTTACTGGCAGCATTTGGAAAATAGGAAAAGCAGCATGTCAAACAGGTCCTTTACACAGATGTTCATCTGGAGGCTCTTTTACTGAAATGATATGCTGAGGAATCGTATCTGGGCAAAGGAGATCATATTCTGCCACATTTAATGGAGAGAATGGTCGAGTCAGTTTGGTAATAGTTTTCGTTTACTTTCTGCGGCGTAGAACGAGGAAGCTGGTGGAGCCTGCTTGCTCTCTAGTAGACAATATGCATATGTATGTATGGCCAGACACAGTTCACGGTACATAGTTTACTTATGTAACTTAACATTTAATAAAAAAAATAAAATTCCTTATCTTATATCTTTGCTTCATTCTCTGGATGAGATAATACTGTTCTGCTAACCTCTTGTCTTTGTAACAAAGGGATAACAAGATTTATCATTTAAAAAATTGAGTGTAAACGAATGTAGCTCATCATTTTAATCAAAGGTCAGGTCATCATATTTGCCATATTTTGGCACAGCCATATGCCACTTAAACTGAAGTGCTTCCTCTATGAATTAATAAGTACATTTGCTAAGTTTATTCTTACGTGTGAAGGCAAAAGTCTGTTAAAGGTCTTAATCCAATCACATGAAGCTGTATCTTGAAATATAGCTAGATGTTTCACGATGACTCATTTGATTATCCTGGTTTCATTAGTCACAGGGAGCTTTGGACATTTTGGGGAGTTTACTTTTGTAAATGTGCATCCTTAGCTTATAGACTTCTGCATATCATTAATTTTTCTTCTTATTTCCTTTACTATTGTATCATTGAAAATGAAAGCAGTGATGTGATAGAGAGAACAGATGTAAAGGATAGACAATATGATTTTTGAATACAGATCACTACCTGGCCAAAGTGAGACGGAGTTGGTAGCACAGTTGGGACACGTCCTGGCGTTGGCTTTGGTCCTGAGCGTAAGATACGATTTTTAAAAATGCAAGCAGTGTTTGGAATTGAGGTTAACTTACACTGCTGGTCAGGCTGAGACAATGATCAAAACAAGTCTCTAGTGCTTCTGAGTTCTATTCTGCTTAATCCAGAGCCTTTTAGGGGAGGCCTCCAGATACCAGTAATTTTCTACAGGATCTCATGGTAAGCTTCCAAGTGAGTTATAAGGGATCTGCCAAGCTCATGGTTGTGTGATTTGAAGGTGTAGAAGAAACAAACATTTGAATTAAATCAAAAATTAACTTTGAAAGATGAGATGATATCCCAGCGCAGGGCAACAGCTTTCAAAATAATTATTAGTCCCCACCTTGAACAGGCTCTTTTTATCAACTGGAAAAACACATTTGCAGTCTATTCCACAATAGCCCTTTGATCCAACCAGTCTGTCTCAGAAGCCTGTATACAACCAAAGATTCTAGAGTTAATTTCAAATGTATACAGACTTGGAATGGAAATCTTTTTCTCCTGGCTGCATGGTTCCCTGTATCCTACCCCGACTACTTTCTTTTTTGAGCAAGAAATTACTGTTTTGGGTCTTTTTCTTTGTTGTGCAAGAGAGGAAAGTTTTCTGTAGAGACTTAAATTAGCTATGCAAAATGTGGACATCACTCAAAGATGACACTGTATTGGAATTTTACAATCTTGTGTGATGTAGTAAGGAACCATTTTACCATCTGCTGTAAAGCTACCCTCCTTTGAACAAATGTGGCAAGACATTTAACTGAATTTTATGAGACACTGGAGAAGTGAAGTTCTAGTCTGTTATTACAAAGTTTCCCTAAAACTAGCTTAAATAACCACCAGAAAATTTCCCCAGCGTGTGGGCTTCTCCCAGGAGCTTCAGCCACCTGCTTTTACAAGAGGTTTTGTCATGGTCTGGAGATCTGTCTAGATTCACACATGGCTGGAGAGTCCGTAGGTGCCCGGTATTGCTTGTTGTATGATCTGTGTTCAAGTAGGCTTTCCCTGGGAGCTGGGCTTGCACAGGTCTGGTTCTAGAACAAGAGATGAGTAAAAGGCTTCTCAACATCATCTTCTCTTTTTGCTTGCTGCACTGTTGAAGCAGCACCAAAAGCTTTACAAACTCTATTTGGAGTTAAGCTTACTGTGGCCTTCAGCTATTCCCTGAGGAATTCTTACTCTAATGGCAAACAACACATTGGTTGTCTCATCAGTGGGCTCAAACATGCTTTCTATTAACATGCTCACTTTTCTTGGCTCTTCAGCCTGGTTGTAGCTGTAGTGATGTCCCTGACTTAGAAATTGATGACTTACTGAAGACAGAAGTTATGTGACACAGATGACTATTTTGTTGCAATTCAATTCAAACTATTAATGATACATGGAATCTAATTCAACATAATGTTTAAGACTAATTTCACATGTACTTAAGCTTTGGCATAAAATCAGGAACATGCTTAAATGCTTTTCTTAATTAAAGCTTTATATTAGGACTTACAAAATACTTTTACTACTTTTACTACTTTTTATGAGGTTTTTTTTTTTTTTTTTTTTCAATTTGGCACAAAGTAAAGTTAAAATACTGCAAATGAAGTAAAATTGATGGAGTTGGAGATACCAAGCTGGCAAGCACCGGTTCATTAAAAATAGATTAGGTAAAAGCAGGCTCTGATAATCCTGTAATCAAGACTTGATACACAAACCCATGGAAATGCTAAACATGTGCTGTAAATAAATAGATGATTAATTTAATTTATTCCAATATGTGTGCCTTAGTGAGAGATCCTATTTTTCATAAAAGATCTTTTTCTTACTATCTTAAGTTTGCACCTCCTTTGCAGCTGCATGATGTGTAGGAAATAACCAGATAATTAATAGTATGAAGGTGGAGTTGGTCCCCTGAGAGAGAACTTCACACCACAGTCTCGGTTCTGTTGGTAGATGCTGCAGCAATTGGCAGATACTGAGCTGAGGGACAGAGCATTCCTTTAGCCCCCTTTATTCCTAAAATCTTGCTAGAGGAGTAATGGCAACACATGGGACGAGTGGAAATCTATAAAGAGCAAATGTTGATACCTCTTACCACAATGGGAGTTTTTAGCTTCCTTCCTAATAAATTTGATTAAGTTTCTCAAGAAGCATCTAAGGTGGAATGAAAAGGGAGGAGGAGTGTTTTGTATGAGAGATTTGAAAAGATTCGTTAGTAGGGATTACGCTTAATTAAACGCATACTGAGTTGAGGCCATGTGGTTGGTATGCTTAACATGTACAAATTAAATCTTCTCCTGAAAATATACTAATAAAAACCAATGAATTAAACATCAAGACCAAGAGATGTTGGCTTATTAATACAATGTAACCCTACTTTGAGAAATCCAATTTATAGAACAGAGATGTTGCCGGTAAAGTAATTAAAGGAAAAAATGTAGCATCCAGTAGAATATCAAATGTATGAACTATCAAAATTTTGTAAAGATTTAAAACCCTATTCAAAGTTAGGTAAAAGGATTAGTAGAGGGAAATGTTAGACAGTTTTATGGTGTTCCATGTAGCTAAACTCTGGAAGATGAAACTTACTGTTCAGAATCAGTATTGTGGAAATATATGTCAAGGAACACAAAGTATTGCTCTTTGGCTGTAATATAGCTATGCAAATGACTACTTTTTTTCTTTTTCTTTTTTTTTTTTTTTTTTTTTTTTTTTTAAAAA
>WHYT01017266.1:195952-220356 GCA_009806455.1 Tetrax tetrax | reverse complement strand
TTCTGAGAGGATCTTTGGTTACTTCTTCATCATTCTTTCTGAATCTATGTATTGTGCCTAATTTTTTTTTTTTTTTTTGTCTGTGAATGTGGTCCGTACTATACTGTAACTAGTACCAATTGTTGCTAGCATAGAAGACACAAGTGGCATTGAACTGGCTGCTGGGCTCTGTTAGTTGTAGCTATACGTGGTAGTTGATAGATCATTCTGAAGACACATTACATGATGTTCTTATTGCTGTATGTACACAGACTAAGTGGATTACAACTACTGGTGGTTACTCCTACACATGCTGTCATTGCAATGTCTGTTTGCCACACAGATACTGACCTTAAGAGTTTAAATACTGACTGACTTTGGCTTTTGGCCCCCCAGTGAAGTGCTGTTAGCGATCTTTTCAACTGACATGACTGTGATCAGACATCCTGTCTCATGGATCAGACTCTCTTAATAAGTCTGTCTTTGCCTCTGCTTAGGGTGATTCTAAATAGCATTATCTCTATGTTCTCTAAAGTGTGGGCAGTTTTAGGATGGACCTTTCATTATAATTCTTTTTTAAGGATGCGTTGTGTTACTTCTCTTTGATTTTTGGCAGACTTGGAAGCCAGACTTGTGGGTTTGATCCAGCCTTGCTTGTCCCTGAAGGCAGAAGCTGGGGAACTGTAATAATAGTGGCTGGATAATGTAGTCACTGTCTCCGGATGGCAGGATTGCTAGTATAGTGATGTTACAGAAATGAAAATTCATACAAAGAAAATGTGCAGAAGGCATTGCAAGGAACAATAGAATTGCAATTCTTGATAGAAAGGCATGGAAATAATGAGGATTGGGAAGAGGACTCTGAGGACAAAGAAGTATCAGAATGTTATGTCTAGCAAGAGAAGTGTAGCAGGAAGTTAGAATGTGGAGAAGAGAGGTCTGAAGAAAAGAATTACCTGCTGCAGAAGGGCAAAGAACTCAACACATATTAAAAAAAATAGTGCTAGAAAGCATCTTCTCAGCACTGTTTCAACCACTTTTGTAAAATTTGAATTTTTTTTTTTTTTGTCTTGAAGACTGGTGTAACTTTTGGAGTTAACATAGCACATAAATATGGACATTCATCATTTAAAATCCATAACCTTTCTAACTTCTCAGCCCTCAGAAGCTTTAATCAGCATTTACCAGTAAGTAAAGCTAATTCTGTCCCTTTGATAGAATGGATGTCATAATAAAGTTCCTTGGGGAGATAGTTACTAAAATTTGAGGCTATAGCAGCAAAACTCAGATAGAAAGAATTAATTTATTCTCAGTCAGGACAGTACCATAGTATGAACCATGCATCTTGGCAAGACTGCGTGGATGGAAGTAGGTAGCAATAATTGCAAGAAATTGGCCCTAAAACAGCACCGTCAGCTCTGAGAAGTCCCCAGACAGAGGTTTAGGAAAATGGAAATGTGTTGTTGGCAGGAATACTCGTCAAATTGGAATTAAGGTGCATTGTTATAAGAATAGAAAATGAACTTGTGAAAGAAGCACTGCTGGAGTTTCATCCCAGTGCTGTGCTGTTTACAGAAACAGGAAAGCCTCCAATGAAGTTCCAGAAGTTGTCCAGGTGCCAATTCTATTATTTTCTAGCTCTGGTATAGCAACATTCTGATTAAACCTCCCGTATTGGTTTCCAAATACCTGCCTTTAAACCTTTGTTTCCATCCCCATCTCCCAGACTTGTGTCCTTGTTCTTTGCTTTGGAAGCATCAGTATTTTCAGCAGATAATGATGAAGTCAGGAAAAGCGTTCAGAGTCCTCTTTTGAGAAGAGTCAAAATACTCCAGCCTCACACTAGAGAGCAAGGGTTTAAATTGCAAACTTATGTTAATATTCTCTTCTTGTGCATGCCATTAGCAAATTTGTATGAGAAGATAAACACTGCTTATCACCACTTGCTTTGTTATTGTTTATGTATTTAAAGGTGGAAAAATGTATTTGTTTCCTCGTTATTGTCATAATTAATAGCATTTACACTTTAAAGAGGAATTTTAACATTGGAAGAAAATGGAACTCTGAAAATATATTGAGAAGACTGACTGACTCAGGAGATTCCATGTCTTCATTAGCATTTTTGATTTAAGTGTGTTAGGAGGGCTAAATATATGGGCTGCATAAATAAATAAATGCATAAGTTGTAGAGGTGATACATCGTTACTTGGCACTTTTATCTCTATCTAAGCTTAAAGTAGCAGCCTGAAGTTGTCAGAAGGATTTTATAATTTGCACACTCCAGCTAGGTAGCCCAATTTTCTTTCAATATTCCTAAAAGAATTCCGTTCACTCTCCCTTTTCTGAAGCGGATTCTTTGCATTGCAATGAAAAGGCAATGAGTGGTCTGGAAAACAGGCTTTGGTCTGCAGTTAGTACATGGACTGCAGGGAGCTGAATACCCTCAGTGCCCACTAGCTTTTCACTGATGAAGTTGCAAGATTGTGACACACGTTTTGTTTTCTTTGGTGTATTGGAGGATGGCAATGCAAAATAGAAAGATGAACCTTTGAATTTGATTTGCTGCAGTTGTGATCCCACTGCAGAGGGTGAAGCAGCTGTAAGTACTTGATTTTACTCAGCCCCCTTCCTCTAGAGAGTGTTCAGCGTCTGGCTTTTGAGAATGCTGACAGGATACAAAGCGAATTTTCTCACCACTGTAATGCAGTTCTTTGGCTGCATTCCTCTGCCAAAGCGTGTAAGGGATTGCACGTGTCAGCCTGAAGTTGTCCTCTGTTTTCCAGGGACAGTGAATTCTGCGTATTTGTATGTGTGCATGTATAGGTATGAACTATTTCTTTCTCCCCTCTCATATACAGGACCTGTAGCAAAAGAAGAAATTTGCCTGATTGACAAAGATTGTTCAGGGTCGTATTTCAAGCTAGCAAAATTAAAATTTGTCATGCTCTGATTTCCCCACTGGTCCCTGATGTAGTAATTATTGAGTTTCCTAACATGGGGGTTGTACTCTCACTTCCCACCATGCCTTTTCAGAGGCTGGCCCTTTAACTTGGGCTGAAAAGGATAAATTACATAAATGCAGGCTGATGCTGAGAGTTACTTTTTTTTTTTTTTAATGTGTTCCAGCTGATGGACACAATTTCTGGTGTGGTTTTCCCTTTTCAGAGTCTTCTGGAGATTGTAATTTTTGCAACATTCACCTGTACTTTGAACTCCTCTGTGAGAGTTATTTTGTCAGTCCTAGTAATGTTGGAAAGACTAATAAGCTATGTTTTCTAGGTGTTTGTGTAAAATAAATGGGAAATCTGAGTATCAAGCAAGAGTAGATGAAAAAGCTTCAAAGGACAGAAGTGAAGTGATCATTATCAAACTTCCTTTGAAACAGTGGAGTTTAAAGCTGAATCCAGATTAAACCAGTCTGGTCAATAGAAGTTATTGTGCTTTATAAAATCGTTGTACTCTCTGATCTGTCTTCTTTGAATTACCCTTAAGGTTAGCGGAGACTTTTTGTTTCCACCCTTGTTTTGGAAAACACAAATTACTAAAAATATTCACTGTCCTTTGCAGAACTTGCAGATCTAGTGAGAATATTCATTAACTTTTGAAAAAAACATGTTTTCATGGCATCTTGGTAATACCTTTTTTTAGTGCACTCTGCATCTTTTCTGGGTTTATTATGATGTTTGGTCAGACTTTGCCACAACTTCTCTATAAAAGTGAATGTTGGTTACTCAGTAGCCTGTGTAGTATTTGCAGGCTCTGAATTTCCATGGAATAAAATTAGACTGGATGATGGCTGGTAACTGTGAAGTTTACTGCTTTTTCACTTCTTGCAGGGGGGTTGGACTAGATGACCTTTGAAGGTCCCTTCCAACCCTAACCATTCTATGATTCTGACGACAAATTGTCGTAGTCCTGTTTTAAAATAAATAAAAGAAATGAAGGAACTACAGTAACCTGCAGAGCTCGGTAAGTCAGTCCACTGACATTTAAGAGTCTGTTACAAATTTCTATTTGGTTTTCAAATGAAAGAGGAAATGACTCCAAAATATACAAACTTTAGAGACTCCGAGTCCAGTTCTGCTAGAATGTCTCTGTCATGCAAAGAACCACTGAGTCATCACACAAAAGCTTTTAAAATGAATGGCACCATTGTGACAATTAAATAGTTTTATCTTTTAATGACATTAAGGTGTAATTGTTCTGTGGTGGAAGAGAATCACTTAATGCTCTCAGAATAACAGCAATGCATTCCATAGTGAAATAATCTGCATCCCAGACCCTTTCTTCTTTATCCTCTCTAGATTTACAGTTGGTGAGCAAGTCATCTGTGTTTGGAAAAAAGACTGAGTAACTTTAACTCACTGAGTTGAATGGAGTAGATTCAAGTCTTCCTAGCTAGAGTAACGTTAAGGATTAGGGCTTAGAGGGAGTTGTTATTTAATGGTGTAATGGAAATATGAATGACAGGTGGCACTGTGCTAGTGCATCGTACAGCACACGGAGAAGGAGGTCAAATATAATTTTTCAAAGTGTATTGACAGCTGTGAAGCTAAAGGATATTACTTGATAATAGTAAGAGAAATACCATTTTAAGGATTTTTGAAGGGTTTTTTTTTTTTTTTCTATTTAAATACAGACAGATGTTTCTTTAAGGAAGAATTGAACCATTGGTCAGTGGGGATTTTCAACGTACTTGAAAAATGAAATTGTACTCACATAAGGCACTCTCCATGTATTGAGCTATAAAGTGGGAAAAAAAAAGGTGACATTCTTTTTAAAATTGCTGGTTCAGCACTAGTGAGACAGTATATTTTAGCTGATAAGTGCTAGGAATAATGTTTTGCATAAATATTCCACAATATTGAGCAGATTTTGTGTCTATAATTAGAGCTTTGATTTACTCACAGATATAATTAATTATGAGAGTAATAGCTGTACTGTAATTCTTCTGTTATAACCCAAGCTCATTTCTTTTTCCTCTTGTTAAAATCAAAGGTGTACAAATATTTCTTGAACCTTCCTTAAAATACTGTAAAAATAATCTGTTTGGAAGGTAAATATCCTGGTACTAAATACAAGACCATGTGTTCTACTGTCCAAATTTTATATTTAATTTACACTGGATAGGGTCTATTCCAAGACTACTAAAACTCTTTAATGAGGAAAGATATGGAAAAAATGTGTCTGACCAGATTGAAGCACATTTGAATGAAATGGTAAATCCTGTGGTTATGCTCTGCTGCTTTCCTGCATCACCGTGCTGGGATGAGGAGAGAGGAAATTGACTCTCTTTCACATCCTCCTTCCAAGTGCATTCATGACATATGCAGTAGATTTTGCATATTGTTCACAAAAGAAATTCCCTTTAAAAATGAGAATTTATTAGTGTAAAAGATCTGGGTGTGGGAACAAGAGCTATTGAAAGTCATACAGTTTTTTTCCTTAGTGCTTACTGTTGTGCCAACCTGCTGTCTGTTCGCCGAACAGCAGCAGGAGAGCTGGGCTGCTGGAATTCCTCAGCACCTTGTGTCCTTGTACAGCAGCAGGGCAGGGGTGACACTTCTCTTTCTCTGCAGTTAGAAGTTTGTGACCTGCCCAGAAACAGCAGTAATCAAAGCTGGGTTGCAGCAACAGTTCTCAGGGGCTTTGGAGGATCTTCCTAAAGTCTTTTCTTCAGATGACAGTTCTCTCCAAACAGTTAGGGAGACAGAAGTGCTAGCTGGCCTTGGGAGCAATGTCAAAAAGGGATGGAAGAGGTGCATTGAGGTGCACTGCTGCAGGAGAAAATGGGATGTGCATTAGAACCATCTGTTAGCTCCAGAGATTCATTTTATTAAGCTATTTTGTGCTATGATAAACTGAGCAGCTGGAGGAATGGAAGGCTGGAGAACAGCTTATATGATAGCCTGTCCAATATATTACCACCGTGATCTGTTCATTTGTGTGAGGAGCCAAGAACTTCTACTTTTCCTTGACTCCAGCTGTAATAATTGTGGTGATGCTCAGAAGAGCAGTTCATCCCACTGTTGGATCATACTTTGCCTGAGAAACTTCCTTTCCAAGTCACGACCTGGACAGGTCAGAGAGCAATCCAGGTGTTAACAGTTCTCCTGGAGGAATGCACCTTTCACCGATGTCTGCAGCGCCAATGGATGCACTCTTACAAGCAATTGATGCTGAATGAACATACAGTTACTGCCTGATTTAATCCAAATTCAGTTGTCTTAGACACATAAGTAAAAGTGTTGATTGTCATTTCATTAACTTTGGGGAACTTCATTGCCCCTTCTCCACCTGAACCTATGTAACTTTTTTCTACTTGCAAGTAAGTGTTTTCAGCCGTCTTTGTTAGATCCTTTTCTAATAGAACACAAATCACTTAATAGTTCAACTCATTGCTCCAAACACCAATAAAATTAGCCTGGAGTCTTTTCACCAAGTCCTTTAACTGACCCTTCAAAGTTCTGTAGTGTTTTTGCCTTCCCTATGGAATGAAGTGGACAATGAGGTCCCAGAAAACAGAAGAGTATAATTGTATTTAGGAAGGCAGATTGCTGTTTGGCTGACCATCAAGTCATTTAGAGATGAACAGTGTGATGCATTTTAATGGGGTGATAAATTGATGTATTAGTAGATGCATGATCCTTATTCATGTCAATAGCAGCTTGCTCAGCAGGTGTCCTATGAAAATACACACCAAATGTGAACATACATCTCTTCTCATCTGACGTAATGAAATAGCTTGCAAGCAGTGTTTTTTGTATGCAGTCTTTGTACACGTAATGCATATGTGTTTTTTGACAGACGTGCATTGTTATAGACTTTTGAATGTCTACCTTGAATGTCCAACTGATCTAGTTTCTTTTCTTACATTCTCAGTGTTGTTTAAGCTGTAGACCCAGGAATACTAGGTCAGCTGTTGCCTGAAAGTGTAATGACCCTTCTGCTACTTAGGACCGCAAGTTTCCTTGGGACAAGTGTATGCTGAGGCAGTACTCAGTGCTGATAAGCTAGAGGCAAATGACCGTTGACCATTTTGTTTCTTTCAGCCTTGTTCCCTCGTTTAGCTGGAGAAAGGTGCGACCCAAAGTGGCTGAATTGTGCTGATTTGTGCTTATTGCTTAGAATCAGGCCCTGTGTGGTGATGAGCAGCACAAGGCATGCAGCTTGCGTGATCGTCCTCTCAACAGTTTGCCTTTTCAGGCTGCTGCACCAGCCATACCTTCTCTCTGTTCCAGAAGGGCCCACTGAGGAAAGCCATGCTAGCAGGGGGCTGAAGAGAATACAAATCAGCCTTTCAATTTCAAAAGAATCAAATACATGCCGATGAGAAGTGCTTCCATTTGATTAAATATCCATTAACTGATACGCTTGCAGGCTGCATCCTCATTTGCTGGTCGTAGATCCCATGGCGTAGTCCCCCAATGGAAATGGTTCAGAGCATTGTATCAGAAAATTGCTTTGATGTGTTGCAAGTTTGCCAGTTTGACTTTAATAGAAAAATTGCAAGAAATTATTTGAGTTATGATTGTGTTGGACTTTTAAGAATGGATGAGTGCAGTTTCTATTCTTCACATTTAATTCAGGTTTGGCAACAGAGAATAGCATGAGAAATATGGCTATGATTTACTATTTGCTTCAAAACAGTGATGAAAATGCAAGTAGTGTCTTGGTGATGTATTAGAAGAGATTCAGTCATAAATAAATAATAAAGAACACCTCTGAAGGTGATAGAGATTCCAGTCGTAGCTCAAATATTTGATGATCTTACGAAAACTGTTTACATTTAGATTTAAGAATGAATATACAATTATACTCCTAAAATGTCATTAGCAATATCTCCTTATGAGATTACAGTTTATCTCTTAAATTTGAATGTATTGCTGAAGGAATGCATAAGACTGACAGCAGAGTTATCACTACGGCTTCCTGGCACTGTCCTAAGGGTTTATCTTGGGATTAATGAAGAAGTCTACAAGTCAGTCATTGGCCACTCTAGTTATTGCTATTCTTCTGGAAAGAGGGAGCAACCAAACAGAGCCAAAATTACTAGTTCACTTGCCAGTCTTGGTGGCAAGTTCAGCTTTTGTGCCAGTCTGTGAAGGGTCTTCTGACACATTTATTCTTGTAGACATCTGCATCCAGACAGAAATGCAGTTGTGTGGGGTTTATGGGCTGTGTTTCAGTTCTGAATTTCAGATCTGAAAGCTGAAGACACATCTGCTAGACATGCTTATATCAACTCTGCCTTTGGCTGTAATGCTCGGGAGGATCTGTGAAGGTGTGCAGCTAGGTCCAGCACTGGAGTTTCTGTGCAGATTTCCTGGGAAGGCTGGATTTTGTGCTTGCACAGTGAAGTCTTATGCAGATAAATCAGAATCAGATAAGCTGTTTCAGTTAGATTGTAATTTTTTTCTTAACCCAGGGACAGGTGTCTGTTGCATTACGTGACCAACTGTTTAGACCTTTAATTTTTTTTTTTTTTTCCAAGTGGTTAATCTACAAAAGCATTTTTCCAGAGGGTCACGAAATGTATAAGGTAGCGGGTTCTGATCCCTGGGGAAACAAGTGGCTTGGAAGAAGTCAAGAAAGTCAAAGTACTTTGTGGAAAAACTTCTTCATCCTTATCACCTTTTTATATTTTTAGATTATTTGCATATCCCACCATTGAAAGACCAGTACCAAATTTATTACCTTCCAGACTTCTGACCATCTGAGAGGTGGAGACCTCCTTTTGTTCGCTACTACTTTTCTGTACCAAAGGAGCTCAATTAAACCATAAAAGAATCAAACTATAGTGATTAATAACAAAAAGTTCGCTATGCAATGAAGTGTATTTTAAAAAGTTATGCAGCAGGTAGAAGGTTGGTAGGAATGCTATATACCATACATATACCATAATATGTTATGATCTTTGCTTGTGAGGAAGATGTGGTACAACAATAGTTTTTCAGGAATCAAACTGGTAACATGGCAGCTGAAATGGACTGGAAAATGAAGCCTGTGTGTGGGGTTTAGCAAAAACCTGTGCTTCAGCGCCTGAAAATAGTTCCCTAAAGTAGTAAGCCAGTCATTATGCTGTAAAAGGAGGGAAATAGCAGTTTTTTACAAATGTACCTGAAAGATCTGATACTTTGTTCATAATTTATTGTGTGTGTGTATGTATGGAATTGTAGAGCAAATTCTGCAGTTTCCTTGCATTTAAAATGACCAGATGAGAGATACTATTAAGAATTGTGGACTTCTCAGTGCTAATGAGTGAAAGTACAAGACTGGTACCTAAGAATGACGTGAAAGGGAAAGGCTCCACACCTGGTTCTTAGGCCTACACACGTTTTTATGCCATACAGCTTCCTGAAGTCTTTAGTTATTCAGACAAAATTCACACATGAATATTAACGAGAACATGATACCTTCAGTGTTACAAGTGTTCAGACCACAAAACTATTTTATTCTCAATATTTAATGGCTAATAATTTATCATCTCCTTGTGATGATTCAGACGATGACTACCTGGCAGATGAATTCTGCAGTGATTGGTATGGTGTCAAATAAAACCACATTCTTTACATCCTCCAAGAAAGTAGAGTATGGACCAAAATTTCCGCTCTAGTGTATGTTTGTAGTTGGTAGAGCTGTTTAGTTATTGTGATCTGTAGTTCCTGAGCGGTTATCTGTAAGATCACCAAACGAAGATTTACATTCACAATGTATCTAGCAGAAACCTGACAGTGTCCAGGGTTCCAGTGATAGACGGAGTTTGAGCTGGAGTAAAATTTCCTGAACTGTCTTTTAATATGTCAAGCTTCTTAGAAGAAAAAACCCATACTACTAATGCCCATAAACCCAAAAGCTTTTCTCAGCTTAATTCCTGGTTAGCTGGTTGGCATAAAACCAACTTTTTGTGACTTACTACAATAACGAAGACACTCACTGCCTGGGTTTATTCCAATCACAATTCTCTGCAGGATTCAATAGAGCTTGGTATGTTTGTGAGCTTTCCTGGAGCAGAGCTTGCATACCTTTAGACTGAAGTACTGCAGGAAGGACAATTTGGATTATAATATTGTAAACAAGTCTATTTGGCATCTGTTTTTAATGAAGTTTGGTAATTAGGTTTTTGCAGTATAAAATTCACACACATGTTCTGCTGCTGAATTTGAGGCCACAGTTGTATATTGCAGTTATGTAATTAGTAGTATGTAACTTTGCCTCCAGAGCTGAAGTGAGTTTTTTTGGGAGAATGATTTTGAAGACTTTGCTATATGAGGTGAAAATTGCCAGAATTGTCAAGTGCACCTGCTCTTAGACCTTTTAAGCTTTGAACCTTGGGTTTTGGTTATTAAGGATCAAAGGTGAATGCCCCTTGTATATTTAGTTGCACAGTGTATTTGGAGCACCTATGATAGCATTTGTACTGGAAAGATCCCAATAGAGTAACTGAAGATGACAAGATGAATAATTTAGGGAGAAAGAGTGAAGAGAAGTGTGCTGGGCCTCAAATATGTTCCATTTTTCAAGTTTGTGAACTTCAACAGTACAGTGTATGTATATGAAAGAGAGAGAATCACCATAATAGACTGAACAAATTTATACCTTAAATCTTATCTTGACTGGGGGAGGGGGGTGGGATGCTTCTTCAAATCTATTTATTCCAGCCAGATTTTTATGTTGCTGCTATGGTTGTGAGATCTGCAGCCTCTACTTTTCCATGGATTAATCACCTTGCAGTTAAAATCCCTCATCAAGATTGCATGCCAAAAAGGGCAATAAAAATAAAATAACTCCAGCAACAAACAAAAAATAAAAATAAAAAACTCCAGCAACAAACAAACCAACCTGAAGAGACCGCAGCAAACCATTAAAACTGAGATGATTTAAAATAAATCTTTAAGCTTTCCAAATACCTAGTCAGAATGAAGAAATTTTGTTTTCTTGCCAGCTCTTTCTATGGCTTATTCACTATTGTGTCCAGTTGCCTCACTGATGTTTGGTACTTGCCTTCCCACTTTCCCAGTCTCATTCATTGCAAGCAACTTGCCCGAGAAGCCCCTAGCAGCGCAGCGTGCTGAGTCTCTGTGTTAGCCCCGGGTCACTTCACCACGTTGACATCAGCAGGATAAACGGGGTACTAGTATTTGCATGTATTTCGGGCGTGTGATCTTCAAACTGGATTTTGACAAAACAAGTTGCATTTATTTAATGGCCCCAACTTTATTACTCTGATTTGAGTTGACATGGCCTTGTTATATATCTGAAGAAGTTATTTAAGTGCTGAAACACCATTGTGGAGCTGTATTAGACACCCCATCCCGTGACAGACCCCTGTTGGGCCGGCCGGTACAGCACAGGACCAGCAGCGGG
This sequence comes from Tetrax tetrax, assembly GCA_009806455.1. Lineage (NCBI taxonomy): Eukaryota > Metazoa > Chordata > Aves > Otidiformes > Otididae > Tetrax > Tetrax tetrax. The sequence continues at coordinate 209,010 of WHYT01017266.1, read as the reverse complement.
ACCCATGCCTTCAGGAGTGGTAGCGCAGGTCTGTGAGGGATGTGTGTGTGCTGCCTAAGGCTTCAGTTTGCAAATTAAATGAGCTCTAGGATTTTAATTTGAACATAGTCAGAGGCTTGAGATACTGTTTTTAAAAGGGGGTCTCTGTGGAGATTCTTATTTTCATTTCCATTTACAGAATCAGAATTAATCAACTGAAAGTGTTGGTAGGCATTAATGAAAGGTGCTTCTGTTAGAGTGAAATAAAAATAAGGCATAACTGCCATGCAGAAGGATAATGCTTCAATTTTAACTTTCTAGAGGAATTGACAAAGCTACTATTGGTATGGTATGGAATGCCTTCCTCTGGATGTACATACAAATAAGAAAATGAAAATGAGTTCCCTGCTTACATGAAAAGTAAGCAACGTGTGAATTAAAATGGGCAAAAGATGTAGCAATGAGCAAATAAGCAAACTGGGATTTAACAGGCACCTTGCAAGTCACGTTCCTTTCCGTCTTAGTCTGTTGAACACTTCCTTGAGAAGGGATTTATGGGCTTTCTTGAGGAGAGATATTCTATGAAGCAACTGAACACGGTGCTGAGAGGTGTTTCACACAGATTTGGATGGGAGTTTTGGGGCCAGGTGACTCAGCAGGAGAAAATTTAGCAGCCTAGAATTTCAATGAGATAACTGCCTTCTGTGGAGTTTCTTGGAAATTTAAGTATTCAGCTTGTCAGTGTTTATAGAGACAACAGATGGAAAAAGAAATAAGAAAAATCTGAGTTATTTAGAAAGCTTTAGATGGAGAGGAGGAGCTGCCCCAAAAGCATACGAAAATCATAGGAAAGAAAGCGGAATTTGGGAAGAGGGATAGCCGATGAGAAATACAGGGGTTGCAGTGATCTTGGAAATGCTCTCTGTGAAGTGTAAGTTGAGGTTTTCAAGTTGAAATATCTTTTTCCACAGGAAATATGATAGGAGTCTTGCAAAGTCTTAGAAAATTGTATCTTAAATTAAAACCACATCTGTTCGTGTGTGTGTTGTAAACGAACACTTTTTGGTAGGCAGGTACAAGGCTGCATGTTCTAGTCAAACACACAGACTTCTTTTTTTCAAGATACCAGTTTTTCTAGGAGCGGAGTTTGTAGTTTAACTTAAAAAATGAAATGACTTAGGGAACTCAAAACAATCTCCAGAGCAAATATTTTTTATTTGGTTCAGCAAGGAAGGGTAGTTAAATTATATAACAACGAGTGAAGCCCTACGTGTTGTGATATAGTTTCTTTAGGCTCGTCTCTACCCTTTCTTTATTTCACTCTAAAATGAATGTGACAGGACACAGCGATGAGATGGCTGAAGTGACAAAACAGGGCAATCTGTTTTAAAAGAATTAACATTACTGAGGGAGTCTAATCCAATGAAGGATCAACCATTTATTTTCTCTGTTGCCAAGAGCAGGAAGGCACTGTGGTCTGTACTAGTGGTCTCTCTCAGCAAGTAACATGTGATTAAGACCAAACACCAGTGTTTCACAGACACACGAGATCAACAGACCCCAAAATGACTTGTATCCCACACTTAGGTGGGTTAGTGCTGGATTTATCTTGTCCTTTGGCACAAAACAATCATGAGGATGTTGCTGGACTCGGTATTCGCTTTTTGTATGAAAGCTGGGCACTTCCTTCCTCTACTGGCATCTGCTGTCAATAGTATTGACGGTAAAGATACCATTGTGCAGTGGTACAGTAGTGTAGGGTAATGGTATCACAATACCATTGTCATGTATGGTATTAATACTTCACCAGCATTCAAGGATGGCATTTTAGCAGTCATTGGGCATCATTACTATAATTCTGTGTGCTTTGAAATCTGAATGCAATTTTTTTGTTTCCCAAAGCTGGAAATATTTTCCTTAGATGCATTTATCTTGTCTAGTTTACTACAGCATTTCTGTCCAGAATTAACAGCCAGCAAGGTCTAGCATTAATTTGTCAACAGGTGTGGGAATGTAAGCTTATTATAAAATGCCTGCAATCCAGCACTGATAAAAAGATTACAGCTTTCATCTGTAAGTACAAGGGATGAATAAACTGATGGCATTGCATCTTCCTTATCATCTCTTGATTTCACGCTGCACACACGTGGTGTGTTTGGGGTGATACGCTGGAAAGCCTTAACATCTCAGGAGGAGACAAGCTAGCAAGTGCGGTAGTGGGTACGGAGCGCTGAACCGCTGTTCCCAACAGCAGCGCCTTTCACTGTGCTCTTGGCATTGCCATCTCCCTTAGCAGGCATAAAATGCCAACGTGTAAGAATTATGGTGTATGTATTTATAGCTATGAGTATGCTGAGATGAATATAAAATTAAAAGTAGAGTTCAAGAGACAAGAATAAGAGAGAGTCGTAGGTAAAGCCAGTAAACTGTTGTTTTATGCAGAAATTTTAAAATAAAATGCTGATTATATTTCACATACTAGGCTAGATCTTCTTTATTTTACACATAGTATACCTAATATACCTGTCTGAGAGGTGTATGCAGGGAGAATATACATATCTGTGTGCAGCTGTTTTAATGCTGGAGAAAGAACTATTGTAAGGTAGCATCAAATATTCTAACACTTTACAGCACTTTACATTTTTTAATGATCTTTCCTCCCACTTATTTATGCATCGCTTCCGAGTTAAAACTCACAAGCCATATACATAACAGGAAAGAAATAGCATGCTCTGTGTAGACAGATAACTGCCCAAGCAAATGGAAAAGAAAAGTTGAAAAGATGTTTACAGGACTTTACTAATGATTGGGAAAACAGCGAACTTTCAGGCCATACCAATTGAAGACAGCACTCGAGCTGTGATAAGTGAAGGTCTGTTGCTGAGTCAAGGTCTCTGCAGTGAATTAGCAGCTGAGGTGGCAGGTAAACCCTTCAAGGTTAAGTGTTAGTTAAACAGTCTCATTGTGTATCGTGCTTTTAGACAAAAATATTCAAATACCTCTGGTTCCCCATTGGTATGATTTCATCTAAAGATATGGTACATTTAAGGCAACATCTGTGCAAACTTTCGTCAGTAGAAGGCATTGGGGTCCATCGTTGTCTGTGCAGGCCATCTGTTTTGACTTGTAGTGGGAGACTTGAGTCTGAAATCAGTTACCAAAGATAGTGAAGTGCAAACAACTGCATGATGGACCTTTGCACGTTGAACATAAACACCCAAGTCTTGTGTCCAGTTCACTTTGATGTTTGGATGCAATCATTTTCAAATAGAAATGTTATATACCTCAGAGTATTTGGAGATCGTGTGTATCTCCAAATACTCAGTGTAATGCACTTTCTCAGCAGGGCTGTGGAAGTATTTTGGTGTCCAGTGGTCACGCAGACAAACTGCTACACCCTTGTCTGTGCCATGGGGATACTGTTTGAAGTGACCCATTGACAAGATCAGAAGGAAGTTTGCTACAGTATTTCTGTTTGCCCGGGCCCTATAGATGAGGTTATCATCTGATTATGTCTAAGGAATTGTAATTATGTATGAGTTCAAAACGTATGTAGCCAATTTATATATAGAATCATGGAATGTTTTGGGTTGGAAGGGACCTTTAAAGGCCATCCAGTCCAAGCCCCCCATTCTCCTAATATGTAATCTAAATCTATTTCACTCTATTTTGAAACTGTCCAGATAGATGACATCAGCTGCTTGTCTTGTCCACCAGTGCTGTAACACCATTGTAGAAGGTCACCAAATTTGTCAGGAACGATTTGCCCTTAGTGAAGCCATGTTGGCTGACACCTCCTTGTATTCTATGTGTCTTAGCATAGTTTCCAGGGGGATCTGCTCCATGATCTTGCCAGGCGCATGTGAGACTGGTTGGCCTGTGGTTTCCCAGGTCTTCCTTGTTCTGCTTTTTAAAAATGGTGGTTATGTTTCTCCTTTTCCAGTCAGTGGAATCCACACCGGACTGCCATGACTTCTCAAATATGGTGGATAATGGCTTTGCAACTTCTCAAATGACAGTTTGCCTGTTGGTTTAAATATATACGTTTTCTTTATCATTCTGCCTACAAGATAGTGAGATTGTTACAAATGTACTTAACTGATGAACATACAGAAAAATGGGTGTTCTTGGCTGTTTTTGGTCTTTTTGTTACGTCCGTTTATATAGCAGGCACTGTTCGGGGTTATAGTAGTGTCAAACAGCATTTTCTCCGTACGTGCTGTTTGTCTGCAGCTACCTCTGCACAGCTGCTGAAGGTGCTGTCATTGACATGAGCTTGATTTGGGAGAGTCAGCGACCCACTGCTGCAGCTCCCCGTGCCCTCTCACACTGCTGAGTGAGGGACGTTAAATGATTTTCTTCCATCTTTTAAAGGACATTAAAAATTATACAGTCTTTCTGAAAGAAGGTCCTATTTAAATCTGCCTGTTTCATAGTGAAAGTAAGAAATAAGTGGTGAATTGATCGGTTGCAAGTGTGATTGATTTTAGATTTACCGTAAGGAAGGCTATGGAATTTGGACTGCCCTCCCGATCTTCTCTTTTTCTGAACAAGGACACAGGAGGTTATGTGTTCTGAGCTGCTCTGAATAACTAAGATGCAACTGTTTCTCAGCAGTAGGCTTGGTGAAGAACTTAAATGTATGTTTTCCAGAACATTTAATAAAAAATTATTCTGAATTAGGATGCGATACAAACATGAAGAAAAAAGGTTGATAAAGATCAACCAGACTAATTTATTTATTGAGCCACCCTGTATATTTTCTAACTTAATTTAGACTTAGAATTTTGTTAGAATGTTCAAGTTATGCTTTCTTATACATGAGAGACATGTACAGATGAGAGACACTGAAGATTGCCCCATTTAAAGACTGTTGAGCGTGCTCTCTTTGTGCTACTTTTCCAATTGCCTGTAATTTTACTGGTGTCTGCTGCTTGGGGCTGGAATTTTCTATACTTGTGGTCTGCTTCACTATTGTATCAGATCTACTTTGCACTGTGAAAAAAGATTCAGACTGAGACAAGGGAAAGTAATTTCTTTTCAGTGTTAAAGATTTTCTTTGAGAATTTTATAGTACTGCTGTATTTTAGAGTAAGGACTTGGCATTTCATGAGAAGAGAGAAATGCCTTTTATATTCTGCTTAGAAATCCACACAACTTGGTAAGTTACAGTTTGCATATGCTCAAGAGATACTGCTTAATTTTTAAGTCATTTTCTCCGAGTAAACCTGAATTTCTTGCGGTTCTGTGTTTGACTTATTTTCCGTGCATTCAGAATTGTAACATTGAAACTGGACTTTATCTGGAATAGCTTCCCTAAGCCTCCAGACAGTATGGGAGATGAAGGTACTTGATTTTGAAATACAAGAGAGAGGATTTCATATTGAGCTTAAGGTGGATGGTGAGAAGAAGACATTGGGATGCAACTGAGTTGAAAGGACAATAAAAATAACCATTATGGGAGAATCAGTTTGCTGTGCTATGTTCTCTCACCATTCTGTATCTTCCAAAATGCCGTCACTGAACTTCATCTGGCTGTTTCCAGTCACACTGTCGCTACTGTGTGAAGACGAGTGTTATGCAGAACCTTTAAGCAGTGGTTCCTCTCAGATGCCTGAATCATACTTCATTACAATACTACTACTATATTGTAGAAACACAATATGCATTATATATAATTATTAGATTTCGTTAAGTCTTTTCATTGTTTGAGCAGTAAAATTGGATTTTTAGCAAGTAGTACTGCAATCTCCAGATATCTGAAATCCCTAGTAGACCAACACCTATTATATAGCTAGCTGACTTTTCACTCATTACTGAGTTCTTGGAATTCAGCCGTGCAAATAGATTTTTCTAGCTGGGCTTCCATCATTTGAACAATCAACCTTCTGCTTTGTTTCATGGATTTGAACTGGGAAGAAAAGAAGAGATGTGTGGCTTAATGCAGAATGCTCTGATGCGGTAATAATGCTTCCAGGGGAATTATGGGCCTTACCCAAACCCCATTTTTAATGTCTAAAGCCCTTCAACACTTCTTGGTTGGGATTCATTCAGATTTGTATAAATCCCTTCTCTAGACTCCAGCATGCAGAATTATTCTCTTGGCACTAATTTTGACATATTGCAACAGTAACGGTGAAGTGAGAATCTAAACAAGAGGTTAAGTACCAAGTTAAAATAAAAGTCTCAGGGATATTAAAAAAACAAAACAAAACAAAAACCCTCCTGAGTGTCACTTAGCTTTAATATAAAACATATAAAACAGTAAAAATTTTATCAAAACTGAGTCTAGTTTCCTTCTGTGGCTCTCCAGTCTCTGGAAGTTTGGAGCAGAGTTTTAGGACAGAGAAAAGAATGGAATTAGTTGTCTGACTCTTGGAGTGTTTGGTTGTGTCATTATCCATTCTGATAAAAGGTTGTTCGGGTCACAGGCATGGTTTTGAGTATGGCCAATGCCAAGTGGTGTCCTTCCACATATTTCTTCAGGAATTACATGGGCCAAGGACAGCTTCCCATAAATGGTTCAGAAGTGGCTGTGCTGGTTTTGCCAGGAGGTGAGTTAAGCTGTGAGGATGTGAGCTGAGTGACAACACTGGCCCTCTGGACCAGAGAAGATACCTTGTCACTCTGTTTGCATAGCCGTAGTCCATGTTGTATGAGAGCATAGCTCCCTAAATCACAGCCAGTACCCGTAATTTAGTTGAGGACAAGATTTTCAGTAAAATATGAAGAGATAGTAGTGTTTTGAAAAGTCCTTTCCAGTATCTGTGCCAATGCTGCCAATGAATTTGAGGTAAACTTTGTCCTTTTCATCAGCTGTAATAAATTCTGGGTATCATTGTCCTCTGTTTTGTCCTCAAAGATTTAGGAGCAAAGGAAAGCTGACTATCATGCCATCACGGTATTTCTGCCGTGATTTTTTACAGATCCATTAAGAGGACACCACTCTAGTTCAGGTCAGCACAGAACACACAGCGACATCTCCTTTGCTGTGTAGGTAGGTGACCATTGCTGCTTAGGTCTAAGAAGGCTTGAAATCCATTGCTGTTTCTCTTTCTCCAGCTGCCCTTGTCTTTAGCTTTTTGAAGCAAAGCTGCTGTGTTTGAATGAACAAAGTGTGGAGGAGTTATGGGAGGGGAGTCTGTAATTCTGGTGGTTAGATTTTTTTTTTTTTTTTTTTTTTTTTTTGTGAAATTGGGTTATTCCGATCAGTGCTTGGCTTCTTTCTGTGAAAAGGGAAGGATATGCTTGTTGTTCATCACTGAGTCAGTATTTTTCAAGTTTTGTCATCTGAATGTAAAGGCTGGTATAGAAAGAAGAATGATTTAGTGATAAGATGTGCCTAGGACTTGGAATCAGAGTTTGCCTGTTTGGCATGAATGTCCTGTGGATGCTTAGAATGTCTCTGGTCCCAGCCTTAATGAAGGTATTAGGACGTGATCTTTTCATTGTCTGTTGTGAGGAAAAATGAGTATTAGAAATTCTGAGGTGCCTTGCTGTTTAAACACTGGTAGTTCAAAAGTGTAGTACTTAATGGTTGTTTTAATTTTTTTTTTTTTTTTATTTTGAAACATAGCTGGATCTGTTTTGAAATTTTAAACTGTCAGAAACATACACAAAAAAAAGGCCGAATGTTATCTTATATAGATTTAGTATGACTGGCTTGATTTTATCTGTTAGATTTATTATGGAGTCAAGATCCATGACTAGTATTTTGTGCTTGTATGTATTCATGACCATGGCATTATGTTAGTGGACATTCTAATGTTAAATTATTAACCTCCTGTAAGCCCTAATACACTAAAGAATTCTTTGAAGGAGTCGTAGCAATCATAGTATCTTTTAAATAATTGACTAATGGAACCCTTCTGGTTAAAGGAGAAACAGTGGGGCAGTTCTTTCTGCACTCCATCAAACACACACAGAGGGTTTAATTACCTAATGCATAGTATAAATATCAGTCTTGCAGTACAGTATTTCATTCCTCACCAGTCTCTATTTTACAGTAGTTACCTCAGAAAGCATGTATAGAGACTATGAAATTCAAGTCTTATGTTTTTGAAAGAATAAATTGTTTTTGCAGACACCAGTTGATAGTATGTCAGGTGTAAGCGTGAGCCATACTGTAAGACAGATCAGCCAGGACAGTGTGTTGTGATTGGGTGGTCAAGAGTTCAAGTTCCTAAGGGAATCAATTTCTATTTTTCCATCTGTATTCTTTGGTTTTTAAAGATATACTACACATTTCTAAGAAGCTGTTCTGGTAGATTGCACTGCCATTTTGAGAACTGAAGTAATTTTAATTTCCCACAATATTTTTTCTTCTCTTCCTTTAATCTAAAAATGGCTATTTTGGCTCTATATATGTGTGGAAAATAGAATAAAATTTCAAAAGGCTACAAATTCACAATGTATCTAGGACTAATGGAGCAACAACTGAAATTTAAATGAGAAAGAACGCGGAAATCAACATATGTATTCTCAAATCAGAACTGAAACAAAAGCTGTTTATCAAATAAACAGCTTTTGGAGGGTTTCAGGCAGCATGTTTTCAATAGAATCTTTCTGAAATTTTATCATTCCCTGGACATTATTTCCTGCCTTTTTAGTTCCCTTTGGTTCTGAGGATAAAAATAATGCACAAGGTTTTTGTCAGATCTTCAATAGTAAACTTTAAATACTTGCAGAACTTCATGGAGTGCTTCTGGTCAGCGGATAACTAATGCATGGATATTACTGAATTTAGCAGGATGGTCTGTCAGAAGTGCATGTTCTGTTACAGTAGTTTAACCTTTTTAGAAACTGGTATTAGAGTGAAATTGTAAGGCAGATGGAAAACTCAAAAGGATATAATCTGAAGGCTTCTGATACTGAAGACACATCCTCATTTGCCTTCAGCAGGCCCTCATTTTGGCTTATACTGCAAGTAAACTTTATTAGTGAGCAGGTAATCTTCGGCTGCAATTAGAGGGGAAAAAAGGTAATTAAATATATTATGCCAAGGAAGAAAATAAGTTCTTAGTGAGTCTCAATTGTACCAGTATTCCTACTATTCGGTATGTGATGCGGTAACAAACAGCAGTAAATATAATTATGCTATTCCTTATGGTCGTGATTTTCTAAAACATGCACATCTGCTGCTATGGAGTGATCTGCCAGCTCTGGGGAAATATCACTTAGCAAAACATGCAATGCACACAAAGCAATTTCCAGCATAGTTGTTTGCTAAACTAAATCCAACACGTTGGATATAAGGAAGCTGTAGATGAGAAAATCCTAGCGGCAGTAAGAGCAGATGTACCTTGAGAGCTGGCTGATAGTGTTTCATGTTTTAATTCGGACCTTTCCAGTCATGAGAAGTGGTAAAAATGACCGAGAGATTTTGAGCAGAGTGGAATGAGGTGAACGGCCCCAGGAGTGTCTTAAGCACTCACATAACCATGTATTGCTAGTTTGTCGTTATTTGTCTCTTTATATGCTCTCTTTATGGCTTCTTTAACTGATCTTTCTTGAGATCTATAATATCATTTAACATCCTTAGATTCAGCATGTGCCCGAAGTGATGCAGGGGCTATGGACGTTCAGTTTTGCAAGGGCGGGACGCTCGTACCGCGGGGCGGTGCATACGCGGTGCCGTGGCAGAGGTGTGACCTCGTCAGTGTGATTCTCCCAACGCTGTTAGGATCTTTAACTCTCCTGGTAATCTGTTGGCTTTTTTAAATGGACGCCATTCAGAAAATACTACTCAACATTGCTGTTTACTATACTGACAGCATTGTGACAAGTGTTTCAATAAGCATTGCAGATAAGCAAAATTCTAGTTGTTCTTACGGCCAGACCCAGGTTTTGTGGTGGAGCTGTGCAGGAGGTTTGACCCTGGTAAGCTGATTAATGTCCCACTGCCTACGTGTACTCTGGAGTCAAGGATATTTCCACAAGCCCCACATTCAGAGTGACAGTTACTGAATGTATCTTAATGTGAGGTGTTGTCTTTTCATTAACTTCTCATATCTTTATTGTGCAAAACAACGTCACGTTAAGTATTGCTAAGCATCCGTAAGCGATTTCCAGTAGCTGGTATGTGTGTCCTGCAGGTGGAAGAGGCCTAGGGAAAGACATACTGGTGTTAGCAGTTACACGTCCATTACTCAGTGGTTGCAGCTGATGGCCATGTCCTGCCTAGCATTATTTTCTGTGATGTGTTTGTGTGAAATTCCTGTACCTGGGTTGAGTCAATGGTAAACTAGCATTTAAATAGGTCTTTCCTAACAGAGCTAATTCTGACTGAATGCAAGCAAGGAGCATTCCAACAACCGGTGTGCTATAATGATGGGGTTTAGTGATGAGAATCTATAAGGATGTGGCCTCTTGGGTGGCCAAAGTCGTAACTGCCAGGACAACTCTTTCGGCACCTCTGGGGATTGATTGGTTTGGATGCAGAGCTCTGTGAGGCTCTGATCTCTGGACTTCAGAGATGGGCTGAGGTACCACACTCTGTTGTGCAATAAACAGAAAGATATTTTGTCTCCATCTTCTCATCACCTTCATACCTCCCCATGCTTTCTGTCCTAGAAAGCTGCCTTAACCAGAATTGAAGAATGGTTGTTCACAGTATTTTCATGTAAATTCCGTGAGAAAACTCTCCTGTCTGAAGTGTCTATGACACAGTCTAAACTCTGCAAACATCTCGAGCTTTTTTCCTTTTATCAAGTCAATATAAGCCTTCAAGTATCTCTGGAAGAAAAATAGTAGCTAAAGTAGTATTTTCCACAGCCTATACGCTACCCTGAGCAACATCCCCATCTGAATTGAAGAAGCTCTGAATGGGATTTAGACAGAGTGACTATGTTACTGTGTTTATAGTCCTGAAAAGTTTTCCTCTGCTGTCACCCAGTGCTGAAGATAAGTTAATTATTTTCCTTTAAATTCCACAGATAGCTTCAGGCTTTGCCTCCACATGTGTTCTTGAGTGCTCCTGTTTCTACAGGGCTGATCAGCAGAGCACCCTCACGTTGTCTAAGGAGCCTAGGTGTTACACGGGTGTTTCTGGAGGCCGAAAGTCTGATGATTAGATACTGAAAGTGATAGGGTTAATTAGATACTGTATGTCTGACAAACTGAACACTGGTAAGAATAATGACATTATTATAAACAGAATTTTTAGTGCTTATAGCATAAGCATGATTGTATTTCTGTATGATGGTGACATTCTCATATAGTGTACAGAACATCTGTTCCCTGCGAAACATCTCTGAGAATACCTGCTGCATGAAAAATACTGGCTAAAATACTGAAGCTGTAGTGGAGCCAGAATTTCTCCCATTCAACGGTGGAGAACACTGTTGTGTTAAATTGATGATGTCCTTGCCTCCATTTGCTTTCTTTTAGGCTTTTTTTAGGGAGTAAGGGGAGAAAAAAGGGAAGTGAAGGAAAAGGAGATAAGAATTGTACTAGTGGATATCAGTGAACTCACAGTGCTGGCAGAAATGGATGGCAAGCAGGTTGAGATTTATCACCGTAAAGCAGTGGAAGATCTAGAGTAAGGTACATGACTTTTCCTTGAATTTGGAGGCAGTGCTATTATCAGTTCTTTGCATAGGATGTTCTGTTTATCTAGTCTGAAAGAGAATGGTGAGATTTCACTCATCTAGTAAAATACCATGAAATTCTGAGTGAGTGTTATGCATAAAGTTCAAACTGCTAGATGAATATTGTGCTAAAGCGTAATTTGAATCAGCTGTGCCATAAGCTGGGAGTTCCCTCACTTCACATTCCAGTTCGTGTGGCTGGCTTTTCCGTGTGGACAGAAAACATCAGGAGATGCTGTTCTCTGATACTGACGTGCAGCCGGGATCAAGAGCTATGACAACCATATTTGTCATGTAAGATACCTGATTGCAGCAGGTGCACTGTATGACAGGGAATATAGCAAAGCCACATGGACTTACTCATATGCATCAGATTTCATGACTGCCATGAAACTATTTCTTCTATCCACACCATATGGCAGTTCAAGACACATTAAATATCCCTTTTCTTCTGCCAGGATTGGCAAAAGCCCTAATCCAACAGCAAATTTCTATACAAAATCAGCAGGCTCTAACAAAATGACACAGTCACAATTCGGCATGATGTCAAGTGATGGCATTATAGCCATCCATCTGCCATGCAATGGGATTAAAGTTGTCTTAAAGCAACAGCCACCATTTGAAAAAAACTCCAGCTTTGTTTCTGTAAAAGATGGCTAAGTCAATAAATGAGATACATTTCAACGGAATGAACTTACACGAAAATACGTAAATATGTATATATGCCTTCGTATATGCCTGCAGGCACGGGCACACTGCTGCAAAATAAAAACTGTATTCTGACCATGTGTAAATTCCACTGCCAGTTTAAATTCAGAAGTGGTGCTCAGAACATAATCTAAGAAGAGCCAAGTGCTAAGTCTCACCACGTGAGACTTGAGCATCATAGTAGCATCATAGGATGCTCATGAGCACCAGGAGACTTCTGTACTGGATTAACCATTGACCTCTTCAGCACAAGTTATATAAAATAAGTAGCACAAAGTAATGTTGGATCAAGAGATATTGCACAGGTTTAATAAACCAAATCACTTACTTTGTTAACCTGGCTGTTTAATTACATGTTTTTATTATTTTTACCATTTCCTTGATAAGAGACTCTGAAATGTGTTGTCTGTACTACCTGGGAAGATTAGGCTGCCTATAACCCTGTTAGGCTATTGACATTATGAAAATATTAATATGAATTCCTCTGGGAATGCTAAAGCTATTAAAGATAGCCTCTTCCAAAGTCCTAAACTCCACTTCAGCTACTGCCTTAATTTTAGTGCTCTGGAGATTTTGATTAAAATAAGCATAGAAGTTAAGGTTATAGTAAATTCTGAAATAGCGGTCGTTATCAGCAGAGATGTTTTTGGTGTCCCTTTTTTTTTTTTTAATTATTGTAGGTTTCTGCAAAAATGGATTTATACAACAGTGCTGGGAAATGTCCATATGTGTTTTAAATATTTGGTGTTTGCAGTAATGTTTTTTTTTTTTTTTTTTTTCACT
>WHYT01017266.1:161737-195902 GCA_009806455.1 Tetrax tetrax | reverse complement strand
CCCTGACATTCTTAATGTGAAGTCTTGAATTCATCAAAGGAAAATTTAACAAAAAAGGAGGCTAAATATTGCTTGCTCTAGGCATTTCTTCCTGGGAAGGAGATTTCTCATGGTAGCATGCTCCTTTAATGTTACACTCAGTAGTATGAAATGATTAGAAATATGAAAAACTAGAATAGAAAAAGAAACTTAAAACAGGTTAAAAGTGAATTAAGCTCTCTTAACATAAAGAAGTTTATTATTTGAAGTTGTTACTGAAAAAACAAGGACAAGGGGTAATGGGTTTAAATTAGAAGGAGGGAGGTTTAGATTAGATATTAGAAAAAAATTTTTCACAATGAGAGTTGTAGACCACTGGAACAGGTTGCCCAGAGAGGTGGTGGATGCCCCATCCCTGGAAACGTTCAAGGCCAGGCTGGATGGGGCTCTGAGCAACCTGATCTAGTCAGGGAGGTCCCTGCTTCGTGCAGGGGGGTTGGACTAGATGACCTTTGAAGGTCCCTTCCAACTCTAACCATTCTATGATTCTATGAAAACTCTTACAAAAGGATATGGAATTGTAGTAGGAGGCATCCAGTAAAATCATATGACCCATTTTTTTTCTGGGAGATCTGTTAATATGAGCATCATCTTCCCTTCTGACTATGGAGGACTAACAGTAAACTTTTCTTACCCAAAAAAGAGCTCTCTTGTAGATGTGGACACAGGACTAATGTTAAACTGAGGATTAGCACCACTGACTGATGCTTGAATAACCTGGATAGTATGGCATAGTGCACAATCCTTTGCATGCACACAAAACCCCAAATTACGAGGAAGCTGTCCGCTTGTTCAGCCACACTTACACAGCAATTTAAAAAATCCAGACCAAAAAATGGTGTGTAAATTCTGGCAATGTAAAACTATGGCTTTGTGACCAAATACATCTGTAATAATGAGAAATAATTTTAGATGCTGATTTAAAAATTGTTGTTGCAGTTTTGCATAATTTCAAAGCTTGTTTTGGAGTCCAACACATATTAAATATTGGAAATGGAGCACTAGAACACTTCAAAAGTAATTAATAAATACTTTGTAAATCTATTAAATCAGTAATTTTTGTCTTTTTTAAGGCATGAAAGTTCAGTAAATAAAGAGAAAATGTTGCTAGTGGATCCAGAAAACCCCAAAAGATTGAAGAATGGGTACAAAGGAGTCTCCGTAGTTCTAGTAACGGAATTATGCAAATCTGGAGTCTGCTTTCAGGTGTGTTGAATGAAAATACCCACGCATACACTCTTGCCCTCAAAAAAAAAGATAAGGCGATTTCTGGTCATTGCAATTGCTCAGCTTGTAGCAACTATCTGAGTTATAGGCCTGTGTAATACTTCTCATCCTTGAATACACAGAAAGGTTCACTTGGGTTTGTATCAGGGATTCGTGATGTCTGTCCTGCCTTCAGTGGCATGATTTTAGTGAGAGGCAGTAACTGACTCTGATCTGAGACATTGTAAAGGCTTCTCAAAGTTTTTCTCATTTTAATAAGAATTTTAAGTTCAGTTTTGGAATATTTATTTCATTCTGAACCATCTTCTAGGTTTATGTGAGTTGGCTATGTAGTAATATTAATATTGCTACGCCAGTACATAAAGCAATTGCATATATTCACTGAATAGTAGCAACCCCATCCAGTTAAGAAATAATGATGAAGAACTAGTGATATTTTTTGCATCAGTTGTGCCTGTGTGTGTGTTACGCTTTTCAAGATGTGTCCTTCAGTGATAACCCCAGAGATATGATGGCCTAGAGCTCTGAAAATGCGTGTCAGTTCCCGAGACCAATACGTAACCGCAAAGTTCTGGAGTGGAAGGTGCGCACAGAATTGGTGGTATATTGTGTCATGTGACAAATTGCCTCATTGCCTCTTCCCTTCGTGCTGCACCCTCATTAACTCTTACCCGCAGTGTCTGCTTTGCATAATCACAATGATGATCTAAATGACTCCAAGCTGTAAATCCCTGCCTGGTGACTCACTGCCCAGCACCGTTAGTCATTCAAAGTGCAAGGGTTTGGTAGTAACCCTGGGCTGGTCTCCCAAGAACTGTATTGTAAATGTGCCAGTTACCTGCTCTGGATGCTGCCATCATTTTTTTCTGATTGGCTGTTGAATTCAGATTTTTCAAGCTACTTTATATTGACATAAACATAATATTAATTTTTTAATTAAGGCAAAGAAATCCAAAACTTACCGTAAAAAAAAGGAAAATCCAAAATATAAAAAGAATTAGGATAGGAGAGAGATTGTGTCGTGAGGCTTTTTGCTTGCTTTTAAGTGACCTGTGACTCATTTCTTTGTTTTCCAATCCATAATCGTGTACAGGCCATCGATACTCTTCTTTCAGGATTTGCTACCACATAAATGTTACCAGTTATAGTATTTGTTGACGTGTCTGTGTGTTCAGTACTGAAATGCTACAGATAGAAAAATAGAGTTGTCTTTTAGAGAAGAACCTTGATCTGTCAAGGAAAAAGGTGAAAGGCTGGGAAAAGGAATGACAGGAGACTGGGAGGAAAGAGAAAATTAGCAGATAAGGGGAAGAAATGCTTTTCATTCTTTTAGGATCTTTACAGGCATTTTGATTTAAAGTGTGGATAGTTTAGTTCCCTGTGTCATAATAATTTCAAGCTGCTTCTTTCTTATAATGATGAAGTCCTGGGCTAGCAATGGTGAGACCAGTATTCAGCAAGTTGTTTGCTGTTGCCCAGTTTTAGAAGGGAAATCAGTTTTCCTGTTAACTCTTTTAAAGCAGGAGAAATTGCTTTCCCATTGCTTTCTGATCAAAATCCAGATGATGATGCCTGTAAAATATGATCTGAGAGGCAGAGGTAGAACTAACCTCAATGTAAGTATTACAGATGCTCAGGATTGCCTGTAGGCCGAGTCCTACATGCACTTCTTGACTCCTTCATGTTCTATATGTAAATATTCAAATGATTTTAATATAATTACTCTCATAAATAAAGTTGTGTTTGGAAGAAATAAGGAATTCATTAATCATTTGTTAGACAAAAAATGGAATAGTGATTACTTAGAAATACTTGGAGCTCTTATCATCAGACTTGAGGCAGTAACATTTTCCAGGTTATCACTAACTTTTTCATGAATTGATAGAATCTGACTCTTGCAGTGGTGTAGTATCTGTGGAAATGTAGCTAATTAATCAACTTAATTCATTCATCCGTCACAGTCCACTTTACCACGAAATGAGGATCTTTTACTGTATCCTAAATACGATCAGCCTGATATAAATGCTACAGCAAGGAAATGTTTGTGCAGAACACTTGTGCCGAGTTTCTCCATGATAAAACATTTCTCTCTGTGTTTTGGTTTGAAACACTATGGATGATCTCTCAAGGTCACTCCAAGGATTGCCATGCCCTATATACTACTTTTTTCCTTGTAGTATTCTCATGTAGTAGATTTGCTTAGGTATCCTAGATTAAGCATAAATCATTTCATTCTGATGAAATCTTGGTCAGATGCATAGGGTATAAGTTGGTGTTTGCCTACTGCCACAGCAATGAGGTCTTTCATTTAAAAGTTCATTTTTTTAAATGAAAAGTCTGCTTTATGAAAAGCAGACTTTTAAGCCAGTGGGGGATGCCTCTTAAAGGAATTCAGGATATTTTTTATATTCTTGAAGATAAAAAATATTTTGCACCTTTGCATGTGCAAAATTCTGCTGAAATATTGAAGTTATTCAGTCTTTCCCTTTCATTGGCAGGTACAATCTGCGTGTTTTCCCTGTTCTTGCTCAAAAGCATGAAAGGAAAATCCTGTCTCCTCGCAGGAAGGAGTGTTGGCTGAATGTGGGGCAGAGTTGTTCTTGTAGGGGCAGCTTTTGTTTGCTGGTTGTGAACTTTATTCCCCTGTACTCTAGTATTTGATCCACCATTTCCTTTTGCAGAATCTCTGAAGATTTAATCTGGAAAACAAACAAATGTACACCCAAACCAAATGTCCTTTGACAGAAAGCTGCACAGATGCAGCAGGGTCTGGGATGAGGTCCTGCCTTGGTTAGAGGATGGCAGCAAGTCTTCACACTAAATCTCTGGGATTTGGGGGCAGATTCGCACTGTAGCTGTAGCCTGCAATCGTAAGCCTGGCAGCTCACCCTTAGTGAGTCCATGTGAGCCTGCTGCCCACAGTCCTGTGAGTTACTCAGGTGCCAAAGCAACTCTAAGCCTCATAAAGTTTCTCATAAAGGGGAAAAATTTGGTTTAGTAAGCCACACCCTGGCTAGCTTCTCAGATTTATATTGTCAAATAGGTCCTGAAGTTACAGTGACAAACTGCTAGCTTTCTGTGACAAATAAAAAGCCTAGCTGTCTTTGGGGTTGGTTTGTTGGTTTTTTAATGTTATTTTTCAGGAGGGCAATATTATTCTAAAATAATTTTTAAGCCCATGTTTGAGGTTAGCCAAAGAGAGCTCAATATGACTTACATAATGTATGGGGCAGCGGCCTCCTGAGGGCACTGTTTGAAGCACATCATTTTTCAAGAACTCCAGAACACTACTTATTGATGTTTTAGAGGTGCACAAAAGCTTGAAACTCTGACTATTTTGTAGCTAATTTATCCCCTTGCTGCATGCTAGCCTAGCAACTGCTCTGCCTGAACCAGCCGTGGTTTTCACCATGGGTGAAGCTCAGCTTTAGGGAAGGGCTCGTTCTGAGTGGCCTGCTCTGAAATTCACTGTCAAAGAAATTAAACTGCAGTTCATGGGAGCAAGCTGCCTTTCTTAAAGCCTTCAGTGGGCTTAGGCTTTAACAGACCAAGTAACAAATGTGCTTTTTTGGAGACAATGGAAAGTACAGTAAGTTGAGAGGAATTTGGAACTTGCTGAGCTGCTGCTTTTTAAAAAAAATCCATCCCTCTTAGACCCCCTGCCACATAGAACCTAAAGGCGTTTTTCTCCGTTTTAGCAAGGAGAGACAGTTATGCATTATTCAAACACTCGGGCTTTGGTAGAAAACCAACAAACCTCATGAACACCTTTTGGTGAGGTTTTTAGCAAGAATGCAGGCAATCCTGCCTTTACAAGAGTGAAGTTACAGTTTGTCTCCTAGTTCTGAGTGATTTGGTCCAATTAGTACAATGCAGTCTTTGGCTTACAGGTGCTATTAAGATCAAAATTGTTTATGCTTATTATTTTCTGAATTATTTCCTTAATGGTCTCCAACTTTTCATAAATCCTGTACAAAACATTTATAAAGTACGTTCCAGTTGCCATTTTGCCAGTGGACATACCTAGTGTTGCAGACTAACTTTGCTGGATTACAGAGGAAGCAAACCTGCAGAAGCAATCCTGTCTTTTGAGAATTTGCCCTTTTCAGGGGATCTTCAACCCTGAGAATTTTTTTTTTTTTTTTTTTTTTTTGCAGTGATACTACACAAGTGGAGAAGTAGGCCTGAAGTTTATACATGAATTTGCGATGTCAGATATTAAATAGTATCTGGTTTTCAGTGTACTCTTAATCTTGTGTTTTCTTCCATGTGGAGGCATCTTCGTACACATGTGCAGTGCTGTTCTGACTGGTTTTGGACAGTGCTGTTAATTCTCAGATCTCTATGGATGTTAAAGAGAAAAATATTTATTGATACCTGTTTGTAAAAGATGATGGGAAGGTAAGGCAGTGAAAAGCCAATGTAAGAAAACAAGAATATCATACACATTTGAGTTGTGTAGCCCACCTTTATGCTGCTATCAATGCAGTAGTGCATGCCAGTGGAAGTGGCAGGGCAATTACAGCATTAGCCTCACTCTTCCCTGCTTTAGCAGTTGTTTCAGGAACTTAATGAGACACAAATTTAATTCAGGTTTGAGATCTTATGCTCCTTAATATACATGCTTCCCCTGATTTGTCTAAATAGATTTTGAACAAACAGAATTTTTCCTTTACAATGTCCTGTGAATCTGAATTCCACCACGTAACTGTTGGTTTTGTGGGGAAAAAAAAAAAAAACAAACTTTTTTTTTTTGTTGTTGTTGTTGTCTGAAAAGTTAATGGGCACCACATGGTTCTTTTGTATGGGGAAACTGGGAGTAAAGTAACCACTCATTATTCACACAGTTCTCCTTATAGAGGTCTCTGAGATTTTCCTTCCCTATCATTGGGTCTTTTCCAAAGTAATCCATATTACTCAATTTAGTCTGTCCTTTTATGAAATATATTCTGTTTTCCAGTCATTTCACAAATCTTCTCTGTGCCTTTTTCTGAAGAGTTTTACTGTATCATTCTGAATCAGGTGAGCGGAGGTTTTGTCTGGCTGAGGGATTTTTCAGAGCATTGAAAGTATTTTTTCCAGGTGAAATGTTTGTAAACGATATACATAGAAATATAATGTTAGTGGAGGCCTCTCATCAGTTTATATACATTCAACATTACTCCTTTTTGAGGAACGATCTTATTACATACCTTGGAAACTTAGCCATTGGTTTCCTTGACTGGTATTTAAAGCATTATTCAGTTTAAGTGTAGCTGGGGGAGAGGGTTTTCAAAAAATGGAACCTTATGGAGCAGCAGTACTGATATAAATTTTAAGGGAAAAGATAAGAATTTTAAGTTATATTTTTTTTTCCACAGCAGTGCTATCTTGTCTCTGGTGTGAGCACCAGGACAACATGATTTGTTTTCTTAGTTCTGTGCCCATCAGAATTTACTGCACCAGGTACAAAAGGTACTCACTCTTTTCTTTGTCAATTTATTACTCCTCTTGACATTGTATCACTAAATTTTTTCTTCACTAAAAAGAGAATTTCATGAAGAAAAACAAATTTCCAAAGCAGTCCATTTCTGTTATAGATATATCACACTTAATGGTTTTCTAACAGTTGGATTTATTTATTACACATCTGTCACAGCTCTGTGCCTAAGCAAGTTGAAATGTAAGGATGTTGCTAATAGGGGAGCTCTATTGCTATTTCTTATTATCAGCATATATTACTTTTCTTTTAGAGCTTTAAACCACTTCTATGTTTGCTGGTTTTTATTTTTTTATTTTTTTTTTTAAATCATGCAGAGAGCATTGCGTTGTTACTTAGATCTGTAACAAATGAAACAGAGGAACAGGAGCCAGGAGCAGCCATAGCAGTCATCCCTGTTTGCTCCATCACCATCCCAGCAGCTGGGCTGTGTCGAGGGTAGTCCACCGGCACTGCTGAAGTACCTTTCTCTAACATCCTTTCTGGAAACAAAAAATAGGAAGAAACACTGTCTTAAGAAACACTGATAATAATAAGCTGTCCTGCATGATTTATTTGGGCTAGATGGGTCTGAAGAAGTGGGGAAAGTTCTCAAGACACAAAGGGTAGATAAACTTCAGTCGAGTCAGATAGTAGTTAGGCTTTGTTTCCTTTTTTTCCGTAAAACTGCCCTCTGCAGTACAGAGGGGGTTTTGGTGGTTTTTTTTTGGTTGGTTTTGTTGGTTTTTTTTTTTTTTTTTTTTTTCTTTTCTGTTTTACACCTCTGCATAGCTACCTCTGTATATTCTCACATAGATTGCAGAGCTATGGGGGTCATGCATTATGTCTCAAGGACTTGAGATTATCTGTAACTTCACGTTATTACATCCCATTCTGATTCATTTCAGGGTGCACTTGCTGTTTCCCATAGAAAGCTGATTCCTTACTAATCATTGCACTCAGACTCTACATACAGTGTCTTCCTCTGATAAAACAATGTCATTCAGGGGAAGATGAAATGGTAATTATAATCAGAATTCAAGCTGGCAGGAGATGGAGCAAAAATTAAAAGTGCTAAATCTGTAGCATTTTGATTATCTGAAAAGTCCCCAAATTTTGCAGCAGAGCTGCATTTAAATATGTAGGAAAGTGGCTTCTTGTAAATCAAATCATAATTGTTCAGCTCTAGGTTGGGGGAGCCAATTTCAATTTTCTACTTCTCTACAGAATCTCAGCTTTGATTAAGAGCAGAGGTATGAATAATGGGCTTCCCCCTATTACATACATGGTCAGGAGAAAAAAAGAAACAACAAAATATTCAATATGTATTGTACATAGTTGCAGGATACATTACCTAATTTTTTTTTTTTTTCTACAATTGATATTAAATTGCAGTCCTATAAATATTCAGCCTCACTTAGTAAAGCGTGACCTGAGGAGCTAAATGACTGCAGTATCGATGTCCACCTCAGATACGGCTCTGGTGTTTAGTAACGTTATAGTGGTCGCTGTAGAGCATTTGATAATTATTTAGCTTAAGCTACATCAGGAGACACAGAGGCGAGGTTTGTCAGTGGCAGGGATGGATGAAAAGCATTTTACCATCAAAAGTTCCCATTAAATGGCATGTAAAAGGTGTGATTTATTTGAATCATGGCTAGCAAACTTTGCCAGTATCTTTACTCTTTTACAAATGGAAACTGGTCACTTCTGACCACAGGCAAGGGTATTTTCTGTGCAGACACAACCTTTCAGAAACTCCAGCGATCATGTTTGTCTGGTCATTGTTCTGGTTCTGTATTAAGCATGAATTATGTTTTTATAAATAACAAAAATGTATCTGCGTGGCTTCTACTGATTCTGTAGGTTTGGTCTGATCTACTTGGAAATGTAAAGATTTTGCCGTAGAAGCTTATGTCTACTTCAGAGAAATTTCAGAAGCATATTATCTTTTATTTCAAAAGAGACAACATTACTGATATGGATAAAGAACTTGAAAAAAACTCTATTTTGCTTAAATAGTTTATCTTAACCATGTTTACAGACCAGTGAATGCACTTGCTTCAAAATACAGTTGGTGTTACAGTAAAAAAGTTGCGTAATGTTAAGAGGAGAGTGGTGTGATGAGTTTGCTGTGCTCATTAACTTCTCAGTGTACTATTTAAGCTCTGTAGTTAACTACTGTTTTCTTTATCAGGAAAATAAGCAATGTAGCAGTTAAATAAAGTGGCTAGAGGACTCTTTGCAGCAACTGCTCATACTGAATTAGTTGGTACATCATGACTCTTGACTGAACAGCTAGCAGGATTCTTCAGCTTTTACGCGATGCTCTTTTCAGTCTTTCATTTTCAAAAACTAAATATAAATACAGTTACATAGAACAGTGGTCTGAAAATGTTTAGACGCTACTGTCTAAAATGAGATTACAACCTTCCTGGCGGCTGCTGGGGCTTCATCTCTTCCCTCCCTACAACCACTGGTAAATGCCAGTGCTGTGTAACTTCCCGTGAGAAGTGCCATCGTCCGAGCTGTGCGGCCGTGCGCGCGTTTAGTCTGTGCCAGCCCAGGCCAGAGGTGTGGCAGGGCTGCACGGAGCGGGAGAATGAGAAATAAGGGGGGGAAGGCTTGTGGGGGCGTGAGTTCTGCAAGTACTTTGAATTTTGATGTACATGTATTAACACAGGAATCTTTGCTAGAAATGCAGCATAATATTAGTGACAGTTTTAACAGGGTGGTAGTATGCGAATTAAAATAACGATGGCTTCATCTAATCTCCGATATCAGCGTGAAGACTGATCACCTGGCAGACAGGGAGATTGCCCTCTCTGTACAGCACAGCTCAGGTAGCCACGCGTAACCTAAGAAGCCCTGGCTGCAGACAGAATATCCTTTAATAGGTAGAACAATAGTGTGGCAAATCCTGTGATCCTGGAAACATTCAAAATAATTGAGTTATTTTTGTTTCTCTCCTTTTTTTTTTTTTTTTTTTTAAACAAGGTGGAGAGTCAGAATTTAGCTGCTTGATTCTCATTAAAGCTAACTGAGAATGTTTCACTAATTGTAATGTTACAGGGATTTGTAATTGATTTGATTGAGTTTAATTGATTTACTACTTCTATGGGTAGGCTTTAAAAGGTGTACCTGAGTATGCCTTGGAAGCAAACAAAATAGCAAGGGGCTTTGAGTAAATTGCTGGGTACTTTGCTGTAAAGTTAGATATATTTTTCTTTAAGAAAAAAAAGGATTAGCTTTTATCTCTATTAATTAAATTTTACTTAAGACTATCTCATAATTAGAAAATATTAAGGGCTTTTTGTATTTCATTTTTATATTGTCTTAATTAAAAGAGGGTTTCTTAAAAATATACTGTAAAAATAAGAGTTTCTTTAAAATTTAAGCTGTGGAAACAAAACCCTAGATGTTACAGATTTTCAAACTTTATGTTCAAAGAACAGTTGAGTACCTTTTCAGTACTTGCCCATGTGCCTTAGGTTCTAGCAAATGCTATTAACATAATCAGTGTTTAATGGCTTTAATCTCCGTTAAATGACAAGTTGAGGAAAGAGAGAGTACAATATAATGTAAGATAACATGTTATTTGAAAGAGAAGGACACAAAGAAAGGAAGCAAGGAGTCTGTGTATCAGCCTATACACCGTTTTGGCTTTGGAGCTCTCTGCATACCGTATGGAAATGACAAGTGTTCTGAACGAAAATATTTAGTTTATGTAGTTGTGCTCACACCTGAAATTTATATTCTCTGATTTTTACTCTTTGCCAGCTCATTTCATGAAGCAATTAATGAAAGAAGTTTAAATCTGTACAGTTTTTTATTTCAGTTGTTCCACCTAATCAAGTAGATTGTAGTGTGACAGTGAACAGAGGATCCTCACTGGAAAGTCATCCCACCAAAAAGCTCTCCGGTTGTGTAGGTGGCCGTAGCATCTATTGCCTGCTGTCGCCTGCTATCACAGGCGGCCTTGCTCTGTCCTTTGGAAAGGTGGAATTGTTGTCCTCATCATACGTCAGGCTATGACAATATCCCGCAGAGGAGGTGGAACAAAGTAGCGCCCACCTTGCTGCCCAAACTTTATAGGAGCCCAGCAGTGTTCATCCTGATGCAAGATAAACATCAGCCTCAGCAAGGTCATGTCTTCAGAAACTCTTCATGCTGTTCAGATTCTTAATTAACTGAATGCAGAGAGTTTTCAGGTTAACACTATTAGATTTAAGAGGTAAGACACTTTTGGTAGAGACATCGTGTCTGTAAATTGCTGCTTCTTTTGACTGGATTTGTCCTGAATTTGCGGACCTTACAGTATACTTTCCTGTGAAGAGTACTGAAATGCAGAGTAGAACTGTATTTCTCTCTGTAGGATTCCTGGCCAAGTGTAAGTGAAACTTCTACTTCTTCTACCTGCTGGAAGTATATCAAGCAGCAGCCAGCTTGGTGTTTCATGTGAACAGATGCTTTTTTTTGCCATAACTGGACAATTCTTGTTGCTTTACATTCTAATCAATCTAAGTGGGGCAAAACTGCAATTATAATCAATACTTATGTTGACGGAGTAGAGTGATAATAACGAATAGCAGATCAGTAACAAGCATGGATTGTTGTTCCTTTTAACAGCTTGCAATAAGAGGACTAGTTCTGTAGACTAACTTACCAGCTAAACCCAACACTTGGGAGTTTCCCAATGGAAACAGAAAAAAATGTTGTCACCCGTGAAAGAATATTCAAGCTGACTGGGTTAAGCAGTCTGTCTGGTAAACATTCTGCCACTGTGAATGACTTGATCTGATCCTGACAGTCCTTACAATATCAGGGTGGTCAGTTTTAACTGAGTTACATTAAATGGTAATTTCTCAGCATGGATTAAAATTGAGATGAGTTCCTTTCCAGGGAATAGGGAGTGAAAACCAAATGTACACTGTTCCTTTGACTGTCACAACAGCTGAAGTGTTGTCAGACTGTCAGCTTCCCTTCTTACCTCAGAATTAATCTGTTTTTTGTTGCTTATTAAATTACCTTTAAAAAGAGAGGTACGAGGTCACTCAGGCTCAGTAGCCTCAACTTGAGCACCCCAAGAGCTCCCAACAAAATAAGGAAAGCTTGATTCTTGCCAAGTCAAGCCACGTGGAGTATCCTTCTGCAAGCCAGTGCTGTCCCTTGTTCATTGAGTGCTGTGGCCACTGGGTGTTATGGAAAAGGACACTGTTTACTCTGTTTCACACAAGGTTTTACAAAATGTGAGACATTTAGTTAGACATTGGGGCTGCAGAAGAGATGGTTCTGATGCTTGTGAAGAAAGAAGTTACCTGTGCACAGTTTTGATTCAGACACCTAAGCTCCAGGGAGGAGTGTGAGATCAGATTGAGCATGTCAGAATATGAAAATGGTTATCTTGGGTCCAGAAGTAGCATAGCATGTGTCTTCGGCAGTTGTTTCTGCTAGGTACAGAGGAAGAAGTTAAAAAACAGTTAACGTGTATATAGATAGTTCACAGAGTTACTCTCCTAGCTTCTGTAAGCCAGTGTCTCAGTAGCTTCCGAAGCCAGGACTGACATCAGTGTATTTGATAATGTTTGATGAAATCTTCTTCCCTAACTTCTCTGACTGTTCTTTCCAGTCCATATGAACATTTGTCATCTCCTATACACTGTGGCAACGTGTTCTGGAGGTGCCCTACACACTGTGGGGCAATACATGGACTTGGGTTTGTTCTGCTTGTGGCCAAAATAGAAAAATACTGATGGGCATCACTCAGTTGGTTACTGGATGGTCCATGCTCAGTGTCCCGAATTTTTGGGTTGATGCTCATAACATCTACATCTCTGTGTTTAGTGGTACATGGACTGTGGTGTTCTGAACCCATTAGAAAATGATGGGCACTTGCCTTTGAGTAACTTGAACAGCTAACCTGGGGACACCATGTGGCTGTGTAGAGCTTGGCCCTAGGTGTTAGGAGATCAGTGGGATGAAACAGAGTGGGATGGAAGCCCTCCTTTTCCCCTGAGCTGGAGGGAGCACCTCCTCCTACCAGGGTGCCTTAAACGAAGGACGCTCTGGGGAAGCATTAATGTAACAGCAGTCCCTGTTCTAAGAATCAGCCTATGAGACAGCCTGGAAGTACTCTTCTCTTTGTCTAAATAAATTTTAGTTTAAACATTATCCTTGTTAAATTTAAATGCATTCTGCTCAGTAATTCTGTAAAATGCCATGTATCTGGTGTCACGTAGCTGATGGATTGGGTGATATTTTTGATTCAGTAGGAGACATGTTTGAATCAGATGGTGGGTTTGATTTACTGTAGGAGATATCTATTTTGATAGATAATGCATCTCATTCTGTATAGAATAAGCAGTGATTCAACAGGGATGTGTCTGATTTGGTGAATGAAATATTGTATCTGATTTTGATCAATTTTTCCTGTAATACACACATTTATTTTAATAGTTGATGCATTTATTTTACTGTGAAGTGTATCAAATTCTTCATGTAATCTTCTTTCTTCTGTTAGTATGATTTATGGATTTTAGAAGCGATAGATACATACTTGAATTAAAAATAAAACATTCATTACTGTCTGCCATGCATTCACTGTATTTTAGAATGTCTCAAATACTGTTCGTGTAGGCGTTTGTAGTGGTCAGATGTTAAAAGCATCGTATGGTGCGAGCAAAACCATTTCTTTGACAAAACTAGCAGTGCATTATTATTTGAATGTAAAATGTCTTTTTGAAGAGAAACAGATTCTGTTTATGCCTTGTGTAAGACAAAGAGCTTCTATATGCGCTACAGATATTTTAAAAGTATTAATAACACAGGAGTACTTCATAATTGTAATCAACCAGGGTCTTGTCCTGCATGCACATATTGAATGAGAGTTCTCCGTTGGAATAAACAGGTGCAGGACTTAGGGCCAAATATCTGCACTGTTAAGGTATCAGTACTCTGATTTATTTATTTAGTTATTTATTTAGTTTGACAGTAACTTTGCTGCTTTCCTATCCAGGAACACAGTGATTTATAGAGCTTGTGATGACCTGTAATCTGTACCTGATCAAGCAGCTGCACAATGCAATTTGGTGCATCTTTTCAATAAAGGGCAGGCTGAAATAGGTTTTGGCTGGCACCAAATTACCCTTTTTTTGAAGTGTTTAAGTTTTACAGGACTAAAGGTCATTTCCCTGGATGCTGCTTATTACATTTAGTACCATGCTATGAAAACAATCCTATTAGTTTCAGCATTGCCTGACCTTTCATACGTTACTACTTATATTTAATATAAAACAATTTCTACAAGAAGAAAACAGATAAAAAGATGAAATTGATTAACCATTCTCAGGCTGATACAAGACGATACGCAAGCGTAGTGAATAGAAATGGAAAGCTGGAACAGGCTTGAAAGAGACAATCTGAAAGTATAGCTAATATGAAAACCTGGGGCTACCCGGCAGAGGCGCTCCCGTGCCGCAGTGTGAGACTCAGTGGACGGAGGATCGCGCTCGGACTCTGGAGATCCGAGTTGTTCTACTTGTGCTGCTTGGGAGGCCTTGGCCGCAGTGCTTTGTGCTGTAGGTCCTCAGTTTGTATGGTGTGGCAGACAGTGCTGAGCTCTTTTTGGATCTTCTGATGATAAGAGTCAAGCTTTACTGTTCTAACATAAAATGATTGTCCTAATTAAAGGGAAATGGGATGAGGAGATGAGGTATATTAATGTTACTTAATTCTGATACATATGTACATGTATGTATATTACTTCAGGTTTTAAGGTGAGAAATATTTTACATATTAAGCCTACAGTGTAAGATGCTCTACGACTTCAGGACAGAGAGATCAGACAGCTGTCGTCACCTCAGCCATGCCTGGCAGGATATGGAAAATAGTGATAAAATGGCTGCCAGCTCTGTCTTCTAGGAACTATTTCTGGATTCCTTCAGGAATATTCTGCATCCAAGCCCTGCTGTCTTCTGAGAAAGCTGCCTGCTTTGGAAAAGGGATGAACTAAATGATGTCAAACAGGCTATGTGACTTCAGTTCAGGAAAAGTACTACTACTTGATTGTGTATTTTTCTTCTTGGATTTTTTTTGCTTCCTTTGCACGTGAACAGAATAGATGCAGGGACTGGAAGTCATTCCCGATACCTGTAAGCCCAGCACTGAGGCATGCTGGCTGAAGGCAGGCTGAAACCTCACTCCATCCCCAACAAGGTTTCTCCCCAGTTGGAATTTGCTCTCTGTAGTGCATGGCTTGGAAAAACGTCTAGGACCATGTTCTTCAGGTTCTGGGTCTATTTTGGACAATTACATATGCACAATAGAGAAAACGTTATATGGTGTTAAATAATAATAATTATCTATCTACCTTTTCATAAGAAGGGGGGTTGACTTCTGATATTTAGCTTTTTGCCAAAGACATTTTCTAGTTCTTCAGGGTTTTTTCATCCACAGATAACTTTCATTTCCAGCTCTTATGCAACTGTCATGGTGTTCAAGCACTTGAACAGTTGTGAATGTGTATATGTAACTGCCAAACCATTTAACATTTTATATTAAATTTTATTAGAAGTTCCTAAAAGCTATAAGTATTATTTTCTGAGAGAAAAAAAAACAAAAAAACCAAAAAAACAAACAACCAACCCACAAGGCAAAAAGCCTTTAGAAATGTCTACATATGGAGAGACATCCACGGATAAGCAACAAAACAAGTTTCTAAACTTGTAAATAGTTGTCATTTCACTTTCTTCTTGAGCAGCTGGACTATTGAAATACCTGGGTTATGCAATGGACAGTACACAGTTAGGCTGGTGGAAATTAAGTATAAAAACAAACATGGCCTTTTAAATTTTTTCTGACTTGTTACAGCGTGTAATGCTGTTTTATGCCATATCACATTGGTCTGATAGGCAAGTGAAACAAGACAGTTCATGCTAATGAACAGGAAAACACAGCAGTTTGCTGGTTACCAAATTCACTTAGGGCATTTGGAAGTATTATGGGAGAGACAGTTATTGCTGAGAAGAGCTGAGCTGTAATGAAATTAGGGAAGTGAAAACCGTATGTTTGTCTCTGCTTTTACCAAAGCATGAAATGTTCTCTTAATGTAGATCTGTATCTTCTGTCTGTGTCTTTGACACAAAGGATGTGCTTGCTGCAAGAGCATTTGACCAGTGGACAGGCAGCAGATCTAAATGTGAACTGAAAATACACTGGCTCCCAGCGGAGTTTGTTTCAGACAGGTATTTGGCTTTGCGGTCTTTATACCCAAGGCACTTTTGTGTTTTGTTTATGAATGTAATGAGAGAACACTAACTATAAGTTTGTCCCAGCCCTATCACAATATTAGCACATTGGAAACACAAAGGAAAACAAATTTTTAATAGTTCTAAAAATTTCCTTGCTTAAAGTCAGCAGTGAACTCCAGTTCATCTCTTTGGCCAAGCATATGATGTGCAACGTGAGTGCGTGCTGCATATTCTACATTTTAACCTTTAGTTGTTCCCAGATTGTTTCTTCTAACTTGTCATGTGCACCCAAATTATGTAGGCCGAGGAGTGTTCACTGGTCTTCATAAAATCCATCTTTGTGGTCTCACAGTAGAAACTATTTCCAAACCATTCAATAGAGCAAGGACAGCTGGAAGTGCTCTAAGGTCACACCTGTCTCTGCTGGGTCTGCTCTTTGCCCATCAGTGCCTTGAAGTGGAACAGGTTTCACTGTACGGTAGTTGAGCTCGTTGATTCAGGAAAGGGAAGGCAGTCAGCACCAGACAGAAACCAATTTTTACCTCCTATTAAACTCCAAACACAGAAGGCAAGAAGTGCAGACAATCTTGTCATCTTGCTGTCTCTCTCACTCGCTACCTACCTGGCTACCCACTGAGGGTTTAGGACTCCAGTCAAACTATTTATTGCCCTGCAGTGCTTTTCACTGTTGAACTTTATGAGGGCTGGGAACACTGCAGAGGATGGGTGAGGGAATTTAAGTGCAGAGAATTAGGAGTTGCCAGTGAAAGGAAACAGGATGAACAGTCTTCCTCTAAAAATACAGTGGGCACAGCTAAAAAACAAAAAAATTGATGACACTAAACTATTTTGTTTTTAAGTAAGGACACAGAAATATTGTCCGGGATTAATAAAGATGAAATAGAAGTTCTTTAGATCTGAAAGAGAATGATCTTTCTAAATGCCTTTTCAGAATCCTCTGAGGTACTTGGGATGGGCACAGTATTTTCTGTACAGTTCTGAATTGCCTTTAAAATTAAAAAAAAAAAAAAAAAAGGTTTTGGTTAACCTCATACATAGAAAGATATAAAACATGAACAGAGTTGTTTCCACTGCTTGAAAATTATTCTCTAGGAATGTGATAGGGTTTTGGCTTATGCAGTGAATTAAGAAGACCACCCCAATTGCGTTATTAACATGTCTGTCTAAGGTCTTCGAGGGTTTCTGAAGTTGTTTTAAGTATGCACCTGAGCAATACGGTGAATAACCATCAGCCTGCATTTGGGCTATCTAACATATTAGAAAGATCAAGTAAAGTTTCTTAAAATAATTGCCTTGAAAATTTGACAAATTTGCAACAAACTAGAAAATATTTTCTTCTTATTATATATATTTTTTTAAATGTTGAAAATGGTCTGCAGAGTTAGAAATAACTTTCTTCTGGCATAAAGGTGTTACAATGTATTCAAGGCTGCTGTGTTCTTACTGATTATTTTCTTATTGTAAAAATGTATCTTCTGGACTTCTAGTCTTTCAATCACTGCTTCTTATATTTGCTTACTACTTAATAGTTCAGACTAGCAGCATTTGAACTTGTCTTTCTTCATGGACCTCAAGGAGCTTCATGTAGACCTTGAATATATATATATATATTTATATATAAAATGAAGACATTTATATTACAGCTAGGAATAATTGGCAGCTTTTCATACTGCAATTATAAGCACTTTGGTGGAAAATGGCAGCTCAAAGCGTCTAATACCACCATCTGTCCTCTTCTACTCCGAGGTGTGGTTGTCTACTTGTAAACCTACAAATTTAATTTCAGCTGGACTTCAGCTTCTTGAGGTTACTCTTTACACATGCCAAAACCTGTTCTTATTACCTTGTATAAAGGTCTGTCCCTGCAGTGTTATTGTCGTAAAGTTCATACTCATTGCTAGCTCCACATCCTAACTGAAGAAAATAAGGCTGAGAGCGGTTAAGAATTTGATTCTGAAATTCAGAAATGCATTAATGTGCACAGTTACATGTAGCTACATGTAGAACGCTATGTGTTCTAAAAACCAGTGAGGTATATTAGATTCTGTTTCCATGTAACATTTGAACATTTGACCAGTGTATTTGTGTACTGGAAAAGCAGTTGTGCACAGCTGGGCAGAAACAGTCCCCGCTGAGTTCCACAAGGTCATTCAGCAAATGAATATCAAACCTGAGCCTGGATACCCAGTCTCTCAGCTCCTGCATGTCTTTTATTAAGTAGAAAATATACTGTTATAAGAAAGTTTCTCCAAGGTTATATTGCCTGTTGAGTTTAAACAGGTTTTCCCATCTCTTAGTGCCACTTTTCCTATTGTTCTGCTGTGAAAAAGCTCACTATGAACTGTGCAGCAGTGTCATTTCTAAAATATGGGTATATCCGGCAGTAGCACACATACTTTAATAATAATAAAAAAACCCCATTATTACTACAACAAAAATGTTGTTTCAGCTCTTTTTCTATGCAGCAGAACAGTGGCACCCAGTGGCCATTCATGCAAAAATACTAGCCAATAAAATTTTAAAAACATGAGCATCAGTGCAAAGAAAAATGAAAAGAAAAAGAAATTAGCACTTGTGTGTTGTCTGTTCTTGTATGCCTCTGAATAACATGTAAGCTTCAGACAGATTTCAAGGACTTTTCATGTTCTCTGATGCATAAATCTGTGTTAATCCTGGAATATATATGTGTGCTTGTATGTACGCATATAAAAATTCCATGTTGTTATGTTACTAAAAATAAATTCACTTTTTTGCTTTTTTAAAAAAGGAACATTTGGCCATTAATTCTTCATTGTGAGAGGCAATAATATTCCTATATTCTACGATTTCACTGTAGTATTATTCTTTATTCATATGTACTACTAAAGCTCTAGCATACAATTATTAGAGAGATTCTGAGGAAAATACGAACCTTTCACAAAAGAGAATATGACTGCATCTTTTGCCCACATTTCAAATGTATGTTGTATTTTAACGTGAGTACAGGCATTTTTGCATATATTTCATTTGTCTCCAATAATGCCATTTGAAAAACTTTGTGTGTTATGTATACATATCCAAAATGTACATGAGAGCATTATCTGTGGACAGTTTAGAAATATTTCTTTGTAGAGTGTGCAGCTACAGTAAGCGAACCCATAGACAGAAAGATTTACAGATGTCGTATCTTAGGACAAATTCTTACCAGATTTTGGCTTCAGAGAGTTGTTGAAAACCTGTTAAAATTTCAGACAATCCAGTTTTGTATGAGGCATCTGATTGCCCTTCGTTGCTGTGGGTAGTTTCTGCATTAAAACAGAATTTCATTTGCATTCATAAGGCCTTATTGCTCTTGGTATGTTTTCGTAATGGATATGGGATTGTAAGAGTCTGGTACACCTTATTGCATCCGTGCTGCAGGGCTGGGCTGAAGGACTGGACAGGTGAGTCTGCAGGGATCCCTTCTTCCTCCTCTTCATTTCCAGAATGTACTGAAAGTATAACAGGCTACTAAGGGAGTGTCCTGGTCTAAGCTGTCTTTACTCTGTTTAGTTCATTTCTGACCCACCTGACTGTGGTGTCTGTTTCTCTGAAATAACAAATTGCCTCATTAAGAGAAGTGCTAAGAGTCTGCAGCTGCCGTACCTGTTTTCTGTGAGAATGAAGGTCAGCACCATAGATGCTGACAACTTTGAAAAATTTGAATGTATAAGTATGTCTAGGAAGTGCTTACTTGATGGCAAAAATTAAAGGAAGAAGCATAAGGTTAAAGGAGATAATTAGCAAGTCATAGAGCTTATTAGCTGAATGATTTCAGGCAAATACTTTATTCACATCCCCCCCCCTCTCCATTATAGCCGTGGATGTTACAGACATGGAAATAGTACCAAAGATGTAGTTCTGTGATTTCCATGAAGAATTGATCTTCAGGTGAAATTCTGAGTAAGTGGATGGTATAGATCTGCTCGATCACCCCTCCAGTATTGTATTGAATAGAGCTGGTGCTTGGTGGGCTAAGCTGGGCGGGGCGACAGGCAGGGCTTACGGTTAAAGGCTTAATTACTCTAGGATTGGACTTATCAATGGTGGTGTGAGTTTTCACTCCTGTTGTCTCTCTGTCTGCCATTTTAGATTAAGGAAATGTTTTGTATCAAAACTGGTTTAAATTTTCCTCTGAAAAAAAATCTAAGTTTTAATAGTTAACATTCTCCACCAACCATCCCTGGTTTTTATCAAAAAATAACCATCTCCACATATAATCTCTTCTAGTTCCTATGAGTGAATGTACATGCAGTCAGTGTCATTAAAAAGCATAAGTAAGTCTCATGTCTGTCTAATGATTGTATGCAGTCACTCTATTTCAGCTAATGCACAGGTGTGCATTTGCCCCATATTTATAGTCAGAAAATCCATGTATCTTTTCTATGACCTAATCTTGAAATGCATGGTAAGTAAAACATCGAAGTTTTACAGCAGTATAACAATTTCGTGAAGACAGAGCTATTCTTTCTAGGTTATACTTAGCTGGAAAAATCATATCTTAAGTTGAATTACTCTACATCGGACAATAAAAACTATTTGAAGGAGAATTCAGAAATAAAAAATATAAAGGCTCTAAATAAGGTATGTTTCATGTCCCGTGAGTCAACAAAATTACTTTGAGGTTTAGATTGATTTTATATTATTAATAGGACTGTACAACGATCTCGTATAAATCCCTTATCCCACTGGTAATACCTTTTTCCTACTGCAAACATAGAAAATGTGCATATAGCAGAGGATTATAATAATTGTGAAATTAAGATCTAAAAACTTGAAAAACTCCAGGTATTCAGGATTTGATTGGAATGTTAAGCTGCTGTGTGAGTAATTGCAGTTGGACATGCCTTCTCTGAGCAGTTTGTTCTCAATTTGGAAGTTTTCTTCTTCCCTGAGAACTGAAAAAGATTAGAAGTCTGAGAGTAAAATGTGGAGTTGCAGTGAACAGCTTGTAAAGTACATTGTCAAAAGATGGATTAAAAAGAAATGCCACTAGTAATCATTTTGCAGATGGGGGAAAGCAAATTTAGATTTCTACCCCTTTGTTGAAAATAGTGCTAGAGAAGAAAGGTCTGAAAGTTGTCTTGAGATTGGGCAATGTGAACAAAGGATGTTGCTTTTGAATCATCTTCTCAAAAGTTTTTCTGGAGCAGTCATTTTAGGCAAATGTTGCATGTTCCCAGTGCACTGAATATTGAAGGCTTATGAAATAATTTTAAGGCTTTGGATGGAAAGGCATAGGTAATAAAAAAATGAGGAGAGAGGTTGGCATGTTGTGGTACACAAAGCAGCGTCTGTCTGTGGGGAAACTGGGAGAAGATTGTGCTTGTCCTTTCAAGAAATTTGCAGGTGATAACGTGAGAACAAGAAGACTTGTTCTTGCAGTACCTGAGACCCCAGCCAGTGGCAGATGTGCAAGTGTAGAGGGCCAAAAGAAATGTCAATCTCTTTGCAGAGAGTAACAAGGAGTGGAGCAAGCTCTTCAAGTGAGGACAGTTGGATCTCCATAGTGAAATGAGGCTGGAAAAGCTTGTGCTGAGGACTTTTACCGTAAACATCTGCGAGATTGTGGTCTGGCAGTTGAGTAGCCAAGAGAATCCAAGTTCAGGAAGGAGAATTGGATATTATGTGGAGAACAAATTAGAGAATTTAATGTAGAGATATTAGAGTATAGGCAGGAGTATGAGGGGAACAGAGAGTTAAATGAATAGTTGAAAGACAGATGAGATGTTTAGCACGTTGACAGAAAAGGGTAGGTATGAAGTCCCTCCAGACTCCAGAAATCGCCTCAGAAGAAGATTGACAGACCTTTAAGAAAGAACCTGAAAGAAGGGCTTGAACTTGTCCTTTGTTTTCTTGGAGGCTGGCTACCTGGGAAGAGGATGGAGTTTTCAGTGTGTCTGGAGAACTGAACTAATTAATGAGGTGAGGCAAAGGTTCAAACATACTGAAAGTTCTGAGGAAGAGAGAAAGGCCTGAACTCCTGAGAAAACCTGGTCATGCCATCCATAAGACAGAAGTTCTCTTTAGACTATCACACGACTCTGAGATGCATTGAAAAGTTTTTAGAGTACAACTTGAATTGCAAGCCTGAGAATGAAAACATTATGACCAATAAGAAATGAAGGTGCATCAAACTTCCTTTTAGTACAGATGCTTAAGCAAACACTGCTTGCAGTATGAGAAACCTCAGAGAAGAAGTTTGGGTTTCTAAACACTCCCATCTTAGAGGTCATAACCCATCTTTTCTTCAGTACTTCACCAATATGTTGTGCACCCATGTGGGAACCCTTATAGGTGATTTAGTACACTGAGTAGCATTTGTCTTGTGTTCTCATTTTTTCTAAGCTGTAAGCCTTTATCCTCCCCATCCTTCTCAAAAAACTGAAATATCAAGTGAATTCATCTATGAATCCTTTAGGCTTTTACCTCCCATGAAGTGTAACAACCAAGCAGTTAACATTTATAAAGCATATAATACAAATTTTAAGAGCCTTCAGAATGCATACACAGTTCTGCAGACGCTGTGTGCATAGAGTCGGGCTTTATTTGGAATATTTTTTGTTTGGTGCACTTTAAAATTGGCAGCAGTACTGGGATCTTATTCAGGCTACTGGCTTCTCTCCTGTGGCAACAAGAGAGTAGAAAAAACTGGAGAGGGCAGCAGCAGGAGATAACTTGTGGAAAGTTTATGATTAGACTTAAAATCTGTGTTTAAAAGTACGGACTTGTGTGACCAGGGTCACTGAAATGAATTGCTCTTTCTTTTTTCTTTTAGGTTAGGCTTTTTCTTTGTTAAGAAAATAACAGGAAAGAGAACCTTTAGAACAAAGGTCCCCAGGTATATTTGCGGGTTGCCACCAGAGATGATGCATGTGGATATGGCTGACCGCAAGGGCTGTTCTCAGAATGACTGCAGCTCTCTGCTCCTCACCTTGCAGAATTACTGCAGTGGGGTGCACACGTTTACTATCCCCCTTCTGCCATCAGCACCCATCTGCAGGACACCCCAGTGCCCAAGTCAGCTGCTTAGCACAGGCAGGGGAGAACAAACTGCCCCTGTCTTCTGAAAGGGGTGCGACACCTCCCTGTTACACACAGAGAGCTGGAGCAGCCCCGCGCTGGACCGAACTTCTCTCCTTCAGACAGGCCGGGAACTTTTCTGGGTTTGCAGGGAGAATCAATAGATGTCGATAGAAGTTATCTTAAGGAAATAGTGAGTGAAAAATTTTCAACTGGACAGATGGTTTACTGGCTGTATAGCTATGCAGCAGGTTTGGAGCTTGTACTTTCTTTTGTAACTGAAAGCTGCAAAAGATGTGTATTTACATTTCTGCAAATTACGAGGACTGTGCCAATGCACGGAGACTTTTTTCCCCCTGATGACTCAGAAGACACAATGTCTGTGGTGACTCAGTCTCAGTGCTAAGCCTCTGTTGTCATTCAGACATGTCCAATAAAAGTGATTTATTGCCTGGCTGCAAGTCCAGGCACTTGATCATTATCATAATTTTTCCCCCCACGTCAACCTTTTCCCATCTTACGCAAGTCCAAGCTAATTTAGGTAAGGTCAAGATCTCGGCCGCTCCTTAAAAGTTTTTAACGTGGCTTTTCCTTCAGGTCCTTCCATCTCATTCTTTGAAACATCTTTTGTAGTTTTCCCAAGGCAGAGCTGGAAGGGAAGGTTAGTGGATAATTCAGTAGTTAAGCTATCCTCCAATATTTGATATGCCTCCAAGGCATTCAGGTTTCGCTTGTGTCTGTTAAATTGCTGGGAGCTTTCTTCAGTGGTTAATTATCTTTATGAAATATGTGGAGTTCACAGTGATGTGGAAGTTTGAAAAATTCTCTTAACATTACCTTTCTAAATTTGGACAAATAGATATTATAAGTTTATCTCCACAGTCTTTGGAATGTGTGTGTTTGTATATACATGTGTATACACATATATATATATATGTATATGTGGAATAACAAAGTGAATTAAAGGACTATTTAACCCTTCTTGTAAATGTGACATGAACTTAAGTTATCCTTTCTCCCCAGTAGCCATGAATGCAGGAATCCTTTCTCAATATTTTTCTAGGAGGAACTAGATTTTTAAAGAATTTTTTTCCCTTACCGTCCCCACAGACATTTTTTGAAAAGGATAATCCATCTTAAAACACGTTGACTTGCAAATTTATCATGCCTCTGGCAGATCAGAGGAATGCTGCAGCAACTAAAGAGCCACCAGATACAGTTCTTTCCTCCAGCAATACCCTTATGGAGTTGGTGGTGGGCTTTGTGGGTGGTTTTGACTGGCTGACAGCGCAGAGGGCAGTGCAGGCATAGCGTGAGGGGCAGAAACAACCGTCTGCACTCTATGGAACAGTGAGGGAGGGAGGAATCAGTGTGCAGAGGTTTTTCCCTGAAATCACAGCTTGCAAGCAGGATGAGTATTCTTTGAGCATGTTCCCATCCTGAGTGCACTGAGACATCCCAGCTTTTTTTCAGTGCCTCTGCAGACAATTATTTCTGTTTATTTATTGGGTTAAATTTTATAATATATCCGTCTCTAAAAAACCCATCTGTTTCACCAGGCTGATTTGAAATCTTTTTGTTGAATTTCTGATGGTATCTTACTGGAAATGAAAGTATCATATTCACATAGCCACTTAGCATTTCCCAATCCTTTATAAGAATGATAATGTTATATCACTCTGTGATACAGAGTAAAATCAATATGATTTTAATGACTAGTGGGCTGTGCTTCTGTTATCGAAGACTGCCATTGCACATATGGTGGACCTGAGGCAAATTTGGGTGTCACTGAGTTAAGTTTGGTTTGTGTTTGTAATGAAGGTTTTCACATCCTAGGAAAGCAAGCTGTACTGTGTTCTTTAGAGCTCTTCAGAGGCTCTTTATACATATATGATGTGATCATTTGAGATTTTCTTTGAAATGGATCTGCACTGAAAGACTACGTTCTAATGCATATGAAGAGGGGACAAAAAAGGGAGTATGCATGCTCCTACATCTGGAACACACCGAGTCGTGCCTGGTAGAAGTAACAAACAGGTTGGGTCAGCATCTGAGATGTTTGGGACCAGCGTGCTATTTCTCAGGAAGCAGGTTGTATTTTTTTTGTAGCCAGCTTAAATGATGCATTCTTTTTTTCCTTTCTGACTCCTTAATATTGGCCGTAGGGCTAGGCTGTGTTGCCAGGGCGATCTAACAGAAGAGCAGGGAGCTGTGAGGATCAGCATTGCTGAGCAAAGAATTCTCAGCGTACTGCATATAAGGCAAAGATGGGCCACTAATAAGGGGACACACTATTAGGCTTTCTGCCACTTTAACTCCACTCCTATAAATTGCAAATCTGAACAATGGCTGAGCAAGCAGGATTACCTTTACTTCAGCTTTTTGGACGATGAGCATGTAGATATTCTACTCAGCACATTTGCGAATAGCTGAATTCCTGCTCTTTACCGTTCTGTAAATCTGCAGTGTCATACCCTAAATCCAGACTTTGCCAAATGCTTTTCTTTTTAGTTCAAAGAACTACATTGAGTTAATTTGCTTTTCTCATGCTCCTCCTTTTCATGATCATTCACATGGTTCTGTTCTGCTAGTCAGTTCCTCAGGGGAGAGCAGGGAAAGGAATACACTTCAAAGTTTTATGAGGGTACACTCACAGAAGCTTAATGTTAAATTTAGACTTGAAAATGTGCATGCCAGAATTGCTCTCCTTCATTTCTATTCTACTGTGCAGCTCACTAACTTCGGAGTATTGAACATGCCAAGAAAGTCCAGAATGTGGCGTAATTTTTAGGAAAACTGTCTACTTAAAAAGGGAATATACCTGAGGTTGTAACAAACTACTCGAGAATGTTCTATGAGTGAAACTAAAATATATGTCAGATGAATTATTTGTTGTGAATGGTTTGCCTTTGGCTGCTTAAACAAACAAAAACCCACATAACCATGTTTTGCAGTTCGTTTCTATTTTTCATTTAATTATTTGTCTTTAAAACTGTTAGGTGGTTTTGTGAGCAAACTTGTGAATTCAGCTTCCAAATGAGGCTTCAACAATTAAAATTATTTAAGAATTAAGTTACAATCTTATCTATTGAAAGGAAAGACCAGTGTTATTTTCATCTTGAGGCTGAAAGCTCAGCTTACCAGGAATTCTTTGTGAAGCAGATGGAGAGGCAACTGAAAACCTTGCTGAAATCGTGTTGGCTAAGACATCTGAGTATCCACAAAGCTCCCAGAGTCACCTATCAAATTAACTTGATCACTGCACTAAATGAAAATAGTCTTTAATCTTGACAATGACTGTTGCAATTTTGCACCCTTTCCTCTGTGACTGATTCTTGGAGAACTTAGATGGCCATATGCATCATCTTTTTTTTTTTTTTTTTTTTTTTTTTTTTTTTTTGTTTTGTTTTTGTTTTTGTTTTTGTTTTTTTTTACAGGCTTTACATCTTTTTACTGGTATTTGAAAGGTACCCAAGAATGTGATAATTATGTGCCCACAAACTTGTAAAGACTAGATAGAATAGTATGCTATATGGCTGTATGCACTGCAGGATAGAAAAGCCCAATGTTTGAACGTTGAGTAAGTCTTGTTTGCAGAATATAGAGAAAGAAACAGCCACGGACTCTGCTGGCGTTCTCAGATGCACAACATGATCCAAAAGCTGATTGTAAGATGATGCTATCAGTCTGTATTTTCTTGCTGCCTGTGGGTTCTGAATATAAATCACAAGCTGTGTATACTTCAGCTGATCCTCTTTGTTCCCACTGTGACCTTATAGTAAATGTATTGTTTTTTCATTTATATTTAAGAGCAGATGAAGGTGTGTGGAGACTTGCTTCCCTATCCACAGAAACCTAGTCAATATTTCAGACTCCTTTCGTGGTACAAATTAACTATTCCCCATCAGCGGAAATATTGTCTAGTTTAGAACTTAACATACCATCCATTCGGTTTGTTTATTATTCTTGCAAGTATGCACCAACAAAAGTGGAATCAAAAAGCTTATTTAATTGGCATTCCTTACTTTTCAGTTGCAAGAAAACTGTGTCTATGCAGAAGGCATGCTGTGAAGTGAGTAGATAGGCAAGTAAGAAGTCATTGATGCTCTTCCTCTGCTTGCATGGTGTGGTACGGGGTATTCAGACCTGAGTCTGCATGTCAGCTTAATTATTAAGAGCTTTTCGGTTCACAAAGTCAAGTTACCCTCTTTGATATACATGGAATTCCCTCTCTAGAGCCAGAGAAGCACAGCTAGTCAGTCGTACATAATGTGGCCTTCAAGGACTACAATGTTCACAAGTAGCCAAGAGAGGAAGTAGCCTGTGTTTGCAGAGCGGGCAGCCTTTGGCAGCTGCAAAGCAATGTGTTACTGCAAGAGGTAAGAGGGACATGTCAAACCTGGCTGGAGAAGATAGGTGGTCAAGCCTTGCAGGCAGCTTTGAAAGGCACAGCCTCAAGCTCTGTGTATCGAGGCACCCATCATCACTATTGGGATGGGACAGCTTATAGCAACTGCAGGAGGGAGATGGTGCAAGGAGCCTCTTTTCTCCTGCTGAACGTGCAGCAGAGTAAGGCATTAAGTGTTTGCACCAGAGAGAGAAAATACAGCTGGCATCTTGCAGAGCAGTTATTTTGATGTGGTTCTGAATTCTATTCTTCTGTGTTTAGTTTTTATAGATAAGACTCAGTGAAAGAAGCAAGATGATATATTCTCAGCTAAGAGCATGTGCTAGGTACAAGAGCATGGACAGTGGATATAGACATACAGGCAGTTATCAAAACTCTGAAGTAGTATTCTGCATTAATGTAATCTACTACACGTTTTTTGAACCAAAATAACAATTTTTTTTTTTGGATTAAATCAAAATTAGTTGAGAAACATAAAATTTCGGATAATATTTTTAACAAGAATTTTTTTTTTTTCAAAAAAACTATTTTTGACCCAAGCACATTTGGTAGGGAAGTATTGTGTGGATAGAAGGATTTCAGATCTGTGTGGAAAGTACAAGTTGTTCATGGAAAGAAATATAATTCATTCAATGAAAGGAGGTAAGAGGTTTCTTCTCAGCTTTATATAGAAAGGGGACTGTCTTGTTAAAGAAGTTATTTTCTTAAAAATGCATTCACGATTAGCTTATTAGTAACTGCAAGTTGAATTTGTTGAGTAGTAGATTCATTAAAAAATTAAGATTTTCAGTGAATATGGTAGAACTATTATGGATGCTACATAAGTCCCCTATGTAAATCTTGAATTTTAAATAAAATATTTGAAAACTCTTAACTATTTGCTGGAAATTTGCCTCCAAAACTGATTTTAGATGACTAAGAAAAATAATTTTTTGTTATTTAATTGAAAAACTAATGCATGTATTAAAAAAAGTACACACACACACACACACATATATATAAAGAAGGCCCTTTTCTTCTCCACACCTCAGAAGAAACCTGGGAAAGCTGTGTAGTTGATTGCATTAGCATACTCCTATGCTTTTTTCTCAATATTTCCATGTCTGTTATCTATGTACATTTGCTCACATGTCTTCTCTGG
Organism: Tetrax tetrax; assembly: GCA_009806455.1. Classification (NCBI taxonomy): domain Eukaryota; kingdom Metazoa; phylum Chordata; class Aves; order Otidiformes; family Otididae; genus Tetrax; species Tetrax tetrax. The sequence goes on along the minus strand of WHYT01017266.1, from coordinate 167,319 downwards.
CTTTGAGCTCGTGTGTCCGCATGGTTTCAGTGTAAGCAATGCTGTAACCCCTTTCTTCTGGAATTTCCAAAAAAGAATTTCTCATTGAGGGACTCTCAAGTGGTAAAGAGGGAACAGGATAAATTAATCCTGACAGTGTCAACACTAATTTATCACAGAAGAGCTACAGACGAGTACAGGGATAACGTGATGCTAAGTGGAACAGCCCCATCATGATCCTGAAGCCTCTGGCGTTCTTGAGAGGCAATCCGTAACGGTGCTGCTTTGGCCCGGACTTGCTGTATATCTGTGCGTCCCACTCACTGGAACAGCAGTTGCATTTTGATCCTTGCTAGCTCACACCGAGTGCCTAAGGTATGTGCACATCATGACTCTCCTGTTTGAAGGCCATGTGTTCTATGCAGATATGTTGGCAAAAGAAAAATCTTTCTCATCTCATGGTTATTCCTACAACTGCAACCACAGAGAAGCATCACGCTACATGCAAGCAAATCGATCTCTTAGAATGGAGGCAATTTCCTGTTTGTAAGAACCTGTAATGAGATTAGGAAAAAAAAAACCCATGCAAATTTAGTAAATTCACTAAGGAGATTATTGAACTGAAGTCAGACAAGCTTGAAAGTGTATTTGCTGTTTGTCCCACATGATAACTTTCTGTTATTAGTTTGCCAGGGCTGAATTAGTGGAAGTTTTTCTGCGGGAAGTGCTTGTCATGTCCCTTCTTTAGACAAAAGATAGAAATATTGACAAGTGGAAAGTCATATTCAAGTATACATATAGGTCAAATATCTGTTTTTCTCCTGGAGAAAAGCAATATACTCAAGATACACCAGATCCTTTAGGTGATACAAATTATTCTGAATTTGACCTAAGTCTGTGGATTTACACTGCCAAACCACAGCTGCGGCTTTGGCTCTGGCATACAGGTGAAGAGTTTCCTGTTAGAAGCCTGAAGCCTCCTGAGAAGTTAGGCTCCCCATGAGAGAGGCATCTTTGGGGCTTAAATTTGAATTCAGAATGGTTTTAAATTTGTGACAAAACAGCTCTGTGTAACATCCCCTCATTCCTGCTTTGAGACACACATAATTTGTTCCTTATATTTAGTTCCTTTGTAGACAACATTTTCAAACAACTACATCTTAAATATATTCCAGACTTGCAGCTACCCAATCTGAGAACATGTAAAGAAGCAGTGGCAGTTTCAAAAATAGAAGTTTGAAATGGCTAAATAAATACAGTTTGGAAATCAAGTATTTATGTATGCTTAATAATATGTCCAGTGAAATTAGTACTTCACATCCATTTTTTTGACAAAGTAAAGCAAAAAACCCCACAACACCCTATATTGCATGCAGTTTTTCTCGTAAATAGTGTGTCTGTTATCTCATAAAGCATACTTAAATTTGTTCATGTGCATTCTTTTCTCCATGCTTTGATCAGAGCCGTATTTGCCTGAACCAGTTGGTGTGCAGTGAATCCATTCAGATATGGAAGCTTGTGAGTAGTTTCTGGTAATTTGTTACCTGACATATATCTTGGAGTTTATGTGACACTTAGCCTTATGCTTTGCACTCGCTGTGTTTCAGTTTCCTAAGAAAGTTGGAAGCATTGCTTCTGACAGAGGGAGCTGAGAGGGCTTGGACCTTTCTGCCTGAGATGACTCTACAATAGCTGTGGTCTACAGAAATGCTAAATTCCCCTGAGATAAAAGCAGGCAGCTCAAAAAAAGTCTTTCTCTTAAAGATTTGTGCTCGATTTGTACTTTCCTTCCTGAAGTACTTAGAAGGCTTTTTGCACTTTTGCCACTGCAGTTGCAGAAGCTTTATGCAGTCTTCCTGGCAGGAACCTCCAAACAGCGGGTGCTTCCAGTGTGGGCTTTTCAGCGCTTGCTGACCTCTGCGCTGCTCTGGTCCTAGGTTAGCTATCTTAAACCCGGCTTTACAGCTAAATGTGAACCGCAGAAGGAGATTTTGAAATGTATCACAGACTTTCCAGCACAGCAGTTTCATTTGATTCCAGTGGGCTGCAAGTGAGATGAGCCCAGAGCCGAAGTGGCCTGGTGCGCTGGCTGCGTGTAGCGGGCAGGGCTGCAGTGGTGGCTTCTGCGAGAAGCTGCTGGAAGTTTCCCCTTTGTCTGGTGGACCCGGCCAGCTCCAGTGCGGACCCACTGCTGGCCAGGGCCAAGCCAGTCAGCGACGGGGATAACGCCGCTGTGATAAGATATTTAAGAAGGGGAACATAAAGCAGAAGTGCAGGCAGAGAAGGGGAGGCGTAAGCCTTGTGGCTCTCACCTTCTGGCCTCCCGCCAGGCACCTGTCTGGGCCGGGCCCGGCCAAGAGAAAAAGGATATGTGAGAGAATAGGAGAGGTGTCTGCTTGAGAGTGATAGTGAGGAATTTCTGGTGAGAGGAACGGCTGCAGACGCCAAGGTCAGTGCAGAAGGAGGAGGAGCAGTAATGCGGCTCCTGGCCAAGGTTCCCCTGCTGCCCAAGGTGCAGCCCGAGGTGGGGCCTGCTGTGCCCCTGCAGCCCATGGAGGCCCACAGAGGAGCAGAGATCCACCGCAAATCCCTGTGTAAAATGATGTTTCTTTGAAGGTGGTTAGGTAAGTCAGTTAAGCCTTGTCTGCAGATAAATCATTGCCTCGCTCTACCCAGTTTCTCTCTCACAGTGTCTTGGAACCTGTGATGGATCAGAACAGTGTTTAACACTGTCATGAGGTCTCCCTGACCGGTGCGTAGCTCAGTCTAAGAGAAACATTTTCACTGAACAATGTGAGAGCAGAGAACTACTATTGCAATTTTGTTTACTTACTCAGTTACTACCACAGAAAGTCAGAGTACTGTCAAGCCCCCACAAAGACACAGCTGGTGAGCTTTCCTGGGAGGTTTTCTGTCTGTCGCACGCTGTCGGTGTGCTTGTTAGGCTTGTTTTAGGGCTCTAAATGCAGAAGCAAAATCATGTGACTGGACTTGTTCAGTGTAAAAGTTCGGCTGCACTTTTACTAGCTCGTGGTTTCACTGCATTACTAATCTATTTTAGTTTCAAATTTTTTTTTTTTCCCTAGTAGTAATTTTCCGTTACCATTAATGCTGCAACTATGCTCCATGGGAGCATTTAACAATGAAAAACGCACATAGAAAATTGTTGGAGTTTACATGAACGATACAGCATGCAAAAAAGTAATTCAATCAGGAAAATTTTTCATATCCCTTCATGGGCAAAGAATACTGAATGCCAAGTGGTATTTCAAAGTTCAGGTTAAATTCAAATCATAATGGCTGAAAAACAGAGTATATGAATTGTAAGGGAAGATGAGTTGCAGCTGAAATGGTGATTGTGTCATATAAACAGAGGCAGTCTTTTGAAGGTTGCTTATAAGTTTTTAAAAGCATTTGCAGTTATACTTTATCATTAAGGGAAAGTCTGAATGGATGTAGTGTGGATCTTTACATACTGTGATCCGGTACCTTCCTGTACATTGTAAAGGATGTAACAGGATTGATTGGCAGTAGTGGCTGCTCTGTTCATGGGAAGCATCGGAAACTTTGAAAGATGAATGACTGAAAAAAAAAGTATAAGTGATATGCTGCTGTCTGTCTAGTTATTAGCAAATGCATGCAGAGTTGCTCCAATTAATTCAATTTTCTCCAAGGGGGAGTCATTTCCAAGAAGCACCCCAAGTCCTTGATATAAACAATTTGGGAAGAGTTGCTCAGTCCCACCAGAGCATGGCAAGGCAGCCTCCTCTATTTCCAAAGAACAGAGTCCTGCTAGGCTTCATTTTGCTCTGCAGTAAGCGCTGACCTCAACACCCAGTGGGAGAAGGGAATTGGAAACACAGAGTTACTCAGCACTGCATAGGATTAAAGGCTTCAGTTTCAGTCTGTTTAAATGCATGTGCAAACTTTTTTTAGTACCTTGAAGCAGATTATCAAAATGGAATTAAATCTGAGAATACCAAAATTGAGTGTGAAATGGAACTCTTATTTTCTTGCCTGCCTCAATTACGACAAGACCCCTGTGCTTTTTGTGCTTCCATGGCAAGTGCCCAATGCAAAGAAAAAAAGACTATAACAAAAATTAAGAGCTTCCCTTTGCTGGATTTCCTAGTAGCACGCTAACTTTGAGCAGATTGGTACCCAGAGCTCCAGCTTCAAACCCTAAAAGAAAGTAGCTTTGTCTGATAGTTTTATTATATGTTTTTAAACTACATGCAATGAAAGAAGTGGTGATTTAGTGGTTCTGCAGTGCTTTAGTGACTCAAGTTTAGCTTATAACAGACTGCTAACCCCTATCTCTTACCTGTAACTCCAACCTATAAATTATAAACATACTGGCACAATAGTTATATTATTATTTTTTTATAGTTCTCAATTTACAACTCTGGCTGTCCTTGAGCTGGTTCTTTGTGTTTGTTACAGTCTCTTGAGGGAGGATTCATTGACTAGTGACTCCACATTTCAGCTCAGAGAAAATTCAGTCTCATTCTGGTGTCTTCAATTTTTCACAAGACCTTACTGTTTCTCATTGATTATTTTCTAAGGATTAATTATGCTGTCACTTAATGTATTTACATGCTTGGACAATGTATTGACTCACTTATTCTGCTATGGTCAGCATTTTTCCCTGGTATGGGGCATGTTAGTTTTATTAATTACTGAAGGAGCAACATTTTGCCATTGGAATGAATGGAAGTGATCAGTTAGCAAAGTTGTATTTCCTCCCTTAATAAATCTATACAGATAATTTTCTCTTGCTACTCAGAGAACTGAGATGCCTACTTTTTTGCCTTGAAGGCATCAGAAAAAAATGTTTCATGAAAGAAGATTACTCTCTGGTAGGTTGTTTTACACAGGGCAGTGCACTGTCCAGGGAAACGTGATATTATCTATGTCTGCTTTTTCAAATATTTGAAAAAAGCAGCATGATCAAATATGGGAAATATGTGATATGGATTCTTACTTGTAGCAGTCAAAAATTTCTATCCATTTATCTTGCAGAACTTCAAAGATAGGAAGTTAGATAGATGTTAAATATATAGTTTAAAATGTTTTTCAGAGAAGTTCAGAAAGAGAAAGTAAGATTTAAAATAGTGAAGAACTGGGCATTTTGGTGTACTAAGACTACTGCTAGTTCAGAGCCTAACCATTCACTCCTCCAAGAAATCCACACAAGAGCTGAAAAGAGAGGACATCCCAGGAGATTTTCTCCATAAAATATTGTGCCTTTGGAGGGGACAACGTCATCATTGTAGTTTCTTCCACTTTCTTCTCCAGATGCTGTTTGGGATTAGCCCCACAGCTTTTAGGAGAATGCTGGAAAGCCAGTGCTATTTACAGGAAAGTTTTGTGCTGTACTGTCAAGCCAGTTCCCAGCACAACTTAACATCTCCGTACTCAGATGCATATGCATCTTACTATTTATACAGTATACACCTTCTGTGAAAAATGGTTCCTGTCCCTGATGTGGAGTGTGGGGGAAGCACTGAGAGGAAATGTCATTGAGATATTGCCTGACATTGTGATATATTGCCCCCCAAAATTACACAGAGGCAACTGAGAGCCAGGTGGCCTCTGGGCTG
>WHYT01017266.1:122169-152172 GCA_009806455.1 Tetrax tetrax | reverse complement strand
ATGCTGTCACTTAATGTATTTACATGCTTGGACAATGTATTGACTCACTTATTCTGCTATGGTCAGCATTTTTCCCTGGTATGGGGCATGTTAGTTTTATTAATTACTGAAGGAGCAACATTTTGCTATTGGAATGAATGGAAGTGATCAGTTAGCAAAGTTGTATTTCCTCCCTCAATAAATCTATACAGATAATTTTCTCTTGCTACTCAGAGAACTGAGATGCCTACTTTTTTGCCTTGAAGGCATCAGAAAAAAATGTTTCATGAAAGAAGATTACTCTCTGGTAGGTTGTTTTACACAGGTCAGTGCACTGTCCAGGGAAACGTGATATTATCTATGTCTGCTTTTTCAAATATTTGAAAAAAGCAGCATGATCAAATATGGGAATTATGTGATATGGATTCTTACTTGTAGCAGTCAAATTTCTATCCATTTATCTTGCAGAACTTCAAAGATAGGAAGTTAGATAGATGTTAAATATATAGTAAGATTTAAAATAGTGAAGAACTGGGCATTTTGGTGTACTAAGACTACTGCTAGTTCAGAGCCTAACCATTCACTCCTCCAAGAAATCCACACAAGAGCTGAAAAGAGAGGACATCCCAGGAGATTTTCTCCATAAAATATTGTGCCTTTGGAGGGGACAACGTCATCATTGTAGTTTCTTCCACTTTCTTCTCCAGATGCTGTTTGGGATTAGCCCCACAGCTTTTAGGAGAATGCTGGAAAGCCAGTGCTATTTACAGGAAAGTTTTGTGCTGTACTGTCAAGCCAGTTCCCAGCACAATTTAACATCTCCGTACTCAGATGCATATGCATCTTACTATTTATACAGTATACACCTTCTGTGAAAAATGGTTCTTGTCCCTGATGTGGAGTGTGGGGGAAGCACTGAGAGGAAATGTCATTGAGATATTGCCTGACATTGTGATATATTGCCCCCCAAAATTACACAGAGGCAACTGAGAGCCAGGTGGCCTCTGGGCTGAGTACTAATGTCAAGTCTGAACATTTGTCCCTCTCAGTCCTTCCAGCAGGTTTCCCTTTTGGATCTCTGGGCTTTTGCGATCCCAGGAAAAGAGAATTCTGTATATGAGAGGTATGAACCTTTGAGCAGATACTGCAGAAATGTGTTCTGAAGGTCATCTTATTAACTTGGTAATAAATAAGCTGTGTATAGAGGTTGAAGTAAGATAGAGGTCAGCTTTGCTTCTATTGCAAAAAGGAGCAAATCCACCACTAATGGTTTTTTTTTTTTTCCCCATTTTGGTATGTAGTGGATCCTTCTTGGGTGCTGTGGCAGATCATTTTCATATGTTTAAACCCATTGTAGCCATAAATCTCAGACTAATAAAAGCCCCAATCCTCCTCCTCGGTTTACCTAGTAGAAGATGAAATTCGTATGAGAGGAGAAAGCATTCCAAGTTATCAAAATAGATCTAAGAGCTTCTAGGTCTGTGACATGCAGAAACAGAAAGGATATGAACATTATTCTTCCACTTCTTTAGTAGAGGACTAAGGCAGCATTTTTAGCTGACTGTATTGTTTGCTTTCTTGGGATGATGCTGCTAGTGTCAGCTGCTTATTGTGTTAGATATTTGGATGTTACAGGTGTAGTGTTTCACACAGTATCCCCCTCAGTTCATAAGAGGAAATATCTAGGACTCCATTAAACACTTGAGAACCTCGGTTATTTTAAATCTGTTCAGCTTCTGAAAATAGTGCAGCTTACACCGAGGGTGCTCAGAATTGCCTGTTGTAGTCATCCCCACACTTATCTCACTTTCGTAGGAATTCACTCTGGATGAGGTATCTCCTCTTATCCAAAATGTCTTAAATACTTTAATCATTCCAAGACTGCCTTTTAGAATTATAAATTATATTTGATTAGTGATGGTTTCTGTAAACTGATTTTCTTCCACCTGTGGACAAATACCTGGCTGGAGGCCTTGGACAGCGTCTCTTTGCAGTGAAATAAAGCATGAATCGTGCTACGCTCGTGCTTGCAGTGTTACCTCAGCTGTGGACATCTAAGGTACAAATATGGATCTCCAGAACTTCTAACTCAACACCTTTGTGTCAGTGGTGTGAAGAGATCTCTCTTAGACACTTTCTGTGAACTGAGTGACTTTTTTCAATTCTCTAAGATTGGTGTCAAAGCATATAGTGCTAGGCTGAAGTATTAATTCATAATAGCATAAATATAATGTTCTTATTTTAAGGCACACATCTCTGTTAACAACTCAGTAGCTTTTGTATGTAGATGTCATGTCTGAGACCCTCATGGGTGTTTGATACTGACCCTTCTGTGTGTTCAGTAGCTCCTGAGCTTTAGCACAGTGGGTGGAGTTGAAACAGTGCATCTGTGAGCTCCTTGCACAGCACTCCAACCTTACCTACCTTTCTGCATGTTCTGACAGTCTTCTGTAGTCATTGGCTTCGTGTCTAGGCCGTAACGTACTGTAGTGCTACTGGCTGGTCTTGCTGGTCTTATGCCGTTAGAGAGATCTGAGTGTTCCCAATCGTTAAATTGCTGGCCTGTTACCAAAGCACAAGTTTCCTGTGCTGATATGAGGATAGATGCTTTTCTGACCTCACTAAATGAAGAATTGCAGTATTCGGGGTTTGTGTCAAGGCACAGACCTTTGAGATCGCTGACTCTCTACCTTGTTGGATAACTGCTGAGAGCCATTGGGCTTCTGCAGTCTCTCGCCTAGCAATCTTTCATGCTAACTTGTTATCGAAGTGTAAACCTCTTTTGTTGTCATTTCCCTATTAGATTTATGATGTGGGGATGATATTAAACCACTCTTTTCAGAAAGAGTTACTACTTTGTCTCTCCTGTTGCTGTGTGTATGCAAAGGCAGAAAAGTCTGGCTCGTCATCTCTGATATGATGGGTTGGTGACACGGGGTGAGTGCCGCACCAGTCTGTCTTCAGCACATCCTGCCTGACTTATAGGAAAGCACAGTGTGTGAGGGTATACGTTTCCAGCAAAAAATAAGCTACATGATGGTACTAGTCTTACATCATTCCTGGACTAGATCTAATCTCTGATCACAGCAATCTTTTAAAAGATAAATTAATGAAAAGGAGGATCTTGTATGAACAGCAAGAAAAAATCTGTCTTATTTCCAGTGACAGTGTTGTCACTGAATAAGGAAGAATTCTGATATGTGCACGTAGCTCTGAGATAACATTGTCGTCTTACCAAGAGCAATACAGTCCAGTTAGAGTAGTTCAGAACAACATGGTACCGTGTCTCACATGTGACAGCGCATTCAGCAAATGATGGCTCTGAAAGAAGAAACGCTTATTCACTGGAGAGACCTGAAAAAGGAGGAGGGGCAATCACTGTGGGTAAAAGAAGGAAACCCAGGTACACTGGGTGCCTTAAAGGCTTGGGAGAAATGTGAGACTGGGAGGAGGTTATAGATCTTTGGGTAGGAAAAACAAAGGAGAACTGCAGTAAGACAGCTGTAGCATTCTGAGAGCTTATTCCACACAGTGGGATTACCTCCATGCAGTTCACTGAACAAGAGACATGCATTGACTGTGTGACAAAAGCAGTCGGTGGTTATTCCCTGTCATGTTTTTTATTCATTCTGTCTTTTTATTTTATTTTTTTTAAAGTTTTTTTTAGTTCTTTTCCCTCTTTAGTGGCTCCTATTAGTTTACTTATCGTGTGTGTCCCAAGTGATTTTTAAGGAGTATTGAGAGCTGCTTTTATGGCAGATGGAGCCTGAATGCTAATTACCAGCCTGACAGGGTATAATAACTATACAAGAGCATCAGTGAAGGCAAAAAAAAATGATCAGAATATACAATTATTTTATAAAAGAGTTTCTTTCCTTGAGGGAGAAATCTGCACATTTACCATCTGTGACAAAGGAGATGTGGAACTGTATAAGTGAATTACCCATAGCTCTGCGTACACGTGTGTATGGAACAGGATGAACTTGAAATGACATTAAGCAATTTTGTTATTTTAAGAAAAGACTAGAAAAGGTACTGAACTGCAAAGCTATATTTCCCTCTCTTTCAAAAGCCTAATTCAGGTTGATAAATGAAACATGATGTAAAGCAGAAATACTATATAGACTTCTATGGAAATGTTTATTATACTGCACAAAGCTTTCGGTTTTTTTTGGTGCCATGTTCTAGATGGAAACTTACAGTATGTTGAAAGAGAAACGTAGAAGACCCGAGTTGTGTCACTATTAATGATTTGTTTAGGTGGAATTTATTTGTGTTTAATGAAGGACGTTTTAGCAATAATAAGGGATGGCTCCCATCAACAAAACCCTCTTACAGTGAAATAAGTGTATTAGTTAAAGTTCTTCTCTCAACTAACTTGATCATATATACTGCTATCTGGTGTTCAGTCTGGTGTTTGGTTTTCACTTAAGTAGCATCAGAAATTCAGGCAATATGACATTGCACAAATGAAATTCTGAATTTCCTCAGTTAGCTTTTTCACATGTAAGAGAAGGCTTGTTATCTTTGTACCCCTTGTATATTTGATTAGAAATAGTTCTTCACAAAACAGTTAGCTCAAGTCCTGTGTAATCATGTGTTATCAAGTGACAGCTGAATCTGGATTTTCACATATTACATTCTTCAGCTTGCAAAATAAGATAATACAATATGTTTGATGTCTGAATTGAATGTCAGGAACTAGAGGACAGAAATACCCGGTATAGGCTATGGAAAGCAGCAAAGGATTAGGTGCATGAGAAAAGAACTTTCATCAGGAGGCTTCCAATGGGGAACCTGGCCTACAGTGCATTTCTGTCACCTTTCCCTTGTTGCTGCTCTCAGGCCATAGCTAACAGCAGAATAATAACTGTACAACTTAATACTGATATGAAGCAGCCAAAAAGGAGTCTAATTTTAGAAGAAACCTGTAACATAGAGAAAAGAATTGAAGAAGAAGGTGTAGCCAGATATCTGTCAGTCCTGTGACCAAACCATTTTAAAACCAAACAAGAAGTAACAGATGGAATTTCTGTTAATCGAAGGAGGAGTGTGTATACACTGCAGACTCAAGTACATCGATAACGTCTACATCTTATATAGACAGACATACATAAAATAGCATATATGCATTCACTTGAGTTATTATGTTATTTTCTGTTTTTCCTCAAGAAGGACATCATCAGAATTTTCTTGTCTGCCTTGGAATAATTTAGGCAGCTTGCAGACCTTAACCTTTAACAAGAGCCTCGATCATTATAGGAACAGTAAAATGCTGTTATCACCAGTTCACTGCAAAGTGGTGTCCATGCAAAAATATTTTGATTCTGAAAGGAGCACCCTATTGCATGGAACACGGGGGTCAGTTGTAACGTGCTTGGCATTGCACGGCTTTCATTTGGCCAATTGTTACTTTTCCTTTCCTCATATAGGTGTTTATAAGTAAATGTTCTATATATATGTCACTAAACCAGTGAGAATTTTAACTGAGTTCAAGAACAACAACCACGAAAGGCCAGTCTTTGGACTATAGCAAAAGTACATGCAGACAAAGCTGTCATGGTAATAAATTACTGTATTCTTATTGTTGTATTGAAGGAACGTTATGTGATAGCACTAGAAAGGCCAGTTGATAAAAACCAGGGCAGTTTAGTGTGGGTCAGCAGTTGTCATTAACTATTTGAACATAGAGCCAATTATTTTATTATTGCATGTCAAATATTTTAATAATGTCGTCTGGTTTTTAGTGTATATTTCTTGCCGTTTGTCATCAGGGAAAATAGAAGGTATGTTATTTGTCTTCCTACATTTCATTCCACAGTCAAAGTTTCCCAAAAACAGTACTTGCACAATATAAATGCTAAAAATGTAAATAATATATGTGCTTCCTACATCTGTGGCAGATATGTGACAAGCTGGCGTGCTATGAATGAAATACTTCAAACATTCTTGCCTAGAAAGGACAGGTATTACTTAGGCTATATACCCAGCTGTGGAGACAACTGATGAAATCTTGACTTTGTAAGTTGATAGAAAAACTCTCACTAGCTGCACTGAATACATAATTTTATCCAATTAATTTAGACATGCACATAACCAGATTCCTTCTTTATCACAGAACAAATTAATCTATGCATTGTAGCATCTAGCTTCAGTGGTTAAATCTATCTTACACCATAACTTTTTCCTTCTCTTCTGTTTTTTTCTTAAAAAAAATCATGCTTTCTAAATTGTAACTTGAGTTCATTGCTATCTTTCTCTTTCTAGGGGAAAATAGGAACTATTTTTAACATTACTTTTTCCACAAATAGATAGTTCTTCAATAAGATATGCTCATATAATTAGAAAGCTGGTTTGCCTTAGCTTTATTAGGCAGTTTTATGTGTTCTACAGGAACATAATGTGTGTTTCGTGCAGGTTGTGACATGAGCTTTACATGAATATAGCAATTTACAGGGATTTTTGATTGTTGTATGGACCAAATGAGAGCAAAGTGCTAAGAACTCCATAGCCATACTAAGTTATTTGCAGCTAAATGTGAAAAAAATAGTAATGCTGTGAGCCAGACTGCATAGTAGTAACAAATACAAGCCGTCCAAACCAGTAGTCAGCAAAGAGAGAATTGTGCATTGATTCATATGGTTGCTCTCTGGTCGTGAAGAATTGAGAAAGATGATACAAGTTGGGCTGAATGGACAGTTAATCTGATTAGTACATAAAACCCCAAACCTGTATCAGTTTGAAATATAGGTGATTTTTCAAAGTTGCTGTCACTTTCTCCTTGAAAAACACTGATTTCTTTATGCATCCCAGCAGAGAACACATTACAGCAGTGTAGGCTTTTTCTCTAATATTAGGAAATTCTTCCACTGCAATGAGAATTAATTTCAGAAATTAAAGAGTAGATTCTAGCAGATTCTTTCAATGTAGAAGGTAGTTATCGGAATATTGCCCTAACAAGCAAAATGACTGGGCCTAAGCAAGGGCAGTGAGTTCTCTGTGAACTTCCCAATGGAAATGCCACTTTTTCCAGTTTTAGGTGCTCATGTGCAATTTGGAGAATCTAAGCTGTCAAAATAGGCACCTTATCTCAAACATACAAAGTTGACAATTAGCCTTACCTTTTACAAGCAAATGTTTGGGCTTCAGCTTTAAAATTACTCTGTTATTTTTCTATTACAGCTGACCTTGTGGATTTCCTGCCAAATACCTGTTAGTAGAAGCTCTTGCAAAAAGATGTTTGCTATTGAAGGGGGTGGGGGGAAAAAAGTAATTTAACAGTGTTAATGGTTTTTAAATAGAGAGAGGTACATTCAGATTTGATAGAAGGAAAAATTTTTTTACACTGAGGGTGGTAGAACACAGGCCCAGGTTGCCCAGAGAGGTGGTGGATGCCCCATCCCTGGAAACATTCCAGGCCAGGTTGGATGGGGCTCTGAGCAACCTGATCTGGTTGGAGATGTCCCTGCTCCTTGCAGGGGGGTTGGACTGGATGGGCTTTGAAAGACCCTTCCAACGCAAACCATTCTGTGATTCTAAGATGTGATCACCCAGAAGCACATAACTGACGAAGAACAATATTGTGAGGGTCTGTAATGTTAGAGATAGACTCAGGTGTACCACATACAGTCTTCTCCACTGCCTGAAATGACAATTGGTGTTAACATCTGCTTTGCGCTCAAGTGCAGCATGCCAGCTGTGTTTGTTGCAAAAATACATTGAGCAACTCAAGAGAAAGTTACTCCGTTCATCGTCTTCTCACCAACTTTTATACAGTTCCAAAGCAAAACAGCAGGGAGAAAGTCTTCTTGAAGGTTTGTGTTCAGTGGTTTTTTTTTTTGTTTGTCATCATTGTATCTTGATTGTTTTGTATAATGAACGAGAGAAAAAACCCCAAATTACTACTAATTATATTAGCAATAGAATAATACAATAAAAACGAAGTAATAAAAACAAAGAACATTTTCTAGTATTCAGAATTTAATTTCTGGTATAGCAAATTTTAAGTCTTCCATAATTAAAAGATCAAATATTCTTTTATCCTCAGCAAATGTAACTATTGCATAGTTTTTTTGGCTATATTACATTTCATAGGTGCATTAGGAAGATTTAAGAAAATTATTTGGTTTACCAAATCATGCAGTATAAGTTAGAAAATGTCATAATGGAAGTTGCTCATGCAAGTTAAGTTCATCTGTCCTGTACTTCCGTGTTTATACAACATTTAATTGCATAACAAATAGGACTATAATATATTATTAATAAATCAAAATTACATAACATCCTGTTTTCCACATGACAGTCTTTTCTGTGCAGTTTCGTACTATACTTGACAACTCAGAGCATAACTAAAGTAATAATTATATATGCAGCATTGTAGATTTTAAATTAAAACAATTTAATCTTTAGTGTCTGAAATAAGATACCTGAATGCAAACCTGAGATAATATTTTGTGAAGCACACTAGGTACCCACCCTGAAGTCTGGAGCTGGTCTTAGTCGCTTCATGGCTGTGCAAGTGTGCCTCAGACTTATGCCAACATTTTAGACTTAGATTTTTACCCTAGTTAAATGTTAGCATTACTCTAATTTCTTATTTAAAAAGCAGTGGCACTTAGCAGCACCCAAAATTTAATTTCCCCATCGTATTGTGTCTGACAAGGAACATAATGACACATGTCCTTCTGTGGCAGAGCTTATGCTGTATGGTGGTGGAATTGCTGGGGTTGAGCGCGTGGCAATGGTTGTGTATGTGTGTAGTTTGACTGTTCTCAAATAATCTGTCTACTCTGCGTGGATGAAGGATCCTGTGACACCTTTTTTAAGAGTAGTGGTTTGCTGTGCTCTGTATTGGCTGGCATGTTCACAAACTCCTCAGGGGGCTGTTACAGTCTCCTATTGTTAAAAGCTTCAAAACCTCTCAAGCGGAAATCCCATTGGAGCTCCAGAGTTTTCCATGCTCAGCACTTGCAGTATCATGCCCATCAATGTAGAGCATTTTCGCATTCTCTGGGAAGAAACCATAACCTTCACAAAAGAAATGCCTTTCCCATTGCTGCAATATTCCAAAAACCTACGCGTGGTTACAGTTTATAAAATATTGCAGGGAAAATATAAATGAAAAACAATTTTTCCTTTTTTTTTTTTTTTTAGATTAGTTGAACAATTACTAAGCAAAATCTTTTCTGATCCTAGGCAGGTCCTGTTAGCCTGTGCAACAGCAGGCAAAATGCCTAAGCTAGTGATGTAACGCTGAAGTAGATGACTGAGGTGCAGGCTGGTTGTGCTTTCTTAGCACAAGGGAGACGACTCATCATTCTCCTCCCTTTCCAGAAGAACAGCAGGTACTTTGCAGCATGAAACTTCCCAGTCCAGATGCTGGTTAGTGGCCAAAGAATAACAGCACACTTAAGGCAGGCCAAGATAATCTTGTAAAACTCCTTAGCCCTTTCTTGGTCCTCGGCTGCGTCTGAGTGCTGAACATACCCCTGAGCGGAGCATTGTATGCAAAGGTCTTGGGCAGTGCAGAAACTAACAAAAGAAGCAGGACCATCCTGAGCGAGCATACTTACCGTGTGTGATACCCACGTGCTCTCCTCTTGCGTTGTTAAACAGCCTGTCACACTGGTTGAGGCAAGCCATTTTGCCTTCAGGTACGGCAGCAGCCTCACCTGTAAAATGTTTTGATAATATTATCTTCTCTACAAGGGTGTTGTGAGAGTTAATCATGCTTTTTAAGAAGCACTGGGAGTTTGAGATTACAGCTAGCAGTATCTATAATCCACAAAATAATAAAGCAGTGGAAGCTCATTTTATATTTTTTCCTCATTTGTATTTGATTGCCATTTCTGTTTTTCAACAGAAACTTACTAACATAAATCCCTGCGAATGTGTGCCATTTATGGTCTTAAATACATGTGAAGCTTTGTCATTCCAATGGTAAAAACAGCACTTGAAAAGGGAACATCCCAGTCACATTTGACCTATTGGATAGATAAAGGCAATAGTGTCTGCAATTACTCTACAATCCAGCAATTCCAACCAATCTGTTTTTAAAGACAAATCATGCATAAACTCAAGCTAAGTAGTGGTCTCCTATGATTCTGATTCATGCCGTGCTGACAACCCCTCATAAAAGCAGATAAGCTCTATCAAGAACTAATTAAGAACAGAGTGTTTTATGCCTCCTTTGCATGAAATTAAATAACGGCATTATGGGAAGAACTAAAGCAACAAAATCTACCTTATTTTTTTCTTAGTCATACATAGGACTTGAAAAAATGTCTCAGATTTTTCTGAAGCTGAATTTCTAGATTTATCTCTGGGATGTGAATTCCAAAAGTAAGCCATAGCCAGCAGGAAGAGGTTTCTTATTTCACCAAGTATTTCAGTCTCGTTAAGTCAGTGTGAGACTATTTAGAAAAATAAGCCTAAATTATTTCTGATGGAATGAACACTAAAGTTCTTGGCTTCCCTTAGTAACATGCTTATTTCACTTTATTGATTTTTCAGTAGAGACATCTTGTTCATTCTTTGGGGAAGAATATAGTACCTGATCAATTAATCAAGTAACCTTGAACTTTGCAAACCATCAAAAAGAGACTGGAAAATAGCTTAGCTACTTGATACGTCTACTGATTTAGACTTTGTCCCAAGTATTTCTGGCTCCAGCACTCCTCCACATTTTTTGTCAGTAAAGTACTTTAGAAACTCAGCATGATAAATGGAATGAAGTTTTGCATTGTCATGGCTTAGCCCCGCTCAAGAACAAGCTATGCAGTCTCTTACTCACTCGCCCCACCCTCCAAGGGAATGGGGGAGAGATAATATCAGAAAAAGTCTCAAGGTTTGAGATGAGGACAGGGAGAGATCACTGAAATTACCATTACAGGCAAAACAGACTTGACTTGGGGAAAACTATTTATTTATTTATTTATTATTATGAATAAAACCAGAGCAGGATAATGAGGAAGAGAGGAAAACAATTTCCCCCTACCCCTCTGTCTTCCCAAGCTTAACTTCATTTCAATTATCTCTACCTCCTCCTCCCCCAAGCGGCACAGCAGGGAAAAGGGAATGGGGGTTGTGGTCGGTTCATCACTTGTTGCTTTATGTCGCTCCTTCCTCCTCGGGGGAAGAACTCCCATTCCTCCCCTGCTCCAGTGTGGGGTCCCTCCCACGGGCCACAGTCCTTCGTGAAACTGCTCCGGCGTGGGTCATCTCTTCCATGGGGTGCAGCCCCTCCAGAACGGCTGTCCCAGCGGGGACTCCACGGGCCACAGCCTCTTCCAGGCATCCACCTGCCCCAGCGTGGGCTCCTCCACGGGCTGCAGGGGGATCTCTGCTCCTCCGTGGACCTCCATGGGCTGCAGGGGCACAACCTGCTCCTCCGTGGTCGTCACCACAGGCTGCGGGGGAATCTCAGCCAGAAGCCACATTTCTCCTCCCTGTCCTTCTTCCCTGACCTTGGCGCCTGCAGCCGTTCCTCTCACAAGAAATTCTTCACACCAGGCTGGCAGCCGCCTCTCAGGTTCTCTCCACATCTCATCTCCTCTCCACTTCTTGCAGCCGGGCTGGGCCCAGTCGGCCGCCTGGCGGGAGGCCAGAGGGTGAGGCTTGCAGGGCTCGCGCCTCCCCCTTTCTGTCCCTGCTTCTGCTTCTTCACCTCTATTATTTTTATTTTTTTTAATTATTATTTTCCCCTTCTTAAATATGTTATCGCGGAGGTGTTATCACTTAACATTCTGTCACCAATTGGCTCGGCCCTGGCCAGCAGTGGGTCTGCCCTAGGCCTGGCCGAGCCCTCCAGACAAAGGGGTAACAACTTCTAGAAGCTTCTTAGAGAAGGTGCCACTGTAGCCCCTGCTGCACAAATCCAACACAGCACAGCTTGAGGTATCTTTTCTGTATATATTGCTAGTAATATTAACATACTCACTGAAATTAAGTTTTCTGAAGATTTTGAAGAGTGTATAAAAGTCTCTGTTTAAAATTAGCTTTGATCAGAATCAAACCTCTGTCTAATTAACATGATGATCTACATTGCATGATAGTGCATTTTAATCTTTTGAGAAGTCAAGGTAAAATAATAACAGAAGTTTTGCCATTTCTGGAACTCAGAATTTGAAGATCACAAAACGTTTTCCAGACCTTAGGCTTAACAATACTCTCATATTTTAACATTGTGCCTATTTACAGAAATGAGGGAAAAGGAGAATGAACTGAGTATTGCTTGGGTGGCTTTGTATTCACAAGAAGGTTTAAGGAAAGCAGCTAATTGACCTTCCATATAGGCAGAAATATTTTTGTCTGTTTTCCCTTTTTTTTTTACATTGTAATAAGCTTTTTTTCAAAATACACTTTACTTTTTATGCTGATCTTGTAAAAATATTTTCCATCTTATTTACTTGAAATAAATATTTGTCATGTGTCATGGAAGATAGTTTTCTGCAAAGGAATACTGTTGTTGTCTTTCTACCTTTATGCCTTCTGTATCTTTTTGACATTTATCTAAAATGACTCCAGTGTGTCCTACAGATTTAAGTCTGACAGTATGTGGGAAAGACAGGGGTCTCAGAGTAGTTTGGCTGCACTCCCATTGGAGAAACATGAAGTGGTAGCAGTTCTGAAACTGCGCGTTTTAACTGCAGACACCCCTAACCTCAGCCCGCTGAGAACAAGAGAACAGGGGAGCTACCTTGAAAAGGATAATTCTGTAGGAAATTCTTTGTTGAA
Source organism: Tetrax tetrax (assembly GCA_009806455.1). Lineage (NCBI taxonomy): Eukaryota > Metazoa > Chordata > Aves > Otidiformes > Otididae > Tetrax > Tetrax tetrax. Next base: position 139,458 of record WHYT01017266.1, on the reverse strand, counting down.
AAGGGTTAGTTGTCAACGTCTAGATTTCAGTGAAGTTCATTAGACTAGAAAGTCACTCCAGCCTGAAGAACATTTGTGGAAGGTGTATTTCCAGTAGATCCAGATCTTAGTCTTCATTCAAATTAAATAATTTCTTTCATAAATTCTTATTCATTGATGTTTGAATCTCTGCTTTTTATAGAAACATTATCAAGCATTGGAGTGTTGTATTTTCACTAGAGATTCTATAAAACTGCATTCCATAAAGCTGTCCATTCCATTAAACTGTCCATAAGGGTTATTTTTTTTCTATAGTTTTTAAAAAAAAAAAATTGTTTTAATAGTCTCTTTGAGTCATTCTTGTGAAGATGGGTATCTCTTGCCATTAATAAAGTTTCCGTGAACACAGTCCTTTTGTTGAACGTTTCTTCAAGCTTTAAGGCAGTTTTTTCAGACTGGCATCTGAAATTCAAATACATATCTGTGCACAAGTTAAAAATTATTAGTCATACAATTTGATTGGTGTTTTTCTTGTTCCCTGACTGGTATGAATGTTCACAGAAGGCTATATTTAAATGATCTCATCCTGAGATTAAAATGTATTTTCCCTGAACATCTGTGCCTGTAAACTGAATGCTCACGAGAAGTGACTATAAATGGGCTGTTCAGATGTGCAATTCAAACGTGGCTAAATCTAATTCAGTTGAAAATTTAAACCAGCATTCTTTTTTTTTTCTTCCTATATGTATACAGTTTCAGTAGACTGTCTTAATAACTAGTAAACCTAACTGCCAGTTCTGAAGCCTCGTGTGTTTCTAGTGCATATGTGTAAAGCCAGTGGGAATGTTTCACAGCAGCAGTAGTAAGGCAGTCCTATAGGCAGAACTACACACTGCTAACAACAACAGCTGAAGGAACAGGTGATGATTTCATCTTTAATTATCTGGATTATTTGTAATTGCTGTGGATTACCTGTGGCTGTGTCAATATATCATTTTTTAAATAGATGTTTCCTGCAGAATGTGAATATGTGGCATGGTAATGTTCTATACATTTCTGTACATCTATAGAGTATAATCCAGGGATCGTCTTCCATTGTAGAGGGAAAAGGCTGATTGCCTTTTTTGGCAAATTCAGAGAAGCTGCCAATCTTTTGAAATGCAAAATGACTGACTTGCATTGCCCAAAGAGTGATTTCTGTTAGGTATACAAATGGAAATGTGTAGAATTTTTTCTATAAATGTCAATAACACAAAGCTGTTCAGGTGGAAACCTGAATTTCCTAAAATATTTTTGCTGCATAAGCAGATATCTAGTCTCGCTAGAGTTGCTTTGCAATCTTTACAGAGGCAATCACCAAATAAAATTGTAATGTGTTGATATGAAAAAGGAAAAATTCTGTTCCAAGTTTAAGTTTCTTTCTCACAAATAATTGAGTGGTAATAGAAATGTCTTAGAGAATTTTCCACAATACTTCTGTAATTTTTTTCCAAGTTCAGTGCTTCATTTAAGCCTCATTAAGGCTTAACGGCTGAGTCATATGGGAAGTACAGTCCCACAAACATGGTGTTAGGAGTGGTGTTAGTGCTTCCACACAAACGATCTACCTTGTTATCTTGTAGGTGCACATACAGAAAGTAGCAGTGCTATTTTTCATGCTGTGTATTTATTACCTTTTTATTATGTATTCCACAACCCATACAATCTTTCACACACACAGAATCCTTTTGACGTCTGTAGTCTGCTGTGAGAAAGCATAGCACATTTAGTTTAATCAGTGGTATGAGTTCTGATTTTCAGTATAGTTTCATCCTTTTCTCAAAGTCTGGGACACAACAGTATGCCTTGTGTTTCAGGAAAACCTGAAGCTTCCTGAATTGCTGCTAGGGAAAATTCCAGCACAGTTTAAGTTTTCCAGCAAACGTAACAACAATTAGTTATTGTAAAAATGCCTCATAAGATTTAACACTTTTTAATTGAAATGTAGGTTATGGCCATAATGCAAACTTTCAGGCAATACTAATAAATGCTAAATGTTTTTTATTTTTATTTACTTATTTTAACCTACGCATAAAGTTTTGACCTTTGTTATCTTTCCTGCCTAAGTGCCCGAGTCAGCTGTTATTAAATACAACTTGACATTTTAATGCTGGTATGCTTTAATGTTTCCAAAAGTGCCATTTAAAAGACTGTATGCAAGATGATTTACCTGGTCTTCAGTTGTGTTTAAGTTTAGAATTCAGGTTCATGCAAATTTATTGAATAGTTTTATATTTTCCTAATTTTATTTAATGTTTTGATCTCTTGGGAAGCTGATTTTCGTGGGTTAGATGTTTCCTAAAATCCCTCAAACATCTTTTGACTTACCATCTTGTTGGTGACAGCTTTAATGTGCACATTAAGCACTGGAACATTAAGTAATTTATAAAGGCATATTTTTTTGTTGTTCTTGATGCATTTCAAAGGTATTCTGCTGTGCTGATCAAAGCTGTTTTACAAGAGCATTGGGATGCATTGACCAACTGTCTTTTTAATATAACTCAACATATTGACTAGAGTTTAACCAGCTGCAGGATACTCCTGTTGGCAAGGATATTGATAGGAAGGTTCCGGGTTTGTCTCCAGTCAGATGCAAAGCTCAATGGTATCACTCTTGTAATGGTAAGATAGTAGGCGTAATTTACTTTTTGAAGTCCATAAATATCAATGAAGATGTTCCCTTTACTTGTCAGTTGGAACAAGTAGTTGACACTTGCTGGTTTCACAAGACAGTAAAGAACTAGCTCCATCTCTAAAGATTATTCTTTTTTCTTTTTTTTTTTCTTTTTTTTTTTTTTTTTTTTTTTTTTTTTTTTTTTTTTTTTTTTTTTTTTCCTTTCTTCTGAATTTTTCTTTCCTTTGGGATGGGCTTTGTTCTCAGAATCTTCCCAGCTGTGCATAGTCTGGAAATACAACATACATCTCCAAATAGCTAGATTAAAGAAAACTACTGTGAGGGTAAAACCAGTCCAGGGATGAAGGTAATAGTTATTAGCTCAGTAGGAGTTGTACGTAGCATGTATTTCAGATTGCTATACATAATTTTTTTATCTTGGTCTACTAAATACTGTCTACCACTATCTATAGCAGTAATACATTTGATAATGAAAGTTATAAGCTACAAAGTGTATGTACATATTGGAAGTTGTTACAGGATGAGAAAGGGGACATTGATCCTCAAAACCAATAAATATCCTTTTTATGGTTATATAAAAGTGATATAAAAAATAAGTCTCTTTCCAGCTCTGCATTGACTTTCACATTTTTAATTCCCCTTGACACCATCTCTAAGTCACTTTAGCCATTAGTGCTTTAATAGCGAAAGTGTGTGTATATAAAGGGTGTTTGCATGCGTTTGTGATAACACGTATGTGAGTGAATGTGCATTTGAATAAACATGGATGTATTTGTGGTTTTAGACATGTGAAAATACAGTCCTAGTGCTTGTATTGTTCTCCAAATACAAATCCCAAGCACTGAGCTTTGAGCACAGATGCTGTTTTCAGTAAGATAGTACTTGTCTATTCTTTGAATGTCATGGCAGATGTTTTACCTCGAGGTTAATATCTGACTTGCTTTAAATTCATGTGGGAAATCTGAAAGTTCCATTTCCTATCTCAAAAATCAATAGAAACTTAATCAGAGCTGCTAAAAACAAGTCCCAGTTCTTCTGTAACAGAGAAAGTAAACAAGATTCAAAATTAAAAGTGACAGAATATTTTACATGAAGGACATGAAGTGCACCACCAACTAAGCTTCAGCTCTGCAAGGCTTGTGTCTTTCAAGTTGAGAACTGACTAGAGAGAGCTCCATCTGTTTTTTCCCTATACCAAGGCGCTATAGGGCATTTAAGGTACATTTCATTTTTTAGTATCATGTAAACACTTTTTTTTTTTTTTTAGAGTTATTAGCTTTACAATGAACAGCATGTGTGGTGACCTGAAAGATTTTCTTTGTGAGAACCTGGGTGTTTAATACAGACTCCTCACATATGGTTGTTACTCACATGCGTATGAATCCAGATCCTGAATGCTTTATTTGGTCCTCCTGCCTCAACAGATTTTGTGCTTGGGCTTCGTATAGCTAAGGTCCTGTCTTCCCTTGATGCCTAAACTCATTTATTCTCTGTTGTTGCTTCTGTTTTCTTTTATCTGGACACTGTCATGCTGAAAGAAAGTCTCGTTTGATGTTATTTGTCCAAAGTCTGAGAGGATGTCGCGGGTGTATAATTTAATCTCAAAGGCAAAGGGAAACTGAGACCACTGTGTTCAGTTGTTATTATCTGCCCAAGTTTGCTGATTGTAGGACATAGTGGTCACTCTATTCTGCAGCTAGTTCAGTCTGGAAAAAAAGGACTGCTCTGTCCATTAAAATTGTATAGGTAAATAATCAAAGTAGAGGAAATAGTGTAAAGTATTGAAGAAATAAAAAGAAAAAAAAATATGCCCATGGACATCTCGTTTACACCACCCTTTGTCCTTGTTTTTAGAACTTCAAAGAGCATAGGTACATTTTGAGAGAGACTGTAGCAGTTTCTGAAGTGACCAAACAACTGTAAAGCTTCCAACTGGGATTTATGGGCAGTTGAGCATATAGAATTTTAATAAATGCTTATTAATCTACATATTCTTTAATACTGGAAGGTACAATAGTGGTTGGCAGCCAACAGAGGGGGAAAACAAGGTTGGGCAGGGCATAGCTAAACAGCAAATAGGAAGAAAATAATGAGGAAGTTGCTTACTGCAGATAGTCACAAAATGCATGTAGTGATAAGGTCTAGAATACTCATAGGGATGTCTGTTTTCTATCACGTTTCTTCAGTTCATCAGACAAATCTGTTTTCAGCTTGTGGACTGTGCAAACAAAATGAAACAAAAAGAAAGCAGAGGAGAAACATGAGACCTACATCAAGCTTTCGGTATTTGATTCACTGATTCATTAGTCATTTCAGATGTCTTGATAAGTCATTTCAAGAGCTGCACTTGTTTCTTGACTTTTACAAAACGCCGTCATAGTCTTGGTACAAATTGTATTTTTAAAATTGTTGTGAATTTGAATGTTCAGTTCAAGCAAATAAAGCTAGTTAGTTTGAAAAAGGTGACCACAAACCTCCCATTCCTAACTGGTAAATATGCACATTCATCACTGGTAGAGGTTGCCTTATTTTGGTTTTACTGGCTTTAGGTATAGCAGATGGAGTAAGGATCCGTTTGAACAGTTTGCCAGTAAAACTTCCCTTGTGTAAATCTACCCTTAGCCAGTTCTGAGTGTGATCACTAATCCAGAGTTTATGGCAGTCGATTGAAGTCACTGTGACTGTATAAATCATATATTATCTTTGTTCTACTGATGTCATTTCTTTGTGGAGACTGTATCTGCGTGGTGGCAGATAGTGGTAGAAGCACTCTTCTGATCACAGTGCTTTATTCTGCTGCCTGCATCACAAGAGGGAGAAATTTTATTTTTCCACTTTGACCTTCTGAAATTCCTCTCTTTCTTTCTAGCTTGACTTTTGACAAAAAAAATATAGCACTTAAGGTGAGCCTGTACTAAATCTCATATTGCTGCCTCATGTGGGAAAGATATCTTAGTTTTCCTTGTCCTTGTGGAAGCAAGGAAAAGGGCAAGCCTATCACAGACATCCCACAAGAAAGAGGAAAAAAAAAGGCCTATTTGGGCATTGGAAAGCGGGTGCTAACAGGCAGGAGCAGAAATGCTGGTAGAGGAGTTGGATTGTGGTGGTCTTCTGGAAAGCAACGTGACAAGCAGAGCATAGATTTGCATTCTCTATCTGCATCTAAAGGATAACTTAGGGCCGAGCTAAAAGAAAGCCCAGGTAGAGGAAGGAACCCTTATGTTCATGCTAACATAAAGCAAAACTGTGTTTCTGAGGATGCAGGGTTTTGGCCTGCTCCACAGGGGTACTAAATTTTTAAGAACAAGCTGAATCTGGTGCAGGCAAGAAGAAAAAGTAACAGGAGACAGTGGTATTCAGACAGATGTATCAGCCAACACTTCTTTCTTTCTGTTTGCTTTGTGCAACCTTAAACTTGTCTCTAGGTAACACTTGTAGGCGTGTACAGGTTTCCACCCTGTATATATGTCTGAGTTTGTTTGTTTGTTTTCACTTGAGACTAGCTTTATTCTGGTTCCATATATTGAAAGCCCAATTGCAACTTGAGTACATCTTCCAATTCATGCTTTGAAGTAGCACTGTGGCACAACCAGAGCTCAGTCAGTGGGGAGAACTGGAAAACTGACCTGAGTCCACTTCAGATGCAAACTACAGTAGTGGTGGTGATGCTCCCATAGTTGATTGCTTAAGAGGGCTCTCCAGGGGCTATTTCAAACAAATCTCTTTAAATAGATTCATAGATGAAGGATGGGAGAGGAGAGCGAGGCATGGGGAGAAGAAGCAGAGCACTTCATACAGGAGACTGGTGACACAGTTGAATTCCAGTGGCCATCTTGAGGATCAACACCACTGTTCCAGTGACGGACATGTAGCTGGATACAAAACCATAAAGATTTACGTGTTTGAATATATGCTTTAAACTGTTTGTAGATTAGAACAAAAATTGGACTTAATTTCTGTCAGATAAAAATTTCTGAAGGAACCAGCAAACAGCAAGCTTATTTTGTCAAGTGGATTTTGGTTTAAAAATAGAAACATTGTCATTGCTATCTTTCTTCTTAAAAACCTCAGAAATTTTAATGAGTGTACGAATTAGTAGAGTGAAAAAAGCTGTTAACGTTCTTGTCTCATGAATTAATTTGAAAAGTTCTTTTGCTTTCTTTAAAGTTAAATTTAAGAAAACAGAGCATTAATATGTTAATTAATAAGAAATTCAATAGAGATCTAGAAAGTAAGTAGACTACTGTTTTCTTTAGTAACTCTGTGAAGCTCATTAAATGTTTCTTGGAACACATGCATAGGAAAGAGGAACAGAGAAATCTTCTTAAGATGAGCTTGTGAAGAAACCTCCTGTCTTGAGAGACGTTGGTATTCTCAAATGTATTGAGTCTGCTCTTAGAAAATTGCATTAATTAAACAAGTTATTTTGTTTAGTCCTTTAAGCTAATACTTGAGACAGTTCTCTTTGGGTCCTAGAGCTGAGGGAAATATCGACTGCTAGATGAGTGGCTGAATTTAAAAAATGCTTTTACATACATATATGTTATTCCAATACTTTTTATTTGTTTTTTACTTTTTTTGACATCAAAATAAGATTGCTTGAAAGTGGACTTGAAATAGTTTTATTAATGATTGAGATAATATTATTGATTGAATAAAACTTTAATATTTTTATCTTCATTTAAAAATAATTAAATAAATTCTATCTTGTAAAAAGTTTCATTATTCATCTTAAAATATACTTCCAAATGCACCACTTGTATTTCCTGTTCCTTCTCTGGAAGGGAAGTATTTCTAATTTCAGCACAGACTTTAAAGTCTACATCAAGAGGAGGCTCCATTTGTTTGTGTGACAAACTCTTCACCAAAACATCAGCCTCATTGATTCTGTGCCAAAGAGCTGTGTTCTCGTTCAGAGTGTCAGGATTGTGATGTCATCTTGCTTTCCCTGTGACTTCTATAAATACACGAATCAGCTTTAGGGCATTATATGGCTTTGATACCGTAATGATGGCATAGTTTTTGTGCATCGTTTCTCTGCATTTATAATTTTCTGTGATCAGATCTGACTGTACACATCCAGTCTCTCAAAAGAATTGTCCTTCCTTCATCCCAGTCTCAGTGCGTAGCAACATCTGGATTCAGGTGGGGTCCCAGGGTGTCCTCAGTTGACTCCATCCTCTGATAACTATTAGGGCTAACGTTTTAGTCTATATCAGATGTTGAAACCAGTCCGTTATTGCAGCTGTAGTTGGAAGTTGGGTTGCTGTGCTATTTCCAACCCATCTCCATGCTGCATGAGCAGGAGGGCCATTCTGTTACAAGCTCTGTTGCCCACAGTATTAGCTAGAAAATTCTGTCTTCTGAAAATACACTTTTGTTGCAAAAGTAAGTGCAAGGCCAGCCCTTGACACTAATCATGACAGTGGAGGCTTTTAGAAAGGGCTCATGCATTGTTCAGACCTCTTCTGCTAGCAATTACTGGTAACGTGAATGATTTCACTGTGGTTATGAGTGTATAACTTCTGGAAGAATCTGATGTTGAAAGCTCCTTTAGGTCAGTGCAGTCGCTTTGGGCACATTGAACTCACCGTTACGTAAGTACACACAAAAGCAGAGCCAGCTCCCTGCAGCGCTCTGTCGTCCTTGTCGGCTGCCTGTGAAGCATGTGAAAGGTCTGCAGGTTTACCTGTTTTGTGAAGAGAGGCTGAGCAAGCTGTCGTCTTCTGAGAGCCTCAAGTTACTGCGTGCTAAATGGGAAAATGTATTAGAAACATTAACACTGTTTTAGCTGCCTCCCTTCTCTCCACTCAGAACCTAGATAGTTTGCTATATTGATGTAATCCCTCGCACCTATTTATCAACACTAGAAAAAGTTTAAATTAAATGTTTCAGCGCAGGCTGACAAAGTTTCAATTTATGAAGAGCAGAAGAAGATAGACTGCACTTCAGTGTTCACTCAAACCTACTATTGTGGTATTAAACCCTCTCTCTTAGGGGGATGAATAGAGCTGAGGACAAGTCTGAGTCTTGTTTGACTCACTGATAGCAGCTGAGAAAAATGGAACGATTTGGGAGAAACCTGTCTGCTGCTACTAGGAGTCCCAAATTAGGCTGTGCAGAGAACACAAGAAAAAGAGGTGAAAAATGGAGATTCAGGGGGAAAATAAACCTGTCCTTCACCTCCAGCAGATGACATGCTGGTCAGATACTGAGATCAGGGTCAGTGATTTGAAATTATTCTTTCAGCAGACAGGGGAAAACAGCAGAAAAGAGAGTACTGTTTCTGAGCCATCTTCTGTCATTCTCTGCCATATCCCTTTAAATAACTGTTTTTAGTTTTAAGGAAGAAATTTTTTTTGAAAGTATAAAGAAAGTAATACTTAAATATATTAAATAATGAGATGTATTAAACTGAGTTCTGACTACTCGGCTTCGTTCTGAACATAAGGCTAGAAAATTCTTGTCATTTCATTTCGACTTGAAGAAAGTCCCTCTTACATTTCCTGCAATTTTTTTGGCCTAACACAAAAAAGGTTGGTTGGCTGTTTTGAAACCTTACGCTTCAGTGATTTGAATTCACTTCCTTATTGAAGGGCTATATTAGCTTTAATAAGCTTTCTGATTGTTTGCCCACTTTCTGTTCTTACACATCAGTATTGTTTCCTATTGCTTGTGTGCACTGATCCTCTCTGTTGTAATTCTAATTATCTTGTCATTGAGTTTTTACCATTCTCTCGCACACCCTTATTGTCCAGTACAATTTCTGTTCCTTTGTTATTATTGTAATAATCATCAAGGCTCTAAGCAACCTGATCTGGTTGGAGATGTCGCTGCTCCTTGCAGGGGGATTGGACTGGATGACCTTCGAAGGTCCCTTCCAACCCTAACCGTTCATTGATTCTAAGTTTATTTAACCTTGAATTTTTCCTGCTGGGGTATAGGTGATCAAAACTGTGCAGAGTAATTCAGATGACATCCCATGAATGCCCTTACTTGAAATACCTTTTAATATCAACACCTTTGTCTTGTCACAGCCACCTTGTTCACAGTTACCTTGTGATTAGCCAAGATACCTATATCTTGTATTACTAACCTCTTTTTTTTAATGAACAATCTATATGGATAGAATATTCTTTAAATGAATATTTAGAAAATGTCTATTACTGTTGTCAGTTCTGTCACACTGGAGCAGAGATCTTATTGTCTATGTAAGATTGTCTGTTAGTGCATTGTGCTTAAAATATCTGGTATTCATTTTTGTTCGTTTCCTCTCCTGAAAGTTTGCAATTCTGTCAAGGACCATGTCACAGTCAGTCGAACTTTTTTGACTTTCAGCATTAAAAATTTCCATAGTCATATACCATTCACACAAACTGCTCATTATTGAGAGCGTAATTAGCCATCTCTATCGCGTGGGACACTGCATGACATACAGAAGATGAACAAATAGTGCATGATAAATAGTTGGAGCAAAACTTGAAAGTAAGTATGGCAGGAGAAATGAATGCTTCATTGGCTATGACCTATACTGAGTACCTGTCTTTCTAGGACAGTCAGAAGAGAAATAACATCGTGTTTTGTGAGCTTTGATGAATGATTTCAGGAGGTGAGACTGTTTCAACTTTACAGTAAAAGCTTAAAATTTGATTTATGTCAGGCTTCCATCAGTCATATTTTGCTGTAACCTTATGGATTTCAGCAAAGCTGTTTCAGATTTATTCTGCTGTAAATGATACCGGTGTCATGTTCTTAGCTTGAAATACAGAATTTTTATGAACTTCACAAATTAGTGTTTCTGGTCTAGGATAGAACTGTGATGTAGCTTGCAAATACAAATGTCTGACAAATCAAGATCTCAAAAAGGAATGAGTTTTGCTGGCAGAGTTTTTGTCTTTTGTTCTCCCAAAGGGGTGATTAGCGTAACATGCAAAATGCTTCCAATTAAACTCAGAAAAAAAAAGAAAAATGCCAGCTTTTCACAGAAGCTTTCTCCTGAGGACTCAGACCAATTCCAAGATTTACTGAGGTTTAGAAATATTTCCTTTCTATCTAGTTGCTCAATAAATTCACAGTGAAATGACCTGTGAGCAAGCACAAACCTTGAATCCAAAGAACACTGAAAGCTCCGTAAAAGACACAGACTGGTCTCAGCCTGGATATCCTGGTCCGTACCTGCTTTAGTCTCAAGTGCTTTTCATCTCCAGCTGGCTGAACGCCTGTAGTACAAGGTGAAGTGTCATTCTGAACCCCGGTATCACAAAGGTGGTTATTGTCACCGATCTGTGGTAAGGAATTAGTGGGTTTTGTTTTGAAGACTGAAGGAGAATGAGAAAAAAAATTACCCTCATGCTTTGTGTGTGATCTTCCAGTGAGAAGATCCAGAGTTGCAGCTTCGTCCAAATCTACAGCAAACCAAGTAATAATTGACCGGTGTTGTTGTCTTCTATTTTGGTATGGTCATTTCATTCAAAATGACAATATCTGCTGAAGGGGGTAGACAATTCACATAAGCTTTATAAAGCCAAGGCAGGTATTCATACTAAATTCCTGTGAACTAATTCTGGTATTTCCAACAGAAGCCGTAGAAATGCGTTCTGGGCTGTTATCAGTGAACTGTTGGCTGACAGACGTATTTTCTGCCCTCCCCCGACCCCCCGCAATATCGGAAGAGGTAATGCATATAGAAAATAGTGTGAGGACTGTGGGCAACCTTAAAACCCATTTAATTCCAACATGCCTAAGTGACCTACCTATAAATTCCCTTCTTTTTGTCATAGAAAATAAAAAAAGTAAAAATCCCTTCAGCCTTATCTGGCTTACATCAGAATGCTGTCCTGTATAGGTGAAATCTTTCCTGTGTGAGCCTGTCTTTATTCAATAAAAATGTTAAATAGCACTGTTAGGTAAAGCTAGTATGTTGTACTAGCTGTATTTAAATATTTATTTTTGACAACAGATGAATAAAACTAACACAAAACAAACTTGGGCTTATAAAAATTCAGCACCCAGGCAGATTTTCAGAAGTATGAAATAGTAAAAAATCGGTCGTAAAAAATGCGTTTTTTTGTTTCAGTTTTATGTGCTGCTGCATTGTGTTCTATACAGAAGAGATTGTTACTGTAGGACCCAAAGCCGTAGAATAAACGTTATGTATCCTGTATTGAGTTTTCATGAAAGTTTTCATGTTTACTAGCTCTTTTTCAACGGGTAAGTATATCACAGTAAATATTTATGACTACATTTCTGAGTGTGTGTATCATGTAAAAACACACATGTATGAACACAGAAACCAGGGTTTTAAGCTCTAATCTTCTCTTTGCACCATGTCATAGTCAAAACAGGAAAAAAAAACTAAGAAAAAAAATCCATACTAAAGTTTCTAGTCTGTTTGTAATGTCATGCTTTAAATATTTCCCTCTGGCATTGAAGAGTTCCAGAAATAACGGCTAGCCCTAGTTTTCAGAAGACTGACTTTTGTTGTGTTCCCAGACAACTGACTGTAAGCAAATAGAATGGAAGGTGAGGGGAAAATAGAATAAACCACAGCAGCTTCAGGCTCTTTGTGTTTGAAAATTCAGTTTCTGGGAAAGATAGGGGCTACGTTCTGAGTAAAGTTCCAGGCAGTGCCTTTGAGCAGAGGTGATAGAGAATGTGCGGTGTTACCAGACTGCTCAAAATGGTGTGCGGTGTTACCAGACTGCTCAAAATGGTGTGCGGTGTTACCAGACTGCTCAAAATGGTGTGCGGTGCCATGAGGGTCCTGGAGACACGTGTGAGGAATAATGGTCCGTGATGCCCCATTTCCAAGTGGTTCTCTCCGAAGGCATAAAGAATTTTTTGAAGGAAAAAATCCCTATAACTCGGAAATGCCTTACAATTTTTTTTTTTTTTTTTAAGTAACAATTCTAATTATATTACTTCTGTCACCTTTCTTTCCCATTTTCTTTCATGTGGACTTATACTATGAAGTGCAGTGAGTCACGTGGGTTGTTGACCTCAGTTATGGGACTTGAGTTATATTCCTGGTCATGTACCTTGCCGGTCTCTGGCCAGAAAGGTTGAACCTCCTAGAATTTAGCTGTTGATTAATAACTGTCTAAACTTTTTCAGGTGAAAGCAAGATTTTTCCCCTTCTTTTCCAGTACTCAAAATGAGCTTTTGATAATAATAATTATTATTTGGTGCTACTTTAATATTATAACTTAATTATAACAGTAATAGAGCCAGTTAGAAAATGGAAAATTTCTTCTTTTTTTTTTTTTTGTTAACAAGGCACACATGAGAAAGGACAAAGATGTTAATTATGTTAATTAAAAACTTTGATTGTCTTACTTTACTTGCTATTTGAGCACTGGACATTTGCCAGTTAGACCAAATAAAGTTTGACACCTGTAATTACAGAAAAGAACACATTTTTTCACTGTCTTTATAAATTGATGCCCCTATTGTATAGAAATGCTGTCCAGTATTCCAGGAAATCTAATGAAATAATACTCTTCTATTAAAAAAAAAACCAAAAAACAAAACCCAAAACCAAAAAGAAAAGCAAAACCTTTGTCTTCTACAGTGAAGATTGTATGGTTGATAGGGTTGCTTTATTCGTAGATCACAGCACTGAGGAGAATGAGGTACTTGTCCCTTCCTTAGGTTCTCAAGGGACTGTGATGATACAAATAATAACAAATCAAAGTGCAGCTTATATTAAAAAGCACAGCAGAAATGAACAGTCTCACAATAGGTGCCTATCAGATTGGTGTACCTTAGCTACAGAGCTAACTCTGACAGGATATGGAAGAGGAAGATAAAATTGAAAAGAAGATGAGCTCTTTCATGAGGAAGGGAGGCTGTCACAGTGAACACACCTGAAATCAAAATGATAGGCACATAAAGTTCATTTCTCCCAGATGGCCATTATTTGGAACAATTCATGTATAAGAAGTAAGAAAAAATGCTGCAGAAAAGCAATATAACACTTGGGAATAATTACTTAGTGGTAGTGACACAGGGCGGTATTTCTGGAAGTTCTTCATTTTCAAAGGTTTAAGCTGAAAGATGAACCCTTGCCAGAGTTTTCATGACAAGACGTCCACACCCCTTTTGAATTCCTATCTGAGCCCATGTTGGCAGCTCAGTGAAGTCAAACACTTCTAAATGTTGTATTCATCAACCCTGTATTCTTATTTCTGGTAAGTGATATTTGCCAAATAATTGTTTATATTTTAAAATCGATGCAAAGGGGTTTGCTTCATTACGATCTAACAGAAAACAAAATAGGAACAAAAATGCAATTGTGTTGCAATGTGTCTGTGCAAAAATGCAAAAGATCTTCCATGGTATGTCCACTCATCTGGGCAGAGGCCGTACATACCCCATCTCGGTACATCTGGTGGTGTCCAGACCCTCTGATCTTCTCCCCATGGCCTGCTGGCAGTTAAATGTGGCCTTTCTTGGGGAGAACTTGCCTTGTTAGGAGGAGGAAATCTTTGGGTTCTTATGTGTATAACTATATATGAAAGATGAACAATTTAATACAGCAAGTATTTGTGTCCATGTTATGGTTTTAAGCTTTTCGAATGTGGTTTGAGCAAGACTGGGGCTAACAAATAGTCCAGTTAAGGGATTAGAAGATACGTGCTAGGAGTTGTGAGATTAAATGCTCCATAGAGGTCTGATACTTCAGTTACTGTGAATATTTTCCTATTTTGCTGTGCACAAAGTCCAGCTGTGCCCCTCTGAAGAAATGGAAAATTTAATTTGGAAGTCTAAGTGCAATATTGATTTTAAATGATAGCTTTGTACAAGAGATTGTGTAGGCTTTCTGTAGTAGAGGCCACCTTTACCTAATTGTATACTGGATGTACTTTACTTCTAATAACGTCAGTCTTTATTTTATTTTATTTTACAAGGAGAAGTTGTAATAAATCTGTTACACCTTAGACCCCAATTACAGGGACTGTCTAAAATTTGCTGCAGTGTGTGTAAGTACGAAGTCTGAATTCACAGAGATTCATTCCGTCCACTGCTTCCACTAACAGGTTTAAGGTCTTGACTTTGCATAGTAACAAGATTATAGAAATGCCTGAAGGACGATTCTTGTATAAAACCAAATGTCCCCAAGTGATTTAAAGTTGGAAATAAAATTCCCTTTCATCTTATTATTAATTGTATAATTAATGCATCCTGTGTACTGATAACAATAATGCCATGTAATTAATTTTTAAGAATTAAAACCTTGCCTTTATCCGGTCTCATGGTCCACTTTCATGTTTATAGCTGTGAATATAAATCCTCTTATCTAATTATAACATGACTGGTTTAATTGTTCAAAAGGAACTGCTCTTTATTATTTATTATTTTATTATGTTATATTTTACTTTATTAATTATATGCTTTTCTGTGTTGTCTAAAGAGACCAAAGACACAAAATTTTAAGACTTCTAAAGCTCATCAGTGAAATTTTGTGCTGGTTTGGATAAGGTGTGATATTTCATTTGTTTTCTGTGTCTGTTTTTGTCTTCCCTGATTACCCATTCTGTTTACAAAAAAAGCTCAATTAGCATTTGAATAGTAAGCCGGAGAGCAGACAGGTTGAGAATTCTTATAGAACTCATTTGGCAGGCCTTCTCATACCCCCACCTCTCTCTCTCTCATAGCTTTTTCTTTCTCTCTAATCAAGCTGCAGTTATTAAAGCTAGAATAAAAGAACTGATTTTCCATTACATTGATGCATGCTGAACAGTGCCTTGCTTTGCTTTTTCTTTCAACTATGCTAATTGGACTCAAAGGAAATATTTAGTTTATAATAGC
Source organism: Tetrax tetrax (assembly GCA_009806455.1). NCBI lineage: Eukaryota > Metazoa > Chordata > Aves > Otidiformes > Otididae > Tetrax > Tetrax tetrax. The sequence continues at coordinate 123,995 of WHYT01017266.1, read as the reverse complement.
AAATGAAGAATTCATTACATTCTAGCAAGGAAAAAAGTCGAGCAATGGAACTGGGCATTATTTTTTGAACACATCCTCCCTTTCAAGGTACTTATCTTAATACAAAACAAATAGCAACAATAGTATTTAATTTTCAAACCTAATTACTTTGGGGAAGGAAATTCAGAATCTAGGAAAGGAGGGAGAGATTTCTTTACCGTAACAAGTGTCCTGCAAAATCAAGAATCAGAGTGGACAGTTGACTTCAATGCAGTTACACAGGAGCTCCTAAGGAAAAAATTGTACTGCTGCATCTCCAGCTTCTGCCCCTGGGGTAAATCAGGAGTGACTGCATTGAAATCAAAAGACTTGCATTGACAAGAAAAGTCTGCAAAGCCTGGAATCGCACAAGAACAATGTTTTACACTAGATTCCCAGAATTTTTGCCTCTGGTTATAGCTGTATGTCTCATAAGAATTGTCTTGCTGAGATTTCAGAGTCACTCAGATACAGTAAATGGGGGAAAGTGATTCAGTATCATATGACTTTATTGCTGATATTATGGTTTGAAAGCAGAGCTTCTTGATGTGAAATATTAATTAGACTCAAGGTCCTCATGCTAATCAAAATGAAAGCTCTCTTGTTCTGAAGTCATGGTTTTAAGCAATGCCATGACTTTATGCTAATTCAGTAAAATCTAGAACTGGAGTGCTTCAGGTAGATATTGGTCATTATTTGAATATAACAGTTTATAGAACCTGATCCAAAAATTGCCTATAACCCGAGTAAACACTTTAACTTAAACTAGGACTGCTTGTAAGTTAGAATTGAGTCTGCATTTAGGTTATGTGATGCATCAAGGTTGTAAAATGGCTTATGACTTCTGAGAATTGACAGAGAGGGGTATGTGTCTGGATTTTTTCTTCAAAATGCCGTTTAGACAAGGTGATTTCTAGAAAGCTGGAAAGCTAAGAGTCTGCGCTATCTCATGGTGGCTTTATGCTGCTGTGCCGTGACTGCCTTCATTACAGGGAGACCTAAATTATGTGGGTGTCGGAGCACTCAGAATCATCTCAGAACTAAGCAGATCACCCTCATTGATCTGCTCAATTATTGGTGTGTTACAGGCTACACAGACTGAAGTGCTTTTACAGACAATGTGTTACCCGAATCACGCCTGGATAAACCACTGCTATCCACTAATTCTTTCAAGAACTCCTCCCAAGGCTACTTTGATTCTGTGAAAACCTTAAGTTTGCTAACAAAACTTTCCAGTCCTAGCTGCTGACATTGCTAGGCTCTGAAGTACAGGCAGGCAGTTTGTGTGGCTCACAGAGGTGGATTTACTTAAGCAGTGGAAAGCCTGAGGTGTACCAGTTTCCACCAAATTTTTGCCTTTTGCTTGCATAACGTAGGAGCATAGACTAGACCTCAGATGTGCCTGTTCGCTCTGGATGAAAGGTCAGGTTTGACATACGGCTGTGGCTTGTGTGCAGAGGTGTCTCACACGGGGATTACTGTCTTTGTTCTAGGGAATATCCAGAGGAACGTTTTGCATAAATAGTCATGAATGGAAAAACTAAATGTGTGCTACGTGCCTTTGAAATGTTCGGTATGTGGCAGAATCATCTACCATTTTTCTTTTTTTTTTCTCTTTTTTTTTTTTTGGCTGATGGACGTTCCTTCCCCTCAAGTGTTTCCTTAATACACTGACACCGGGTTTGGTTCCTAGCCTGGTTCTGGTCACGTGCATGAAAAAGGTGCTCCGGGTACTTAGCACTCATAAAATTATGTTTGTTTCATTTAGGTAGCTAAATTGTAGATACCCAAAATGTGGTCACTGTCTC
>WHYT01017266.1:4797-104294 GCA_009806455.1 Tetrax tetrax | reverse complement strand
CTGCGCTGACAGCCATTATTAGTGTGCGCGCTTATGGATCGGTGCCGGTCAGGGCTTAGTGAAGTCAGTGGGTGGGCCTGGGCTGACATTAAGGTTTTGGAACCAGGCCTAAGGGTTCAGAAACCTTATGCTCGGTTTGAGAATTGGGCTCCCAGTTCCCTTTCCCTGTATCGGCTATTTTTTGGTGACCTGAGGATGTCCCAGTGGCCAGCAGGCCTTTTTGTTGCATCCATTGTGAGTGCAGACAGCAGCTGTTAGACTTTGTCCATGAATTCAAAGTCGCTGACATAAATGATATTGAGGGGTTTTCATGATGACATTTGCACTGATCCTTTTTCCTGCCCAAAGAGATCTCAAAGTTGTTTTACAGCCAGTGGGACATTAAGTGTTATGGCAGTGCCACTCGCCGCTGCCTTTGTCCTGCCTTAATTCTCAAATGCAGAAGTAGTTCTGTGTTAGCTTGCATCATTGTTTTGCCTTGGATAATGAGCAAAGGGAACTCATCACGTGGGCTGTGAAGCAGAGCACAGTACAACGCAAGTACACGGTGATTAGGTCCAACTTAACTCTGATTTTATTTTTTTAAAAATAATTCAGCTCCTCCTGGGTTGTCTTTTTCAGCCCCTTTTTTTTCAGCTTTATTCCCCCTTGGTATGTTACTGATAGCTTCCTTTGCTGTCAAGCCTTTTTCTGTGTGCTTCATTCCTTTCCCGTCCAGGTTTTTGCGGTCTTAACCAATCTCTGTCACCTTGTTTCCCGTCTCACTATCTAGGTATTTCTCCATTGCTTCATTTCATGGTTTCTTTTTAGTTCTCATTCAAAAGAAGGACTTTTTTTATAACTACTGTTTTCCTTCTCCTCACCTGTTTTCTGGGATTGAGGATCAACCTGAGCTCCCTATTTGTCTTCTGAAACAAATCTTGACTCTAGACTTCCTTGCAGCAAATCTAATTTTGCCTTTGAATGCAGTTTGCTGAGAAAAGCAAGATCAAGTCAACAGTAGTTTCCAGCTATTCTCTGCTGAATTTAGTCTTCAATCTCAAGGTTGTGCGCATTGTTCTTTGAATATCCCGCAGAGTGCATTTTGTAAGAGGAGGCTTGTGATTTCTGAGTGTCGACTGAATTGTGAAAAGGTGAGGAAAGCGGGAGAGAAGGTTGTCTTAAGTGTTGAAATACTCAGCTGCAGTGATCTGCAGTTCACAGTTCCTGCATACACTTTAAAATAGTGGCCGTGAAGAGAGGTGTATCTTGTTTACATGTACATGTTTTGGTAAGAAAAGCAATACAAAAGCAGCCACTACAAAATAACAGTGCTTCTGTTTTGCTGGATTTGAAAAAGGGAAAGTGTTCACATAACTGTTCTACTATTGCATAATCAACAGTGCCTCACAATTCTACGTTGCTTTGTATAAAACTTCTGTTCATCTCTAATACATTAGTCTATAAAATTACAGGAAAAGATGGCCACATTTTCTCTCACTTCTAAATGATAAAAACAATACGTAATCTCATCTTGGAAACAAGCCTTAGTAGACAGAGTAGAAGATTTGGTGCTAAGCTCTAGTGTCTTTATTCCTTTGAATCCTACTTTAGGTGAGAGTAATGAGTCACCTGGTGCTGGATTCTCAGCAGTAAAGAAGTAGAAGAAAAGAAATTGGTAGTCGTCTTGCAGAACAGTGGTCTAATCACATCTGACACTAATTAGCATTCTTCATGATAGACCTTATTAGGACATAGTTGAAACTTGAATGATATCTCTCAACAGTGCAGCAGTCATTTGCTGAGCAAGATTTAACTGGGTATATAGCCAAGGACAAAAAAAAAATATCTTCAAAAACATCAGCTTAAGACCTTTCCCTGAAAAGGACCTGACTGTTGTTTTCTGTCACCGTACTTCCAGCTGAACCATGTTCAACACCAATTCAACTTCATCCGTAGTCAGCAGTGAGTAATTATCATAGAATATGTGAAGTGTGAATCCATGTCACTCAGAACTGAATGTTGAGATTAACATCAAATATACTTGCTAGGCATTGCAAAAGACTAAGAAAGAATGCCCTGTAACTCACTGAATATTTCAGCCTTGCTTTTGCTGGCAGCTATCAGGAGTATACTTGCAGAAGAGATCCATGATTTTCAAAATGTGTGTAATTGGCAAAAATGTGTATTAAATTCCTGTAAATTTCACAAATATATCAGGACTTATGATGAAGTGGGCTAAGGGAGAATAAGTTACTCTAAATATATCTTTGCCTTCTAAAATTGTTGATGTGTATTTTCAGTTTCCTGGAATTCACAAGGCAAAAACTGCTATGCTGACAAATATCTACTGGACCTTTTTCAAGTGTAGCTGACTTAAAACCCGAGAACTTCTTGGCCTGTCTTACCTTCTCAGGTTTTAAAATATATCTGTGCATTGAAATGGTGTCAAGAGACACATATTGCTTAATTACTGAAATGTTTAACAAAAAAATACATTTCTCATGTCTTCTTCAGCTCTTAATTGTTCCTGCCAATTTTCCACTACCATCTGTCATAAACTCCCATTTTTCTGTTCAGCTGAAATATGAGTATAATACTGTTTCCAAAATATCATAATAGATTCTGTGTCCCCTTTGTACTGCATTTTCGTGCAGATAACTGCAGAGGCATGCAAATCTTGTTGAAGGTTGCCAGTAGCTTTGTCAGTCTTCAGAGTCAAGAAGAAAAGCTCATCTGCTAGAATGACTCGTGACAACCTCATCTTTGATCACTGGGACGATTTCCTCATTATGTATGTCCCCTGCAGTTCCAGAGCAATTTTGTACCGCCAAAGTTTTACAGTGGGATTTTGAAGCTCCAATAGTTATGTTCCTGGCCAAGGCATTGTAAAATGTGAGAGAAGATAGTTCTTTTCTTTGTCTCAGTTTCTTCTTAGTGATACTTCCTCGCTGGTTTTTGGTTGCTTATTTTTTTCAAACGATGAGCCAGAAACAAATGCTGGTGAACAACAACCGTAAAATTCAGGATGCTTTCTGTAGATATAGAAATTAAATTGTTCACATTAGTACATCTGTCCTTACTAGGAGTATATTCCCCCATTTCTTGTTACTTGACAGCAACTCTGTAATTTTTTTTGCTATATAAATTAACTTGGGAATAAGTACGAGCTTCACCTGTCCTCTCTAGGGGAGAGACACGTCAGACACAAGTGCAGCTGGGCTTGAAACTAAGGAGATCTCTTGGCCTGTCTTAGTTGATCAGAGATAACTAAATGAAAATGTCAGCTTAAAAGAAATGAAAGGCACGTAGAAATACAAACCAGGTACATCTGGGAGATTATTTTGAAATACAGCCAGTCAGAAATGACTGAAGTTTGTTCCTGCTTACTGACTGCAGACAGTCTTTGGGGAAATAAGTCACATCTAGTTTTTCAATTAGTAGGGCAAACTGGGAAGATGTCACACCAAACAGATTCAGCCGTGTTTCAGAAGAGGTCAATAGAGTAAAAGAAATCAGTGTATCAGTTTTCTAGCAAAAAAAAACGGAGGGAATTTTCTTCAAGGTGTGGTCATACCAAATTAGGGAGTTCTGCCTGGAATCACAAAGATGGCTTTGAGGAGGAAGCTGTGCTGTCCTTGATGGAGGCTGAATTTCTCCACCCTTTCCTGAAATGCACCATGACTGCAATAGAACAAAACCTGTGGTTTTAAGCCTTTTCATCCAAACTCCTACATATATAAGTGGGCAGCTTGCACAGTGGCCTTGTGCAGTCCTGGGCTTCAGCAGTAAAGTGATCAGGTGCCCAGGATTATATTTATATTTACCTGCTAACAAGCACGCCTGTACTTTGCTGGTTCTAAGAGCAAATTCTGGTTGAACTAAGATAGATTTGAAGTCAAACTGATGCATAGAAATGAAATGATAGGTCTCTTGTTTTTCTGAGTATAGCAGTGTGAACATTTGCTGTAAATTATATTTGTTACAGACCCAGAGTCTTTTGGCAGTGACTCTGAGTTTGGACGGACTGGCTAAACAACTTGTTAAGCAAATGGGTTTCAGTCTGCGTTTTGCAAATTATTTTGATTGTTCAGTATAGTTTGCATGATTAGTGAGTTGCATAGTTCTATTATTTCTGTTCTCTGATTGGACTTATTTATTCAAGGGAATAAGTAACCCATTCCTTCAATATTGTTGGATTTCACTGTAGTATATAACACTGGTATCATCTTGTTTTCTAGACAGAGCAGTAGCATTCCACTTGCATAGGTACTGTGTTCTATTTAATGATTCAGCCAAGTTATTCTCTACAAGTAGTGTTGAAAATTTAGTTACTAATCAAGGCTAACTTAGATAAAATGCAAATTTTGGAACAAGTACACGTATCCATATGTGCACACACATCCCTTCCTATCCCTAGATACAGAATCTGATTAGTAAATCAAGCTGTTAACATATCATTATTATCAAAAAAGCAGTGTTTCCACATAATTAGACAGTAGCAATTCAGTCATAAAACCTGGCTTTTATTTTCGTTTTCTGTGAAGTCTGCAGTGAAATAGCAAAGACTAGATAAATCTATATAAGCTGTTGAGATATATCCCAATAATTTAGCTACAAAATATTTCAGGTAAGCTGAAGACATCAAAGGAAAAAATATTCAGAATATGCTGCAGCAAATGTATGTATTAAGTGAAGGGAAATTCCTGGAATTTAGTTTTGTAAAAAATGAGCAAAAAAAGGTTCTTTTCTTCTGTGCAGGATTTTTCTGCCTGTCACTTGTGATTTCTGTCATTCTATTTGAGCGATTCTTTGGACTACAGCAAATGAGTCTACCTGCCAAATTTTACTTGGAACAGCAGCAGTAATGCTTTCCCTGCCACTGGCCCATCTGATCTTTGCGGAGATCGCTGCCTGCGCATCGTGAAGGCAGAATGGGGCAGGTATTTATCCTTCAGGTGCTGAGGTTTATAGTCCAATGGAGTTTAGGATCTGTAGTCCAAATTTTACACTCGAGGTGTCAGGATAAGCACCTGTATAAGATGTGGTAACCCCCATGAGTGGAGTGGGACTAATAACTGGGAGTAGTGATCTCTGCAGTTGTCCCAGGAGGATTCAACAGAGTGAACTTTTACTTCTTCAGCAAGGTGAACTTACACTGACTTACAGGGGTCCAAATGTCAGCTGTTAGTGGCCTGCTAGATTTCAAGTGTGTGAACTTCTACCGTGTCCGTCATCTCATTTGGTCATTTAGTGTAAAGATGAGCTGAAATGAGGAATGGGTCCTGCTGTCATGTAGAGATGACAAGATGTGCTTTTCTTTCTGTGCTCATGATTTGCTTTGTTCTTGTAATAAATCTGTTTGTACAGGGCCTGAAGGGATGGGTTTGGGCGCATCCCTTTGTCCTATTACAAGCTGGAAAGAAAATGTAACAGAAATTCATATGCTACTAGAGGAGAGACCTGGGTCAGATCTTTAGCTAACTGTCACGCTCAGCAAAGGGGCACATATCAAACGTCCCGTATCAAACAGCCTTGATAACCAGGATCACAACCTAATTAATGGGGTTAACAGGGGATTCAAAACAAGGAGGAGATGGTATGTATAAGGGATATTTTATTGGAATACAAACAGAATCGTGCTTCTCTCTGGCCTGCTCACAGGCATAGATTGTGCTGCGTTCCGCACGAGTCCTGTTGTAGGTGAAGCAGTCGCTAGGTGGATCTCTCTCTCTGTGCACTACAGGGATGCCAGAACCCTGTAAGCTGACTGGCAGCAACAGGGCTGTGAATGGTTCAAAACATGTCCATGCTTAGTCTTTCCACTTCTTTCATTACTGTTTGAGTCGTAGGTCCCAGAAGTCCCAATGCATAGCAGGGTTTCTAGTAGCAAACCATCAGCAGCTATTCTGGTGGACCAGTTCATGTCTGAATGGTTTGAGTTTAGAGTAAGCATTAGAGTCCCCGTGCAGCACATGCTGTCTCATTGTTTGATACTAAAATGCATGTGAAATACACAGTACAGACAAGGAAAGGAACAATGTGACTTGAGCGTTAGTAATGGGAAATATCAGTATCAATTGTCTGGTAAATTTATCCTTATTCTGAGGTGAATACTCTGATGTGTATAGGATACATAGGAAAGAGTATCTGGGAGGCAAAGTGTAGATAGATGAAAAGAAGGAAGGAACAGTGTAGGTGACAGGAAGCTTGAGGAGAAAAATTAAAATAAGGAAGTAAAGTGAGAGATAAAAAGTGAGTAGTAATGTATGAGGTGCTTGAGTGTTTCTGTATACACGGGAAGCATCACAGTCATTACTGAGTTGTCTTCACAATTTTTTTTATGATGCATAGGAAATACTTTCTCATTCTGTAGAACAGGATCTGATACATAAATAGATTGAATGACTTGGTGGATGTCAGTGACAGAGCTGGCATTCATGACTAATATTAAGATCCTAAAACTCCAGACTCTGTAAATTCCAGTGTGTGAAGTGGAAATGCTGAAAGGAGGATCATGTTAAAACATTGTTCGCTTCACTGTCCTTTCTGATCTGGGCCTTGGCTATTTCAGACCCTATTTCTCTTCTAATAGGTACCCACAAAATTGAGATCAGTAAAATTATTTAGCTCTATGTATCTTATATAACTTAACACTTGACAGCTGAGACGACATTTTCAAAACAGGTCAGAACCCAAGCTCTTTTGGTTATCCTCTCAGGCATTTAGCTGGCTATACGAGAACTAAGTTCTTTTGCATTCAAATTGGAGTAATACATTCAACACGTTTGGGAGTTCTCCCTCCTCTCTCTCGCTTATTTTGAAAACCTGGAGTGCCGTTGTCAAATCCAGTTATATAGACTCAAATAGAACACCAAACACGAATCATCAGTTGGTGCAGTCAGCTAAGCTGACTTTGCCAGATTGCGTTGCAGCCATAAACATTGGTCAACACAGCACACACCAATGTAAGTTAGGCTTCAGTCTATTGAACTTACCGGGTCATACTTGCTATGTTACAGCTTCCCAAACTCGAGTTCCACTGAGTGCTGTAAACATGCCTTTAGGCTCCTGTGAGCTAAAATCCCTTGAAAATGTATTGAAGAGCCAGATTTTCTAAAAATAAAAAGAAATGACTGGTAGAATGTTCAGCAGGATGTATCATATGTCACAAATTACGAAAACGCTCTACAAGACCAGAAATATCTTTAGCAATTAAATATCTGATAATTTTATTTTAAGTCACTTCAACATTGACGACTTCTGTGCCTAGGATAAAGACATTTATTAAGGACACACACATGAGCTTATTTGTTAGGAAAATAACAGAAACCTTTCTTTGTAAAGTCTTCAAAACCCAGGGAAGTCACTGGTAACGCTGTCCTTTTTCATAGCTGCAAATACACATCTTCAGTAACAGGGCAAGTCACAATTCACTCTCAACATTAAAAAAGGTTTCCTGCCGTGCTGGCAAAATAAAGGTAGCAGCTCAGACTTCTTTTTGGAGAGTTTAAACAAAGTAGAAGATATGAAAAATACAGAATAGTCAGTAACAGATTTTTACATCAGGACAAACTAAGTCCTCCTAAAAGAAGAACTACTTTCAAGCATAAACATCAAAGAGGTTTTAAAAAAATATGACATGTGACAATCTCCCTGGTGAAAGGAGCAGCCAGCTTGAAAGTCTCTATTTCCTTTCTCTGATAAGCAGTCTCAATGACGTTTCAGTGAATAGCGGTGTTTCATACAGGAATGATATTTAAAAGAAATCAAGCTAAATTATTAGAGGCCCCTATTCTGAAAAGAGTGGGATTTTACCGATTAAGTGCTTAGTGTTATAAAACTGGAGAGTGCTGTAGAATAATTTGTCAGTTTGAATACATAACAAAGGATGGATTGAGAGCAGCCTGAGGAGAAGGACTTGGGGGTGCTGGTGGACGAGAGGCTCAACATGAGTGGGCAATGCGCCCCCGCAGCCCAGAAGGCCAACCGCGTCCTGGGCTGCATCAAGAGGAGCATGGTCAGCAGGTCGAGGGAGGTGATTCTCCCCCTCTACTCTGCCCTGGTGAGACCCCACCTGGAGTACTGCGTCCAGTTCTGAAGCCCCCAACATCAGAAGGACATGGACCAGTTGGAGAGGGTCCAGAGGATGGCCACGAAGATGATCAGAGGGCTGGCGCACCTCTCCTGTGAGGCCAGGCTGAGAGAGTTGGGGCTGTTCAGCCTGGAGAAGAGGAGGCTCTGGGGAGACCTGATAGCGGTCTTCCAATACCTCAAGGGGGCTGCAGGAAAGATGGGAAGAGGCTGTTCAGTAGGGCCTGTTGTGATAGGACGAGGGGTAATGGTTTAAAATATAGGGAGGTGGATTTACATTAGCTATTAGGAAAAATTTTTTTACACTGAGGGTGCTGAAACAGTGGCCCAGGTTGCCCAGAGAGGTGGTGGATGCCCCATCCCTGGAAACGTTCAAGGCCAGGCTGGGTGGGGCTCTGAGCAACCTGATCTAGTCAGGGATGTCCCTGCTTCTTGCAGGGGGGTTGGGCTAGATGACCTTTGAAGGTGCCTTCCAACTCTAACCATTCTATGATTCTACGATTCTATCTTGCACCTTAAATGTGTTCATAATTTTTGAGTTCTGAGCCTGAACTAAACCATGGAAAAGGTAGTGATGTAAATCATGGTTTTGTTTGCTTAGGAACCTACTTGCAAAAATAAGGAGTTTTTTTGGATCATTTAATAGGACCTATATAATTAAACGTGCAAGTATTGTTTATCTTTTGTTTTTGGGGGTCTTCCTTTTTCTGATATGAGATTGCTCACCTCTCATCATCTACTGTAGTTGATGCATTACGTGTTTCTCAGGTCAAGCCCAAAGCCCTGCCAAAGTTGGTAGAGCTGGTCCTCAAATCTCTGAAGTACATGTAATGGAATAGATTGTACAAACCAGTAGTTTTCATTTAAATGTTACTGCAGCCGAAGTGTTACCAACCACTAACCTGTGGAGTAAGAAATGTTATTATTTGGTGAGCACACATGAAGTCTCTGTAGCAGCCTTGTTCTCAAGTTATCTTCTTGAAGAAAAATTTCTGTTAAGAAAACCTATGGAGGAAATCTTAATTTTTTTTTTTTTCTCTTTCAATATAATGAGTGATTGCTATAAAAAATTCTGAATTATAACTTCCCAACTGCACACAAACAGAATTAGTTTCTGACTTCATGCAAAGCTTGACATGAGAACAAAAGAGACCGTTACTCCTTCATGAAGCCATAGAAAGGTGATTGTTTTTCTTTTGGTTGTCACTGAGATATTTTACTGAATGGCAATAACGTTAATTCCTTTTCTAGGATGAAAAAAACTGTATTTAAGATTTAAAGGGAAGGAAATAGTAAGGTGACAGCTGAATGAATAATTTCCACAAATAATTTAATTCCCATTCACTTTGTTTTCTGTTTGTATTTCCAACTGTGAATGGATGCAAAATCCTCAAATATAATTGTTTATTTTTTTTTTTTACACATTTCTTCAGCATATAATTTCTTGGATTGTTGATTATTGAAAATACCGCAATTGGTAATTTAGTTCAGTTAATTACATTTCATACTCCTTTTTTTTTTTTTTTCCAGGTCAGTGGCATACACCAGTAACCAGAATAGTGTGTTACCTATATAGCAAACAAATACAGAAACACTTGTATATTGGTTTGCTGCAACTAATTGAGCTTAAACTTCATTTTCTCTGTGTTCCAACTGCAATACAAAACAAAAAGAGCAGAAAACCCACTACTGTGTACATGTCTCTGCTTCCTACTTGGTGCAGATTTCTTTCTGGCAAGATCCCCTGGGTGAGATTCACAAGTGCTACGAATTCCACTTGTCTCATTCATACTCTAAAGTTAAAATCAAACATATTTATTTTGTAAATTTAAAACTGATACTTTCTTTGGTAAACTACACTGTTGAAGTGTATCAGTCACGCTGAACAGAATGAGTATTGTAGACTTGTATTTCCATAAACAATGGAAAGGAAGCTTGTGACTGCAGAAAAAGAGAGTTGAATAAAATCAAACTCAACAAAGGAAAACCAACAGCACTGGAATGTAGGAGCAGAACTAAGAGGCAGCGGCTGAAGCGGGGAGAGAGTGGTAGGAGTGAAACAGGTTCATGGTTTGTGCCCAGGTTCTCTTTCTGGTGCAGATATACCAACCCGTCTTGTAAATGGACAGACTGTATACTTCTCACTAATGGAAGTACAGTTATTTGTATTGGTTTAGTTTAAAAAGAAAAGTCTAGTGGGGATATGGGTAGCTGCAAGTTTTACTCCGCAATATGGTGAATAAACAGCATTGCAGTAATACTGCAGGGTGTAAAGCTGACCAGATTTGACACTGCCGTCCTCAGTTTCCTGAATTGGTGCCAACTATGAATGTAGACATGTTTTCTCAGGTTTCAGATTTTGCTTTCCTTAATCCTGACTATTACAATTAGAGCTGCAGCATCGTTCACAGGTAAAACTGCTAGGGCACTTTGCTTCTGTTGCGTCTTTTCATTTGTTTATCGTTCCACCCCCACCCTTCCTGAAAGACTGGAAAAAAATATTTTTTAATTTTTTGAGTGCAAGGAAAATAGGGCAAGTGTGCTTTTCACTTCAGTTTAAAATGAAACAAACCACTATTTGCCTAATCTGGAACTACAGCCTCTGTGTTCAGGAAGCAGAAATGCACCAAGACAGCACTCTGAGCTGAGCACAGATCTTAAGAGTTCTCTTGAATACCAGTCAGATTTCCTAGTGTTCTGAGCCTTGCAAACATATGTGTATGTACAGCTGGAGTCAGTATGACATTTCAAAATAATATATTTTTCCTTAATCAACCTTTGAAGAAAACCAGAAGTGTGAAAGAGAAGAGCCATGGGCCCATTGGAGTAGTTCTGCCAGGTACCTTTGAAGTTCTGGGAAGACTATGCTGCTTTATCAGAGTAACAGTTTGGGAAACCGGCCTGTGTATCACAACTATGTTTTTCTATGTTTTGCAATGCCCTTGTGTTCTGCAGCCTTATACTGAGGACAGGATAGTGATGCTTTCAGCAACAGATATGATGCTGCAGTTGAGCACAGGGAAAGGTTGCTCCCCTGTGCCTGTTGTTTCTGTTCCATGTTGAATACTGCTTTTCTGTCAGATCTCCTGATCTCCTTAAATTGAGCCTGAGGATCTGGGATTTAAAAAATCTCTGCTTTTAGTTTTTTTAAACTCACTTTCGTCATTTTCATTTCATTGACTTGGAGGAGATGAGGGAGTTCACTTTCAAGTTTCTAGATGACACCAGAATGAGAGGAAGGATTGATATGCTTGAGGACAGAGCTGCGATGTGGGTGGATCTAAACTAGCGGATAGTTTAGATTAGATAGTTTAGATAGTTTAGACTAGAGGAATGGGCAACTGGGGCCTAAAGAAATTAAGCAAGGACTAACACCAAGGGCTGTCTCAGTACAGGAAAAGTGTTGATAAACTGGAGCAAGTTCATCAGAGGGATGCCAAGATGGTCAGGGGCTGAAGCACTTGCCCTACAATGAGAGGTCGAGGGAGCTGGCAGCCTGGAAAAAAGAGAGCTTTGGAGGATTGACTGGCAGCTGGCTGGTACCTGTGAGGAGGTCAATGAGAATGTGTCATCTTCACAGTGATGCATGGTGGAAGATGAAGCAATGATGGGCATAAGTTGAAACAGAAGAGGTTCAGATTGGAAAAAAAAAAGAAAAAAAGCTTTGAAATCCTGAGGACGGTCAGGCACTGGAACAGGTTACCTGGATAGGTTGAACAGTCTCTGTTCTTGGAAGTTTTCAAGATGAGACTGGATAAACCCTGAACAACCTGGTCTGACCTCAGAGCTGCCCCTGCTTTGTGCAACAGGTTGAACTACCAACCTACTGAGGCCTCTTCCAGCCTGAGTTGTCTTGTGATCATCTGATTTTGACCAAACCAAGCTACTGATCAGATCTGTGAGGAAAAGAAAATTCTAAATGTGGTGTGGAAATGAGCATACAGAGGGAAAACCACATCAGGCTAACCGACCTGAAACCAGAGCAGCATATCTCAGTGCAAATAAAGTTATTAAGGAATTTATTTATTTATTTATTTATTTTAGAATAGCAATATGGCATGAAAATCTATTAACTTTTGAAGGGTCTACTTACAGAACTCTTTGGTGTCGAACAATTCTTAAATTTTCAAACACTTAATGTCAATTAATTTATTAAGTTCTAGAATTGTAAGTAAGGGTTGATAAAATAGACTGAAATCCATCAGTTCAAAATGAATTCAGGATGTAGCGGGATTTTTAAATGTATATGTTCCACGTAAATACTGGTATATCAACCGTAGACACTGAAAGACATGGTAAATAAAGCCTGTGTGCCAGACTGAAGACCAGCTTGCTGACTAAGCAGTCTGCCCTTTCAGTTTGTCTGTCCGTGCCCTCTTAGGCTGTTAACATGTGCATTAGAAAGAGACCTCATTTTAAAACCTCCAGAAATTCCATCTTTACTAATGGCAGAACTGTTGTTTTCCTAACAGGGTAGAGCCTAAGTAGTTAAACAATCTATGACAGAAGTATTTTTAAAATTTTGCTTCATTATATCCAGTAAAAAAAAAAAAAAAAATTACATGGAGGTGGTCTGTGTTGACCACTGCCATGTTAGTACAGAGCACTTAACTAAACCTGTAGGTTTATCTTACACTGCGTATCAGAAGTTACTGACTGATTGATACTCCCGATGCTCCTGTAATACAACAAATAATTTCTACTCTGCATGTGTACAAATTTGAGGGCAAGATATTCCACTAATATAAGTAACATCAGTACTTACTAGAGTTAGGAAAAGTATTTTTCAATTACTTCTTTTCCTCCTCTTCTGACGTGTCAAAATCATGCTTAATTACAGTGAAAGCAATTATTCACCTATATTTTTCTTTGATATGAGACTTTCTTGAGGCTACAGAGTAAAAGGTAAAATACTCTTAAAACTGTTAGTGAACCTAATAATTCACGCACCATGCTGCTGTTGTTTAATAAAGCCACCCAGTACCAAGGCGGGGAGAGACACTCCACCGAAAAAACTCAATTGGTTGCTTTCTCTTCTGCCAGTATGAATATGACTTCAGCATATTTAACAACGTTAACAAGTTTTTCTAAAAAGCAAATGCCAACCTTGAATTTACAGTTTCACCCTGTAACCTCCAATCGTGTCAAGGATAAAAGCATATTTTACGATTTCTTCTCTGGTCCCACATAAGTAATAATTGCCAGCAGAATCATTAAACAAGTTAAAGCATTTAACTTCATTATAGTAGTTCTTGTTAGTCAGGCACGTCGTGCCATTATCAGACCTTCTACATCAGTAGAAACAATTGATAAATCTGTAATAATTCTGTGTCTCAAAGATTGGATAATGATCCCTTGTAATTTTGTGACATGACACACACAAAGTACTGCTTTTCAGTGTGTAATTTCTCATTTCAGAGAACGTTAACCAGACTGAAAAAAAACCCGCTTTCATACAATCTGTTCAGTGGAATGTAAATGAATGTGGGGAACAGTTTCTTAATAAATGAGCCACCATTGTGATTATTTTCAGTAACATTTGCCGTACTTAATAGTACCATCCATCTAAGGATTTCTTCATTTATCCTGTTTATAGAATGGTTAAAACCTTTGTGGAGGAATCATTAATTTCCTTGCAAATGTCACTGACTTTGAGCGCTTTGATCATGCCAAGATTAGCCCAGCCCCTGTCATCAGTAGTCTCTGATGAGTTCAGGCTGATTCGCTTTGTACATCAAAGGCATAAAAGGACCACTCTGAGTCTCAGTCTTCTTGGCTACACTTTTGAAGTCTCCTGAATACACATGAGGCATATTGTTAGAGGAGAATGAAAAGCAGAGGGCCGTTGTGCATATGGTGGACAGTGTCCAGTTCAGACCAGTTTCTGAATTTACATTGCCTCTCATCGGAGACACAGACCACCTCTGGAGTGTCCCCATGGGCAAAGTTAATGGGTCGTAACCATAATGATGCTTATTAATATTAAAAAATAAACAAATTCCTCAGACATTGCAGTATAGGATAGTCAGAATTGTACCCCATGTGTTGCAAGGCAACAAAATACATGTAACTGCAAAGTTGATATTTTTTACTGTGGAAGCCTGTGGAGAAAATACATGTGTCACACAGAGCTGAGAAGAGACTACCTCTTCATTGCGGGGGTTTGTATGCAAGTTTTTAATTTTTCTCCATCTTTCATATTTAACTGTACTTGTATTTTGAAAATATGTATAGAGCAAGAAATAACAAACCAAGCTCTGAGTCTTTCATTACATTAAAAATAATGGCTATCTTTACGTGAAATGTGCATTGCAGAACTCTGAATTACCTCCGTTATCTTGAAAGCCAGCCTATGAATTAGGTACTGTTTTGCTCTAGATTTTTTTCACACGGTATTTATTTAAAAATTTTTTTAAAGCTTCCATTTTGAAGCATTACTGTGTATGTTGTTCTGTAGTTGTAATCTTATGTTTATAAAATAAGCATCTGAGTCAAGATTTTCAAAAGCGATGCTTAAAATTAGGACCTTGAAAACCTGTTATAACTCCTACTAGTTTGATTTTCTAGCATTGCTGAGCAGTTTCCTTTAAAGAAGGTTCATTCAATAATTAAGTTATTAAATAAGAACTTAAAAGGTTCTAAGTTACACAAAAAAATGATGACATAATTTGTATGGTTTGTATGTCATAAAGCAATAATATGCTAGGCTTCACAGAATAGAAATAATGGTAGTAGTGATCAGTGAAGAAAAAACATAAAGTGCAGCAAGGAAACACCGGAAGAACTCCGTAACACTGGAATACATAGAATGGTGAAAGCATCTTGTGGCAGTGGACAAGGATTTTATAAAGCAGTGTGGCTGAGAAATGGCTCTGATGTTTGTTTGGATACATGGAGACATCAAGTCACAAATAGGTGCAGCTCTCTCTCTTACATGCTGCAGATTGCATTTGGGATGCTCTACAAGTAGCTGCTCAGAGATAAACATCAGTTTAACTCCAGCATTGTGCGTGGGCTGTTTAACAGGCTTTAGAGAATGGAAAACCAGAACAAGGTTGAGGATTACTGAAAATGGTTGAAAGAGTGTTAATTAGAGTTAATCAGATGAAAGTGAGAAAACAATGCACACAGTGAATGTAAAATCAGATGAGTATTGTGGTAGGGAATAGGCTGCCACGCCGTTTGGGACCTCCACAGCCAGTTTCAGCTGCCCTGGTCAGTGTGATTGTTGTGTTCGTGACTGTTGTTATAGTCTCTGTGAAGCCCATGTGATATTCAGCCCAGATTTTTAGAGGTAGTACAAACATAGACAGTCATGGGTATCTGTTACTATAAAGATGTTATACTTTGTGTAAAATGAGCAGAACTCTGGAAAGAAGAAAGGAAGGACAGAAAGAGAGGGCGTGATGTGACTGGCGGTGTAGAAGGTATACTCAGCAAGAGCACGTAGTCTCTCGTAACTCTTGTCATTCACAGCTGTCCCAAGAGTGCAGCTGAGAACCATCTCGTACTGTTTAGAGGGTGGTTGAAGTTACCTATTTAGCTGTTGCCAGCTCTCACTTTTACATTATTTTTGCATGCTATTCTCCAAATGGAAGTAGAAGCTGTGAAGAGAGCAATTAGATGGTTTTTTTTCCACATTAAATAAAGTATTTTCAACCAGAGCACAGATGGCCTTCTACCAGTCTCCTAACAGTGCTCTACACACTGCACTCCCATGGGCCAACGCATGTGATGCTTGAAAAGAGATTTTCAAGAGGGAGCACATGCATCAGATTGTAGTAGCTCTCTGGAGTGCCAATACATGTTTTAAATGCTTCATAATAGAGAATTTTTAGGACAATTTACTTTCTTTGTCAAGAATTAAAGCAAGCTTTCTGCTGCATGTACGGTTCGGTGGGATACTATTCCAAATATTGCAGATGTTTTGGTAATTTTAAGTGCATTACCTGCCTCTCCCTCCCAGAACCTCTGAGTAGCTGTTAGTCTCTCACACTGTAACAACATTGATGTTTAAGTGGAATATTTTTTATCTATACTTTTTTTTTTTTTTTTTTTTTTTTTTTTTTTTTTTGACAAAATGACATAGCATCTCTGCATAGTCTCCCTTTTGTCTGCATCCTTTGATGGCTGAGTCAAAGGAGATGTGCATGCACACACACAAGGCTTTCATGGCTGATTTGTGTAAAAAAAAAAATTATCCATGAGCATCACAACCTAGAATTATGGTGGGTTAGTTTTATGGCAGCAGACATAGACATCATATGCATCCATCCACAAAACTGCTAATAAAAAGTTAATACATTCAAAGCAAAATTTTTACCCTTTTACATCCCTAAATAATGTTTGATCTTATGTGTTATAAAGACCTAAGAAAATCTCTCTGGACTAAAGATTAGGGAACCTTATTTTCAGTTCTTAAAATTTTCATATGTAAATATCTAGAGAAGATAAGTGCAGGAAGATGCTAATATGATGAGAGAAAAAATGCATTATGTGCCTCCAGGTGCTGTGTTTGGTTACCACAAGTGCTGTATTTGGCTATATCTTTTATTGTGTCATGCTACGATGCTGAGAGAGTTCTGTCTAGTCAGAGGAAAGTGGTCACTCCTCACATTTATGTTAATGTAAACCTTTGCCTTGTTACATAGGTGATTTCCATCATTGTCTTCTGTGTGTGTGTATGATCTCTACAGAATGAAAAATGTTGTAATGCTGTGGGAAATTTCTGGCACAGATGCATTTAGATAGTGAGAGTTGTTCTGCATTGTTTGAAGAAAGACATTTCTTGGTTGTTTCCATGATGACTGGATGCATCATTAACCCCTTTATTGTTGACATCCTACAGAGACCTGATATGTAGTCTTAATTATTTTAAAAGACACTTCTTTGTTACTTAGCTGGTGATTAAAAGTAAATTAAAAGATGGCAATGGCAGACTATTGTTGTTCATTAGCAGATCTAAAAGCCTAATCATCTAGCAAGGGACTAATTTTCACATAATTTTTAAAACAATAAGTACACTAGTGTAGAAATTATTTGTGCTGCTTCTACCAGTTAATTAACCGAATCACCAGAGAGGGAGAGTGTGAGAGTGATTATTTTCTATTAATCGAACTGAGAAATCTAAAGTAGGAATCCCAATCAAAGCTCTTAATAACATTCCTTATAACAATAACATGAGTTTCAACTTCAAGTGCTGAACAACATTGAGGATTCTAGCAGGGGAGAGCAGAAAGGACAAAGGCAAGATCAAGGAGATCAAAATGCTCGTTCATAATTTTGCAGAGACAAAAGATGGATTATCCTGTGGGAGGCAGTGATGGAGTATACACAAGAACCAAGCCAGAAATTGCAGAGCTACTGAAAATAAACCATTTCTAAAAAAATCTTAATTAAAATTGGCTGAAAATTGTCCTTTAAGACTTACCTTCCACAAAAATGTCTTGACTTTAGAAAAAGCAAAACCTCAAATTTGTTGATAGAAATAATGCTCCAGTTCTCAGCATTAATTGTAGTTAGTGCTTATGTTCCCTTTTTTTTTTTTTTCCGTTTTCAGGCTTTTATCTGGCAGATTGTGGTTCACGTGGAGAAATACAACAGTGATTGTTGAGACTGAAGCCCTACACCTCTCTTAAACGCTTCCAGAGTACCTGGCAGGTAGGAAAGATCAGCATAGACCATATCAGAGAACTCTCACCTATGCCTCTTTATCAGTCATAAAAATTCTAAAACTTCGAACCATAACCCCTTGCTTAAATTCATTTAACTTTATATCTCAGTTTACACAAGATACAGGTGTGTTTAAACTGTAAAGTCAGATGCAGAAATACACCTCTGTGCTCCTGGGGCTGAACACGGTGCAGTTTGGTGGGGTTTCTGTCGTGAGCATGAGTTCTTGTTGTAAGGAGGAGAAAGGCCATATTTGAGCTCTCTGTCTTCCATCTTCACACTTGTGACTGTTCCTTTGCTAGCAGTCTTTTTTTTGTTTCTTCTGTGGTCCTGGTTTACTAGTCCTTTCTGCAAGCAGACTGCTAGAAAGTTGCTAAAAAACAAACCAAAAGGAGCAGACATGCAGGGTGAGCAAATGGATTCCTCCAGTCAAGTGAATAATAACCGGTAGCGTTGGTCCAGTTCTGCTGCTGTGGATGCACTGACTTCCTTAGGGGGAAAAAAAAAGTATAAAAGGTAAAAAAAGCTGAGAAATTTATCTGGAGTAGTAAAAAGAAGTCTCTAGTGTGGTCTTCCCTTGTGCAAAATCCCCTAAATGATGCTGTTGACAGTGTCTTTGAGTTACAAATACTGTATCTACGTTATCTCAAATAAGTAGATGCATTTAGTTTAATATTATTTGTTCTTTATAATGTTCTTGGCTAATGATTTCTTCGCCTTTGTGTATTGTGAAGGTTAAAGTTTGCATGTGTACATTTATATATATTTTGGTATGTCTTATTAGTGGATCTCATTTTTGCTTTGTTGTTATGAACATCAAAAATTAATGGGAAGATTTATTAGAGAAACAAATACTGATTGTATTAACCTTGGCTTCATTCTAACACTACTGTAGGATCTTTAAATGCCTACCAATTTCCTTTCCTTTGTAATCACAGACAGTATATTTATTTTTATTTATGGAAGCTATTTGAGAGAATTGGTTAGTGCTCAGCTTTAAATGAGTTTTATATAAAAGTAACAAGCTTAGTCAGTAAAGAAAAAAATGACCAGATGGTAACCTCAGTATGGGATAGAGATGAATGTGAATCTAAAATGAGGGATGTCCCAAATAATGAGGGTCATTTGAGAGTAAGACGGTATGTGCACTTTGTGGCCATGAATAATGCATTGATGTACGTACTTCTGTAATCATGACGCATGAGTTCTCTATAGAAATTATCCTGAGATCAGTTTTACATGGGAATCAAGTGCTTTAGGTACCTTAATTATTCAGATTATGCATCTGAGAGAGGAAACATGTTTGAATTTTGTATTCCTGCTTTTAGTCTTGGTGTCAAAGAAGGGGAAGGGTGAATTGGGGGAAAAAAATCCCAGGTACAGCTCATGGCAGAGATTATTCTCTCAATTTCTCTTTTCCTTTCTGCCTATCTAGATGGCAAGCTCTTCAGCTCTGCAAATAAGCAAACTCAGATTTGGGTTGGTAAGAACACACTGTCCCACCTCAAAGCAACTGTGAAAATCAGTCTGTCCCACCTGTTATTCATGGTGTGAAAAGTTACATGTGGAATTGACACTGGGGAGCTCTTTCTAAAAGGACGAATCACAGCACCTGCCCTTGTGGGGTTACTCACTTCTTTTCCCCAGAAACAAAGCAAAGGAAAAAGCTGTTAACTCTCCTTGGTTTTAATTCCTTGCCCTGGTTACAGGAGAGGTGTTGAAACACAAGGCAGCTAAATCTATAGGAAAGGAAATGCTGGTGCTATCACAGTGATTTGCCATGGGAGATCTGCTGCAACAGGATTGCTACTTAGAGCTCAGTTTGTGAGGTTGTTGATTCTGCAGAAATTTTAGGTACAAGCCTTTACTGATTGTTCTATTTACAGTAGCTTAAGCCACAGAGCCGGCATTCAGCCCCTCCTGGTAACAGAAATGATGCATTTGCCAGCTTTGCTATGTGATACAGTAACTGTCTCAGAGGTACCTTTGCCCCGATGGCCCCTGTGATGCTCTGTGCTCTTTACTGTTTTGCTCTTTTGCAGGAAGTTTCAGAAGCAATTGTGTTGCTCTCTTTTCTTAGGATGTGCTCAGCAGAAGTGCCAGAGCAGGCTGAAGTTGTCTGTAGAATCGTTTGCAACTTGAACAAATTATTTGTTTCTCATCAAAAATGAATGCTCTCTTTTTGCTGGGAAGACTCATTCCCAAAGATCTTCACTAAACAAGTCAGTCTTCCCTTTCTCCAGTGATTATCTTTCACATGGAACTTTAGCAGTGTGCTCAGAGTAGGACTGATCATAATCTTCTTTTTGTCCAAATTATCCAGTAAATCTTGTAGCGATAGTAACTTCTAACCCATCTAATCTTTTCCGCCAACCTCTCTCTAGTTCCATTCAATCTAGTATTTCAATCTGCTGGATTACGGAGTTCAGCTGGGGTTACTTCCATTCCCCTGAAACCACAAGTGTTTGTTTTTGGTGGTGGTCTTAACAGATAATTAGGGAAGAGCTCTATCTGGCACTTTTTTCCTGGGGATTAGCGCCAGTGTCTGCAGGAGCCCCAGCTGATCGAGCACATACCCCGAATGTTTATGTTGCAGGGGCTGCTCCTTCACTGTTTCCTTCTGCTAGAATACGGTTGGAGCGGGCAATGTCCCATTACCCGTCCTTGAAAAGTGAGGTATGAGACTTCAAAAAGAGTGAGCAGATTACAGCCCATCTGTTAAGGCAGAGAATTTATCTAGGAGAATAAGTGTGTGATCTGGATGACCAAGTCACAGCCATCCGGATAACACCCCCAAAGACTCACATCACTGGTTAAATGACTGGAACCCCTTTGGGTGGTCCGGGATCACGAGTTCTTCAGCTGTACTTTCTTTCTTTCTTTCTGCATTTAGAGTGAAACAAGGCTTTTAGCTTACATCTCCATTTTGAAAATCCTTACTGCCTAGCTGAGCAGATGTGGGTGCACCTTTAGCTACCTAAGGTTGGTCCATTGACCTTCTTTGCTACATTTGCTAACTATATAGCTGGAAATAAGGAAAAACTACCTAACTGAGGAACTCAAACACAGGGAATTAAGTATTCAATTTTATCTCAATTATCTGAAAAGCAGATGTAACATAGCAATAACTTATTTTTCTGCCTCAGTTTCTATATCGTTCCTGACACTTGCTTGGGCTGTAGTTATTGAATTCTAAGGAGTTCAGGATTTTTCTATTCCTCCACAGAATCCTGCACATAGTCTCATGTGGAACGGAAATCCTCTGTCAAACATGCATTTTGCCTTTCTCCCGCATGCACAATCCTACTCCCTCTTAAGTTTAATACCATTTCCACAGATGCCCAAACCCTGGCTTAGTAGGAACACAGTTTTTAAAAATTTATTTTATGTGGTAGGTTTTTTTGCCACTGATTCTTCGGAGCATCTTTATTGTTAGTAGTACGTGGCTGATTTGGAACTTTAGCATGCAGAGGAAAACAGAAAACAGACAAATCCCAGCTTCAAAATGAAATTCACTCTCTGATACAGGATCATGGCTCCTTACCGGCTCCCGTCCTTCTTCAGAATTATTGGCAATTTTACAGCACTGAATATATCACTAAGAAATCCTAAATATCTGTTGCTAGTTCTCTTTCTGTGTATGTATGTGTGTGTATATATATATATTTTAGAGAAACTTTTCTTAGTGTGCATTTGATGTGTTTGCTCCTGTCCAGGTGCAACGTAGCACCTTTCAGGTTACTGAAGAGCCCTGCACTTGATGCTGGACAAGAATGAATTTACCTTTCTTGAGGGTCTTTGCATTCCTCTTGGTGTTGTAATGTGTTCAGGCTTATCAGTGGACAGGCTCTAACAACAAAAACTGCAGTTGCTTACAACACAAATTTACGTGATGGAATACAGTTACAAAATTTAAAGAACAAATTGCAGCATTAAGATTATAGTAGGTCACACCAATTGCACCGTTGTTGTAAAACCCCAGCTAAACTGCAGGATTGGCTAATTACCTTCTGCAGCCTCCCCTTTGGCTGGCTCTGCACTGAGAGTTACAGCTTTCCTGATGTGACCATTAGCCACGGCCATGAAACCGTCTGAGGGTTAAATATGAGACCCGCGCAGAGAAGCTGCTGTAGGCAACTTTTTTTTTCCTAGCACAGTAGGGCATGTGTAGTTTTTTTCCCCTTCTCTTATGCCCTTCAATTCCTGAGAGTGAGTGCTGTGATGTAGTGCATCAGAGCGGGAACTACAGCATTTCCTCTCATCTTCTTTTGCACTGTCATTTTATTACCATTTCTGTTATGTGTGTTAATTAACACTTTCTTTGCTTTAGGCTTCGAACTTCATTCTCCTGTTGCAGCTTTTGAAGACACGTTTTGGTAAAGCTTTATATCTCATACCATGAGAAATATTAAATGTCTGTTTGACTTAATAGATTCTTTTTCTTTCTCTTTGAGCATCATGTAGAAACAAAACAGATGGCAAAACTGGGAACAGGATGTTTCTCTTGGGTAACACTTCAGTTAAAATCCTCTTAATTTTAGGGTCCCTTGTGATGATCCCATCTTTTTTAGAGTACAAGGACAAGTTATCTTTAGAAATAATAGCAGGAAAGTTACAAAGAGTCTAAGGAAAATTCTCTGTACATTTTATTTAAATTATGTTGAATTTGTGCCATGGGGAATAAGTTGCAACTGGAATTTTAAGAAGCCTGGATCATTTCAGGATACTTGCAGTTCTGACTAAAATAACAGTAATAAAATTTCATGGTTCAGAGCCTTCACTGACCACAAAAGGAGTCAAGAAAGCATTTCCCTCTTACCTATACAGTAGCGTAATTGGCTTAGGGCATTGGTGGAGATGTATCATCCCCACACAAGACAACAGGTAGCGGACTATTTACTGAGATGAGACTCAAGGCACCAGTGGGGTAGTCTGACGTAGCGGTGCTTGCAGTCTTTGTGCTGATGCAGGAGCATATTCCTGGGACTGAGATTTCCTATGCTGATATTTTATTATTATCTCATTTTCCAGTATCAGGAGAACAACTGAATTGAAATTCCATGGCTTTTACTTTGTTTATGAGGCTTTTGGTAGATTTCATCCCCATCTTTGTCTGCTTCCTCAGCATCATAATCTAAACTCTTTTGGGGTACCGGGAGTTCTAAGATCTGTCCTGCTCTGCTGCTCTGGAAAACTCAGGGCTCCATAGCTCTGGCAGTGAGCGGCGAGCAGGAGCCGTGCAGTGACGCTGGCTGCAGCAAACCGCAGCTGGTGCGCTCGCCTCTGCGGGCCTGGGAGTGCCACCAAACCATGTGCTGAAGGGAGAATCATCTCAGATAAGCAGCATTTTGCAAGAAAATGGCACTGCAGAGAGAAAGCTCCCATATGCCACTTACCTGGCATCTGCATTAAAATAGTTCTGAGCAATCGCTGCCTTATCCATGGATTCTGCACCGTGGAGAAGTAGGACATTAGGACCTCAGGCTTTCAGGAACATCAGTAAATAGGAAAGTCCCGGCTGACTCCTTAGGCAATACTCTTAGGTATTCCAGAGGAAAGTATATTTTTTAATATGACTGGAGGTGTTAATAAACAAGTGCATCTGCTACATTGCCTAATTAAATTCTCTAGATAATATACAGTTAAATCCAGGAAGCAGTGTAATGTATGTAGTAACACTATTAAGTTAAAAAAACCCAAACATTTTCCTCACATATCTGTGGCTTTTTTCCACCTTATATTACATATTCTTCTTTCCACTTCTTACTTGTTTTGCTTTTAAAAAATGTAGTTCACCCAGACAAAATATACCAAATTCATGCGTGTACATATAGTTGTGCTACTTAGTGCTGAATATCCCACCTGGCATGGAACGCCTTCCAGCGCGCCTCCCAGAATAAGACGTAGCCTCTTGCATCTCCTTTGACTGCCGTCATTCTTCATGTTGGTTCCAGGAGTCATCCTGCCAGCTGTCCCGGTGCTGTGTGCGTTCATGAGGCTGACAAGCAACTGAACTGTTGCACATTTTATGAATGAGCATAAACTTAGACTGGATGGCACTTGCAAAAGAATTCGAAGGACAGGGAAGACTTTGTTCAAGCACTGACATGTCTTTGAAAGGGCAGAAAAGCAATTTTACCTCCCTGTAATCCCATCAACCAAAAATAATCAAACTAGAACTATAAAATAAAAACACGTCTGAAATAAATGTTCTGTGGCTTACATACCAATATTTATTTGCTTTTCAATCAAAAGCATGCTTTCACTTAAGTTGATTTTTTTTTTTTTTTAACATTTTCAAGACATATTTTTGGATAGTCTAGCATTATGGTACAGTAATGTAGAAAAATCCTGAAGGGAGGATAAGTTAATGGTTTTAAGGTTAATGACATCTTTAGTCTATTGGGCTGTGTCAGACTGCTGCTAGGATTTTCTCCTGCAGCAATTGAACACATCCTTCATGCTAAGGACCAAAGCCTGCTACTGCTTCTGTTAGTACTGACAGGTAAAAGGGTTTGCTCAAGATGTGCCTCACTGGTGTGGGAGACATAAGGAGATCAGTTTTTGAACCGAGGTGTATGTCACCCAAAATAATATATGAAACAAAGAAAACTTTCAAAATGCCTTTATTGACCTGGGTTTGTACTGTCCATTACAGAGACAAGGTTTCTGTTTCACAATGATAATGAGAAATACAGTGTGATTAATTTTTCATCATCGTGGTTTTTTTGGATAGTTGAACTGACTTAATAATATATATAAAAAATGTCATGTCTTCATCTTCCTTTTATCTTTGTTCTTAACCTTCTTAACACAATAAGAAATAGAAGGAGTTTCTAATTTAAAATTAAAAAGAGATGCTTTAGAGGTAAGAACCTAGTAAGTTTGCTTGCCTAAGATACGTATGTATGAGCCTGTATTAGATGCTAATGACACACATCACTAGAGGCATTTAGGCATCTGAATCCCTTTGATACATCTATTTGTATATCTTTAAAGTATTGAGTGTGGATCTCATTAGAATAAGTGATGCCATCCAAATAGCGGTTAGTTGTCTGTTATTGAGTGCATTCTTTATTCCCAACAGATTAGGGTTATTCAATTAGGCTTTAATACAAACTCAATAACAGACCTGTCAATTTGTGATGTGGTTCATTTCTTTCTTTTCTCATTCTGTTTCTTGGCTGTAATGAAAAACTTCAGTAATACTGTCCATCTTTCTAGCTGCAGGTGGATTTCCTTGAATATCCTTGAATCTCTGATGCCAGTAACATTTCCCTTGTCATAAGCCCATTGTGGTTTTCATTTAAAGCGTGTGTCAATAGAAACTCAAAGATTTGTAGTTGATTGTTCTCAAGATAAATCTAGAGAGATTACGAAATGTCCATTGTTTTGGCAATTCTTTGGTTTTGAGAATGTCATAATAGCTGATAATACAATTAAAAGAGCCATTTAGTATCCTGTGGGTCTCCTGAGATCAGTTACACTTGTCACACAAAACAGTCAATCCACCTATGGTGGAACTAAGCTTTTGACTGTGACTCTTGCAGCTATATAAAGTGACGCTTTTGCAAATCATCAGCCTTGGGTATAGGTTACAAAATAATAAAGTAGCTTTTTATAAATTGTCTTTATAAAAACCTCTGTAGTCTTTCACTCGTAATCTTATATCCAAAAACTTACCTGCCTTTTTATCCGCAATTTTCTCTGATTTTTATGATCAGAGAAACTGAATGGAACATTTGCACTGAACTTCTCCAAAATACATGGCTTATAGAATAAGCTATTCGGTTCCTCTGAAGGGATATATAGGTATCATGGTGCTGAGGAGAGGGGATGAATAAGCTGATAGAAGGAAAAAGGAAAGATGGTATTTCTACTTGGAGGCTGAAGTCGGTCAGGTTGAAATTTGCAAGCAAATGTGCCATGTTCTCTTCACTAAACCCCTCAGGAGTAGGACTCTGCAGCTCTCTGTTTTGTCACATCAGAATATGTTAGGAAGAATTTCCCGAATTCAATAGATGTGTCCTTTCAGATATTCCATCTATCTTTCATTTCAGTGAGAGTTTGGATGGCTGAGTTCTGATTATTGTACGGGTCTGGTGTGTACTTTTAAGAACTACACAGAGAAATAGCTCTTGTTCTGCCGTGTAGCAATTAGCAGCTGTATGTCTAATATATGCTGGTGGGGTTCTTGAAGCCAGTCGACTTGTTTTTTCATGAGACAGCAAATATCTCATTGAGAGTTTTGTGAATTACTACTAGAAGTTTTAATTCCCCCAATCATGACTAATAACGCACCTGGATTATTATTCTGACATGGCTTTCTGCCGCTGGAGAGAATCTGGTTTCACAGGCTGCAGGCAACGTCGGGTGACGTCTGATTTGATACAGTGAGTCCGGGCTACAGGATGCTTCAGCTCAGCTTACTGAGTGATCTGTGGGGTGGGACATCTGTGCCAGCCACGCTGGAAATTGTTAATCCATCTTTTCACGTGGTGGTAGAGAGCTGAGGTAATAGCTAAATCCTTGAAAGGGATCAGTGAGGACATTACAGAAGACAGAACGAGGAGGCCCTGGGCCTTCGTCTAGACGTCCTGGGACTCATTCTGCTAAAGGGAAAAGAACACTTTTGTGATTCCAGGTTTGTGGTACAAAAATACAATATGTTACAGATTAAAGAAATAGATTGGTTTTCTTATGATACTGAAACCACCACTAAAATTTCTGAGATGCAGCCAGATCCCTAAACAAAACGGAGTTAGGTGTTTAGATGTCAGAATAATTGCATAGTTTTGCCTGAAATTTGCATGTTGTTGGACATATTAATAATGAGTCTTTTATTATTATCTAGAATCGGGTAATAATTCCCTGTAGCCTGTCAGGTAGGCTGGAAACCAGCATGCGTTCCCACTCCCCCCCCTCCGCCCCCCCCCCAATCATTCCCTTCTTAGGTAAAAAACGTTTTGGCATCCTCCAGGAGGCATGCTCATTTGAAAAATTCAACATAATAAATGAATTAATATTCTCATTGTACAATTCTCCAAAACTGTGGGATTTCTCTCTGTACCTGTCCACAAACTCTTTGATCTTTTGACTTATTAAACTGTTTAAGTAGTTCTCATGTATGTAGTGGTATTTGAGGTATTTAGGTGGAAGAACAACAGGGCAAAGTATTAGTCCAGTATTGCTGAATGAACAGGATCTCGTTTGATATGTACCCCTTTCATTCAAGGGATTATAGTAACAGTGCACGCTGCAGGAATAATTAATACAATATAGTTGTATAGCATTCTGAGAAAAGTAATATGATAACTTTATATTTGTTGTTTGGAAGACCTTGTCTGTGAAAAACTTAGACAGGATTCTGCAGTGTGGCTGTAAAGCCGTTGTGATTGTGTGCGTCAAGATTCTCACTGTTCAGAGCCCTGATATGGAAACTGCTTGAGAACAGTGTTGCAGTGAAGGGAGATGTTATAGCAACATCGCTGGCTTTCATGCCTTCCTGGTTTGCATGGATGCTTTGGATTAAATTTGGTTGTAATTTTTCACCAAGTATAAGTCCCATGTCTTCAAATTCGTATTCTAAGATACATTCAGCCATATATTTGGGGAATGGTCACTTGATAGATGGCTCAGTAATTTTAAATAGGTTGGTGAAGGAGAGTGCAGGTGTGGAGAAGGCAGCCAGAGAAAATAGCTAATGGGAAGAGGAAAAATAAGTAATAGGCAGTGAGATGGTGAGAGGTGCATGACCCCCAAAAGAGCAGAGTTTTCAAGGTATTTCCACTTGGATGGATACTTGCAGCTGGACAGCTGCTCATATTGCTTTTTTGCTCTGGCACAGCAGAGGCTTGTAATTGCAGAATATCCTTCCCTTGTCCAGACCCGCCTTTGCTTCCTGCGTATCGCTCTGAAATAGGCCAGTGGGAAGGGTTCTGCGAGGAGACGCCACAGGAAAGAGGAGCCTGATGCTGGGTTGGAACAAGCAGGTGTAGTGATGAGGTATCCAGAGCTTTGGCTGGTCCAGCGCCGTTTGGATGAAGGTAGCCTGCTTTCTAGAGGTCATATGGGCAAGAGTGCTGGCTGTCCTGAGTTTTACCACTTGCTTTGCAGTCATCTTAAGTTAAAAACTTGGAGACAGTTAACACATTCATTCATATTATCAGCAGGTTTTAAAATATTAATTATTTTCATGGAAAAGAATTCCATCATAATAAAGATTTTTTTTTTTTCAGTAAAATACTAGTTTTAGTGGAAAAATAATGTTTATGGATTTATTTTCAATAATAATTTGAGACACTTCAAAGCTGTTTTGCTGTGGGGAGGAATTTTGCCACATACTTCCTTTTCCTATGGGAAGAAAGTTGAAACTAGAGCTGTTTCAAAACATCCCATTGCTTCTATGCCACTGAAATTTCAGGTACTTTAAGTTTTGTTTTCAATTACAAGCCAAAACTAAAGAAATTATTATTGTTGTTGTGTTTGTTGTTGAATGAAAATTTCCAAGATTGCTTCATTGAAAGCATTATAAGTTTTGTAGTAAATACCATAGGAATCATAAAAAAAAAAAACAACAGTAGCCTTTGCAGTTAGTTTGAGACAGAATAATTGAATGCCCTCATTCTTTTCTGTGGACTCAGTGAGGATACATACCCTGTGATAAATTAAGCTACGGTTTCCCATGATGCCAGCTGCAATAAAGATGAAGAGACCATCACCGTGTACTCTGAAGTAATCATGCCTGGAGTTTTTGTGGACTTTTTTTTCCTCAAAGAAAAAAAAAAGAAAACCTTTCAAATGCAGGCATTTGAATAATTTTATTATCTTAAGTAATGTCTTTCAAATGAGCAACAAGATTTATTTTGGCTTATTTTATTAGCTATCTGATGAGCTAGTGCAACTTTCTCATACTGTAAGGAAAGTGCCTTATTTCAAACAAATGTAGCAAAAGAAATCTACACATTGTGCTAGTCAGAAGAAAAGAGCTTTTTCTGATTTGTGTTCATTTCCTCATGCATTCTTGAAATTTTTGAAGTTAGAGTTTTAACGTTGTTTTGTTTTTACTTTATACAAATTGTTTCCCCACATCTGTAAACTGCTGTGACTGGAAAGAGTAAGTAAGAGAGAAATCTGCGCAGCACATCTAATTACATTAAATTTAGCGTGATGAGGTATTTTAGTATCTTAATAACTGTGTGTTAACTATGTGTTATCTTAATAACTGTGCAATTTTGGAATATTCTCCCAAGGACTAAAATCCATTCCCTGTTACCTAAGTTTAAATTAGGCTGAACCAAGTAGTAAGTTGATTAAATAGGCCTTTTTGCGTGTGTTGGTTTTATATTCCCAGTTACAAAGTTAGTGTAGCTATGCAGTTTTGTAACTGGAGTCCTAAAATACATATGTCAACAATAAATCAACACAGAATTTACTGCACTACTTGTAGGAACTTAGTAAAAGCTCATGGCCGAGAGAGGGAGGAGAAGTCATGCATTACATTTGATTTTAAAGTAATGAAGACTGGAAGAGCTATGTATAAGTAATAACAAGAATAATTTCAGTTTTCTTTAATATCTTTTTGTTTAATGCAATTAATTTTTTTTCTTATGCATATCCAAATGCTTATACAAGTTCTCTTTCCTCTGAGTTTTAGTCAGAAATATGCTGAAGATCAGAGATACACCCGTTTAATGTTTGTTTCCCTCAGAGCAGCATGAAGTAGTTCAACATTGTACTAAGGTGCTTAGACAACTTTTTTAGTACTGAAACTTGATAACTTTGATGGCTGATCACTTACTTTGGAAGATGAATTATTTCAGTGGGAAGGGGCAGTTGCACCAGTAGCTCTGTGATAACTGGTGCTAACCCAGGAACATGCCGGCCATGTCTTCCGTTGGTCGCTGCTGTGTGTATTGTCAGGGAGACGTCAGACCAATTCCGTCATTCCTTCGTTTTACAGTGTTTAAATGAAGTTTTTATTACACTAGATCCCTGACACAGGTGCAAGCCATAGGTCTCCCTGATGTGCTTCAACATTTGGCATACTAGTTAAAATCTATCTGTCATTTGGATATACATGCACTGGGGGTTAAAAATGTGCATCAGCTTCTTAATGACTTTTTGAAAATACTGCTGCCTGTTTATTGAAAATATGCAGGATTTGTTAATAATAGTCATACTGGCTGTAGCAGTGTGTCTGAAGTTAGACATAGAAGGAGAGGTACAGAGTGGTCAGAGCCTATAGAGAGGGCAGAAACTGATATGATCAGAGAAAATGTGATCTTTCAGAAAAGATGATAGAACTGGGCTTGTTTAGAAGGAAAATACAGCTGACATGAGAGAGGATACCAGTCTGAAAAGGAATAAAGGTTATCCTGATAAGGAAGTAATAAATTGTTTTCCATATCCTTTGCAGATCGGGATAGGGGATAGGCCAGTAAGTAATGTGGTTCTTTTTCAGTGTGGGAGCTTTAGACTGGACATCAGGAAAGAAAAGCAACCAAAACCAGTTTTCTAACTGTAACAATAGTTAAGCACTTGGATATGTCACCCTGGGAGGCTACAGACTTTTGTGCACACCTGAGATTTTCAAGAACAGATTAAGGAAACGGCTGTCAGAAATCATTTCGGTATAGCTTATCCTGCCTTGTTGAGGGAGATGGATTTTATGACCATCTAAGGTCTTGAGGTACCTTACTGCCCTATATTAGAAGCCTCAATGAATTTAAGCTTTTTCATTGAAAAATAATATCTTCTTAAATAAACATTACTGTAAAATTTACTTTTTCAATGGAATATGTGGGTAGAGGGATATGTGTTTGTGTATATATATCTCCAAATGTATTCCTAAATTATTGCTAAATTAATATCCCAGCTATTAGCTATTTCTTTCTCTGCTCTTCATTGTGAAAATCTTGTCTGTCTTCTTGCCAGTTTTGCTTCTGAGAAATGGGGAGGAAGAAGAAAAATGGTAAATGGTAAGCCTTTCTTCCTCTGTCAGCTATAACTGCTTTACAAAATTGGGTTTTTATTGGTTTATACAGATAAGATGCAAGAAATAAACTAGATTTTTAATTCCAGTACAAGTAAAATATTTCAGTCAGTCTTAGTTTTATCATTTAGCAAATGTCTCACTTCATGACCTAGATTCCAGTTTTCCCTTGTTGTTTTTTGATCAAGAACCAATGTTTGTTTATCCTTTGGAATTCAGTATTAACTAAGCTGTCAGAAGAAAAGCGTTTAAACACTCTCCGTGCTTTTCATAGCTTACAAGTGGCAAACCATCACGGCTGGAAGTTGCAACAGATTGTTAGTCTTCATGTAGAACCATAAGGCTGTGAATTTTTGTCTACAAACTACCTAAAATTTAGAACAACCTTAAAAAATACACTAGTGACTATTTAGAAAGTATTCTAAGAAACAATATCGATGGTAGTGCTGAGATAAATACATCATATTCAGCATGAAAATGCTCTTTTTGCACTAAAAACATTTTTGAAATTTTGTAACTTTATTGTAACTATGTAACTGCAAGGCAAGCTGTGGGATCACAGTCCTTGACTTTTGGTACTCAGGAAATGTTCATATGAGTGTTTTTACAGCTTTGTATGGTACATTGCTCTCTCCTTTCTCTAGTCATCTGGTAGGAGTAATGTGGGACTTGGCTAGTGGGAAGAGTTTATGCTACAAGTCCAAGACGCAACTCTGCTACTGAGTGACACTGTTTCTGTAAGACTGTGACAATGACGGAGTGTCCTAGGATTCTGTTGGAGGGGTAGAGGCAGACTGTATCAATTACACAGGGAAGACCAAGTGTTGTATCTGGTTCCTTAAGTAGATCATAAATAAGTGACCTGATTCTGAAGATTTACTGCAATCAAGTTCACATTAGCACAGGAAAATTCCACTTGAAGGCTTCTTATATTGAAAATACTGTGAAGTATTTTAACAAATGTGACTTTAGTTCAGTTGCTAGCCTTCTCTCATTTTGGTTTTAAGTACTTATTTCATTTAGACAGACAAAGCAACAGTGTATTTAATCCACATTTCTCCAGATTTTCTTGCATCCCTCCTTTCCCCTAGATTTTCCTTTCCCTCAACCTGTGGAGTTTCAAATATTTTCTGGGGAAGTCAGGAATAATTTTAAGGTGTTTCAGTAAGTCTTATTCACTAGAATCTCTTTCTTAAACTGATACAAAACATGTAAAATAAACAATGACTATGAAGATTATCTTATTTGGTGAGAAACCTTCTGAATTTGTTTTTTTAAAAATGAAGTTGAATGCATGCAAATATGTTAGCTGTCCCGAAGGCATTTTATCCCTAGTCTCACAAGGAGTCGTTATTCTTGTTAGGAGTTCATTTACTTTCCCAGTATCCCAGAAATAATGAGGTAATTAAAAATTAGACAAGGATATCTTGCAATTCAGAAAAGAAGGTTAAGCTCTTTAACCCTGAAGAAAATTTTTATTATAAATTACTGTTGCTTTCTTGAAGTACATCTGGACTTAAACATGAGTAAAGAGTCCAAAATGGCAAAGTTCCAATATTTTATTGGTGCACGCTTTGAAAATATGTAGAGGAGGAACATGGAGTCCAGCTGATTATTCTTATTTTATTTTAGAGGTAATTATAACTACTTAGACAGCTACGGAGAAAGTATTTCCTAAGTTACTGGAATATTTTCCATGAAGGAACAAGTAAAGGTAGTGGTATTAGTGTAGATAGGTTTCCTTTCCCACGGGAGGCTTTTCCAAGGACTTTTAAGTGCTTACTTACTTTTAGGTGGAGAAAGATAAAAAGGACAGGGTTTGCAAAATGTTTCTCATTTGTTTGGAATTGGTAGTTTTACAACTGCCTTTCTCGTTTCTATGATATGTGTCTTCCAAAAGGTTTATTACTTTTTTTTTTAATAAAAATTCCTTTTCAGCTTCAATTATTGCATCACATTTATGCAGGAATGTAATATTACAAATGAAATGGCTGGGGGGGAAGTGTCCAGCCGATGGTGAGAGCCAGCTCAGCTCCTCGTTCTGATCTGTTCTTTTATTCTTGATATATCTTCTTCAGAGGTGAATTCAGGATGATTTCTTCTTCCATGCAGAGACTTTATAGCTGATAAGTAATAGATACATGATCACTAGAATAATTCTGAATTGCAGATGTACCTTGCACTCATCTTTGAAAAAGGCTTTGAGTACTAATCTTCTTTTAACTACACCTCGGTATATGGCCTAATTATGTCTTTTATGTAGCAATAATATATAGATACATTGTGTATGCTTACATATTAAGAGTGGCTTTAATAACAATTCCATCTTAATAAAAAGGAGAAGATGCTAGTTGGTAGGTACTGTTCTCCCACATGATATGATGTTTTGGAGAATAAGATCCTAATTATCATGATATATTCAAGATGGGACCTACAATTCTGTTTGGCACATTTTGATTTGAAGATTGAGAAGCCTTTTCTTCAAAGGGCAGCAGGAGACTTCTTCCATGATTACTTTATGAAATATTGTACACTCAGAAATTGAGTATGAATGTATGTGCATACAGACACATGCACGCACAGAGCAGGTAAAATTTTAACTAAAAAAGCATGCTGGCCTTCTATATCAGCTCCATTCTTTTTACGTTTGATTTCATCTCTTCCTTCTTTTCACAGCTTTAATGAAATGGGAAACTAATGAAAAATGTTTGCTGTCCTGAATATAGAGCACTGAGCGGTACCAGCTCTGAGCGTGTGCACATATGAATCACAGCTCCAGTGAATCTTTGATTGCTCATGTGGATTATACAGGTGATGATTTGTGATATCAGGGAGGACCAGAAATCGTTTTCAATACATTACATTACAGTGCCCTTCAAACCTGCTGTGGAAAAGCAAGTCAAGTGTTCTGCTAGCCTGCTGCTATCCCTGTTATTACAGAATACTTTAGAAGGTTTCCTTTGATTTGTACCAGTTGTATGGTTTAATTTAAAAGTAATACCAAACATCTAACTTGCTGCCTTCATTTTAAAAGGATACTTCTTAAAAATGGAGAGAAATCATTCACTGGTTGGAAACACATAGCATAAATGAGCCCTTTCATTGCATGTCTGATCATTTTTGGTTTAAATTGTTTTTTATTAAATATGAAATGTCCGAATTACCTAATCGTTGTTGGTTGCATGATAAAGCATTTTACAGTACTTATTCTCCAGAGTCTTATCTGCTAGCTGCAGGATTTTTGTTGATCCTTCTGTCTTCGTGTTAGACAGGCAGACAATGATTTGGTTGTTCTCTTTGCTATGTTGTGCAGAACAGTACTTTAAAACTGAAATACTTTGATTTTTTTTTTTTGCTGTGACAAAGTCTATTGCTTTTATTTGTTGGTATATTGGAAAGCTTTAACATTATTACTGTATTTTTTTTTATGGCTTTTAACTTTTTTCTTACAATCAGTTTGAAGTACAAACATTGTGTAAGGCTTCTACACACACAGGCTAGATCAAGAGGGTGGAATCTTACGTTACCCAAACTTGCTCTTCAAGCATTCAGCGGGACGGCACTGGATGCAGAAAGACTGTTACAGATGGTTTCCAATATAAGGAAGTATGCAGAAGTAAATAAAGAGTTGTTAGTCCCATTGTCATCAGAGGTTCTGATCAATAAGCTTTTTCTAAGACAACATAATCATACTCCTAATGTATTTTGATGTGAGAAAGTACAGTGAGGAATTTTTTTATGTATATATTTAGCACTAGCATAAAGGTACTTGAGTAAACATTGAGTATTGCAGTTCTGATCTCAGATGACAAAAACCCCACAGCCTCAAAATGCATTTTCAGTGAATGGCTCAAAAGATAATGAGTTAGTGTCCATTTTAAGTGGAACCAATGTTTCTAAATTACAAAATGTTGCACAGAATTATCAAATTTATAATGATATCTAAGTTCAGAGAATATTTGAAACTATTTTCATGCTCACGATCTTAACTGCTTTTGTCATAGTGGATTTCAACTTTGTCAGGATAAGCCAGGCTCTATCTGAATTTTTGCTGATATTGTGTTAGTGAGCCTGGTTCAAGTCCATCAAAGCCATTGGAGTAGTTTCCAATTGGTTTTGGCAAGTGTATGCACTACAGATGTGTATTCACCACCCTAGAAGGAAAGCACAACACTTCTGGAAGACAGATGAGTGGAGTATATTTTAAATTTCTATTATAATTCCTCTTCTACTGTTGGTGCAAATCACAATTTTGAGAGTTGTCAATACCCAAGTTGTGGCAATCTTAGTCTGCCTCTGGATGTGTGACTGCTGCTTGACTTATCCCAGCCGTAGGCACTGAACTGAAAGCCTTTGAAACAAGAGGCAATGTGGCATCTACCTCCAGCTTTGGAAGCTCTCCCGGAATGTAAGCTGGTGGGCAAATGGACAAAGTTTCTGATTTTCTGAATGTGGCAGGTTATGGTAATGGTGCTTGTCTACTACCTGTTTGTAGGATGGCAGAGATTTCAGGCCCACCTCATTTCCTAATCTACATATGCTATGTTGGGCATAAACAAGTAGCTGCCCCATCTGTAGTCATGTTTATTTGTTTTAGAGAATTGAACTGGCATTAATTTACAAAAATGAGGAAGGGTTGCCATCTACAATTATTAATTAGCGTGCACATCTGCCGAGAAGGTGTTTCCATAAGCCTGTCTGAAGTACTTTATTGTTGTTGTTTTTTGCATTTGAGGGGGATCAATGCTAATTTCCAGTGTTTACCAGCAATCATAGATGACTTGCAGTTAAAAAGCCATCAGCTCTGTCACATTTTTCAGTGAACAGAATCCCTTTCCAGATGGCCCTTCATTTGGATAATGGACAGCCTAAGGGGATAAAAATGTCACCTGTTGTAGCTAGTCAACAATATTAATAACAACAGAAGAGTAGACCATTCATAAAATGGGCAACAGCCCAAAAATAATTTGTGAATTGTATAGTGAATGTTCCTTGGTAGCAATCTTGCTTTAGGAATTCACAGACATCCTCAAATCTGGTCCTTACTGCCTTTGCACCAGCTTTTACCTTGCTGTTTAATCATGAATGAATCTAATTTTTCTTAATGTATTTCCTGACAGAAGAGAAAATCTGTGAATGATTACATGGTGATTATGATAAAAAAGTCATTGTTACAAGTAGGTAAATAATTGATTTATTGGTTTGTCTCTTATGGCGAATAATTTTGGAAGGTGCTTCAGATTTAACAGAACATTGAGATTGATACAAAATACTGGAATTAATTGCTTTATTTTCTTTTTATTTTGGCCCACTTAGATATTAATATAATATGTATTATATGTATTCATTGATCTGGCAAATATGTACATTAAAAATAACATTTGCATTTGGAAAATGTTAGAAACAATAAAAATGTTAGTCTCTTGTGTGCAAACGTATTTTTTAAGAAAATTCAGCGTACTTCCCCTGAGTCTGGCAAAATCTAGTGAATTAATGAAACATTCTGCCATGGGTTAGTATGCCTTTTTTTTTTCAAAATAAGGGGTTTATCTGAAAATTTTTGATCAGCAGTTTTGGCAGCCATGGCTATCTGTGTTAACAATTATAGCTGGGAATACACAAAACATGTTTCAGAGTTTTCTGATAATTAGAGCTAAGTAAAATAGATAAAAGCCTGAGATAGGAAATCAGATCTCCACGTAACCAACCCAGAAAGAGCTATCTCCTACAGACTGTTCTGGTAATCTTTGAGTTCTTGCCACACATTATTTGCTGGAGGATGAGATTATCTGCTGGAGGACACTGCGTCTCCTCACTGCTGGCGAGAGGAGCCTGGAGGTACAGACCTCCTCATCTGAGCACGAGGTCAGGTTAAGAGGTCTGAGTGTCACTGTGTGTCACCGAGTGTCAGTGAGCGCGCACCACAAGAGCATTGGTTGGCAGCTAGAGACATGCAGTATGTCATGGTGGGTTATTGTGGCATTGTTTAGAAAATCATCAGAACCCGTTTGTTGATATCAAGTGTGAGTGTGTGTGGGTGGCACAGATTTAGGCACACAGATCTAAGTAGAAGTGAAATTACTGGTATGACTGAATTACTACTTACAATGTGAAACTTAGCATTGATTCCCCTGTGAGTCTGAACAATATTGAAATATTATTTAAAATATGTTTGTACACTGTGAAATATTAGTTAAAAATATGGGTTGTGTCACATTAGGGTTGAACTAGTTATGTCTATGCTGTCTACTTTGTCTGGGGATTACTGAGTTCTTTGTCCATTTTCAGCACATTTTCCATGAAATATCCATTCTTTTTCTCACACACTCTCTTATTTCTGCTTTGAACAAAAGCAAGAGTTAGTTTATTCAGAATCCATCTCTTCTTTAGAACCTAAAGGCTCTTTTTGACAAAAAGGTGATGTACACACGGGGAAAATAATTAAGTGACTGTCTTGCAAAGCTCTCACCTTGAAGGAATACACTGCAGCAAATGGAGCAACTGTGCCTTCTTTGTATTTTCGTGTGTTTATAGTCTCGTATAAATTTAGATGTTGATTCCCTGCCTTCCCATTCAGAGACCTCAGGCTACTCTGCTGCATGAAGATTGCTTGAAGGTTGGTTTTTTCCATGTCTTCAGGAATTCATTCAGATCAGACATAAAATTCCGAACTAAGGTACTTCACTAGATTACACAGTAGGAGGAAAACCCATGTTTTTCTTTAATAGTAACATAGATTTCCAAGATATATCCTTCTGGAGAGAAAGTGACACGTGGATCAAACTCTACAACTCTGAAAGACTTATAAAGCAGGCATGTTTATTCGGCACCCGGTGCATGGGGGATTGCTTGTCCAAAAGCACGCACACCGACAGCAGATTTTACCAAAAATTTATACATTGCAGGTATACATATCCATAGGATTGCACAATACAGATAGACATGTGCATAAGTGAGTCGGGGTTATTAAGAAAACACTTGCGTTAGCGTTTCAGGTCTGTCTCTGGTGGTCATTTACTTCTTCAGGGGTCTGATCTTCCTTTAGGTGAACTTCAGTCATTCACCCATGAGTCCCCTTTCGCTTGGGGATTTCAGCAGTTTCCCAACTTCTGACCAAATTTGTGGTGGAACTAACATTCTGTCCTTTGCTAGACAGATTAGTCTTTGACAAATACCAGTTTCTTGACAAATACCAGTCCCTAATAAGCTTAAGTGAGTGTCAAGGCAAACAGGATTGTTAGGCATTCTCTAGCAGACAGTTAGTCTCCTAAATCAGGCAATATTTAGCAGACTGTTAATTCCCTGTATCAAAAGAAATTTATGTCAGTGACTTGTTCTTCACTTATAACTCCCAGTCAATAAATACATCTTGAATGCGTAACAGGTACCATAGATTTTTTTCACTCACAAGCACAGCATTTTTTTTTAAATAAAAAAAAAATCTTAGTCATGCTGTGCAAAGTATTTTTGTAATTACTAGTGGCTTTCAGAGGACTCATGCTGGGTGCTCGGCTCCATCCCTTTAGACGAGGTAAATTTGATACCAAGGGTATATTTACTTTTGAAAAATCAACCAGAGTCTTCTGAAAATGCATAGAAGGTAAACATGTGAAGTGTAAATAGATGGAACCCATGGAGTTACGCTGAGTTGTCCTAGAGTAACTGAATTAAAGTTGTGCATGTATCAGTAATAGTACCTGCAGCTGCCAACAGCTTCATGTGTAATAAGTTGTATGTATTTTTTTATAGTTAAAGCATGTTAATTGGAACTCTTCTTTGCAGGTGATCAAATTCTGAACATGTTGCATAGAGATAACCATCCCTCCATCTGGAGAAGGAAGTGCTTTCCCTTGATATTTAATGACCCCTGGTTTAATGTAAAAGCAGTGTTTATGGACTTAGCTGAGATCAGTAATTAGCTTTTTGTAGGTAGGAGGTAGATTGGGTTAGTGTAAACTCTGAATGGTAATGGGAAAAACAGAGTGGAAATTGTTTGAAGCAATGTTCTCAGAAAAGAAGAAAACTTTCCTGGTAGACTTAGAGTGTGTTTTGGAGTCATGCATAAGAATAATTGTGTTATAACTTTTTTATGGCTATGTATTGACTGAAACCTATCAGGGGACC
Source organism: Tetrax tetrax (assembly GCA_009806455.1). Classification (NCBI taxonomy): domain Eukaryota; kingdom Metazoa; phylum Chordata; class Aves; order Otidiformes; family Otididae; genus Tetrax; species Tetrax tetrax. The sequence continues at coordinate 65,431 of WHYT01017266.1, read as the reverse complement.
ATGCTGTATTTTTCTGATTAGGAAGTTCATTTTCATGGTAGAACCATTTTTATTCTGATAGCAAGTGAGTTTGAAAATAGAAATATATGTCACCTCTGCAATCTGATTTTAAAAAGCCCTACAAAGTATTGTCATCACAACAAGCTAGTAATTCCATTCACTTCTTTCCTCCTCCTGTGCTGCCTGTAGCCAGGCAGGCAGAGGTGGCCATTTCCCACAGGAATTGCCACCTTATCGCTTCATCAGGGTCTTTCTTGCTGCTGCTTTCATTTACTCTTCATATGAAGTTCTAGCCACCAACCATGGGTATATGGTCATTGTAGGGTCAAAAGAAGAACATCTCTTTTCTTAATCTTGAGCTTCACAGTGGGTAGAACACTGTGTGTGTGATAATAAAAGAACACTTTGAATTTCTAAAATACTTTTTCACTTATTATGTCAATGGGATACATACCTACCTTTGTGGTACTAGAAAGCTGATTGGAAATAAGTAGCTTTTATTTATGAAATAAGTAAGAAATGTATTGTTATTTTAAAATTAGATAATAACTTATTTTCTATTTTCTACGTATAGAAGTAGCAAATAGAATTTTCAGCTTGTGAAGTGTCCTCTGCCAGACACTATGTTCAATGCTTTGGTTTTTCCTGTTGTTTTGAGTATCTTCCTCATCTGTGTCTGATGTTAAAAAAATCTCTTGCAGAGTATTACAGGGCTATTTTTTCACTTTGAAGTGTGTTTTCTCTCTTGATCACAGTACTCTGAAAATAAATAAATATAAAACACCATCTATATAAGAACATGACAGATGAAATTTGAGTCTCGTTATGTGCGTGCCAAAGCACTCGTTGTCTTCTCCACGGTAGGGTTTTGTGTCATATGTATTTACAAAGCCAGCGTTATTTCCAAAGAGGCTATTCTAACATTTACTGTTACTGTTCAATATTTAGCAATATTTTAATGTTGGGTCAGCAGTCAGATTCCATAAAATATTTAAAAAGAAACACCGAGTTAAAAATTCCACTCCAGCATTTCCCTGGAGTTTCGTTGTGCATTTGCTGCACAGATGGTGCAGCAGCAATATCACATAGTACTGTCAGATCCCTGATATACGTGATGCAACACCATGAGTGCAAGATAAATGAGAGCCTGAGCTTTACATTTCCCAGTGTTTTAGGGATTAATTCTACTCTTATTGATCTGCTGATGCCTCCTGGAAAACTTAAAAAAAAAATCTCTCTATGAGAGTATAACATCTGTGTTATACTGAATGGTGTATTAGTTTACTTTAACCATTTTTCATTACTATTGACATTTCTTTGAATTTATGTGGCATTTTTTATGCTGAGGAGTTCATCAGCCACTGGGTCTGATTTCATCAGATATTATAGTCATGGTTTGTGAGGTCAAAGGCTTCTACAATTTATCTGCTATTACAGAGCCATGGCTCAAGTGCTTGATTTGTAAGGCCTCATATAATCGTCAAATTAAATTCTGGGGAATGTGGGTTTTTTAATTGCCCATATTTTTTTTTTTATTATTTTCCTATGTGTACTTAGCTGTGGCTGTATTATGTCCTAGGTAAATTATAACTATTTGGTGCACAGTATATTATACTGAAGCTAACACAGACACAGTGAATGACTATGATTAATGGGTTGAGCTTTGCACTTTTCCAAAGAAGCAATGTGTAAGAGCTATCTGAGCTTTTCCTGCAGGATAAAATGGACTTGGGGGCCCTCATCATGCCCAGCCTTTATCAAAATTGTTTTAGTACTGTCTGGTCAGTGCTGTTATTTTATTTGTATTATCGTAGTTTCTAAAAGTATTTCTGTGTATTCATAGTGTGGGACCCTCACCTTACCAAGAATTCAGAGTTAAATGGGCAAAGAAAAGAATAAGAAGTTGCTATGCAAACAAGAAATTGAGTTGCAAAAACATAGGTAATTTGTCCAAGTTATATGATGAACCTATAGTTGGTCTAACAAGTGACTCCTTATCTGCTAAGTATAGTGCTTTAGGTCAGTTCTCTGCTACAATTGATGAGTATTTATGTATATACAAATACTCATTTTGTGCTGTCACCCTGCTGACATGAAAGTCTGGTACCAAATGATTATGAAGGTAAGGCAACCAAAGGTGAGGTTAGCAAGAGGCCATCTCCAAGTCAGGACGTCACAGCACCTCTTGCACGTTTTGAAAACTGCATGTCGCGTTCTGCTTCTCTTACGAAATGAATTGTCTGGTTACAGCAGTTTGTCTGAGGTCATGTCAAATTGCATCACACAAATTAAAAAGAAAAGTTTTGCTAGTGCCAGATGCCAGATATAGTAAAATATTTATCATTCTTATGGGCTGTTGCTCAGCCAGCAGTTACAAAAATCTAAATTAGACTTAGTGCACGTTGTGGGTTCAGTAGTGTTTTGCTAGAAGGGAAAGTGAGATTTTGCAAGATTTGAGGGAAGAGGTCACACTGTGGTATTTCCTACCTAATATAGTATAATACCACATAAATTTGTTATGTGCTGCGTTCCCCAGCTGATTACTGGATGGTAGCGTTCAACAGCATGACAACAGATACAGTGGCAAAGTTAAAAATAAAGCGGAAGGGGGGAGATGAAATACATTGACTTTGCAGCAGTGAGGAAGCAGTTCCGCTGGATCAGTGCTGGACTTGGTCAGAGTTGTGGCTCAGGGCTTTTCTCATGCAATCGCTTTGTTAATTTGAGATCATTGGTCTAGCGATGCTACAAGAAGCTGAAGAGATTTGAAATACTTTATTGCATATCACCTGCTCTCTTCTTTATCCTGTGCTGAAGGGTTTAAAATGTGCCTGGTCTCCCGTGAAATAGGAGTAGGTTCAAAGAAACTCCACCACTTAAGACTGAAAATAAAAAATGCTAGCACACTGATTTTCAGCCAGTGAGGAATGAAACACTCTTCAGCTTAACTAATTTAGTTCTGCTTTTACCACTTTAAACTCAGTCAGGGTTATACATTAAACATTATACTGGTTTTGTAGAAATTTTAGTTTGGATTGCATTTGATCAAATGTCACTTTTATGTTGTACAATAGAGTGATTTTTGTCTCAGAAGAAAGAAAAGGCTCAAATTTGTACCTGCTATGCTTGCCGCAGTTTCATGATGCTGACAGATGATGGGGATGGCTTGTTTCTGGGGCAGCGCTCTCACCACTCCTCTCTCAGAAATTCCTTCTCCGAGGCAGCTGGTCCTGCAGAAGCTGCGAGATATCTTTAGATGCTGAGCTGATCTGAAAGCAAAACTCTTGATATGTTGTACCTGTGAACAGCTACAAAGCTACCACATGAGGTACCTCAGAAAGGGGCCAGGTAGGCAACTGGGGGTCAGAATTGCTGCCTCTATCTCAAGCTAAACCATTCTACCCTTCAGGTAAAGTAGGGAGATAAGTTATCTATTAAAAGACCAACATGTGTATGAAATCCTTAAAATGACAGACACAGAGTCACAATCTAAATTTCATGTTCTTGTAGACCTTTTCCTGCACGTCATATAGCCAACAGTTTGAAAGAGAACATCATGAAATCCAGTGTGCCTATGGTAATGATCCTTGAGTGATAAGAAAATGAAAATTTTTGCATGAGCTCACAGTTATGTGCAATGCTTATTTTTATCCAAAGATATCAGAGATGTTTTCATATTTGAACTCTTTTTCCCTTTTATTCAAATTGGCTTTAGCAGAACAAAATGATTACGAAGCCTATTAATCTTCATTTTTCACACTGAGATTCATTTTATGGAACTGGAAGCTACAGAGATGGAACTATCCACCTTTTTCTGTCACTAGGAAATCGAAATGTAATGTAGATTGAAAATTAAGTGTGAGACAATGTAGCAGTTATAATAACATAATAATTTCTAAATAAATAGACTTGGATTGATGGAAGAGAAAAAAAATCTGTTTTCCAAATAACTTAAGATAGTAATACTTAAATAAAAAAGTCTCGTGTTGATTATGGTTTTCTAAAGCTTTAAATTTAATCCTCCTGTCTGTTTAAATGTATTTGAAGTAGAACTGATACTTGCTCTACTGTCTTATATCTTCTTTAGCCACTAATAGGAAGTTTTAAACTGTGGCACTTTTGGATGTCAGTATTTCAAACCTCATTTGTATAGTTTTATCAAAAGGGCAAGATAATAGAGAATTTGGCTCAGTATATTGAGTAAATACTCACTTTTCTTAACCCAGTATAGAACCTCCACTGAGTCCATACTCCCATCCAGTAACATAACATTAAACACTGTGATATTTTAAGAAGACTTTTTAGAATCTTTTATTTGGTTAGTTGATATCAATTATTATAATGAAATAAAAAAAAAATTGCTATTTCCACTTAAATTTCTACAAGGGAAGAAAAGGAATAATTTTCCACTTCTGAAAAGTTTATGTTTTGCAGTGGGTGTACAATAGCAGGATAGGATTCAGAAAATTACTGGTTCAGAGGTAACCTGTATACCTTCCTGTGACTGAATGAGCAGTATTTTGCATCTTTTAGCTTGCTTTTGTAATGTAATGTTTCAATATCCCTCCTCCCCCCGCAAAAAAAAAAATACACCCCCCCCACTTTGCTTTCTTTCATTTAAGTTCAGATCAAGTGCTATAAACCCATCAATTTCATCTGACATTGGTGGAAAATGAGTCCAAGGTATATTAAAATTTGGCATTTTCACAGTTGAGATCAGCAACCTTGCTACAAAAATTGCAGGATATTCAGGTAATTTTTAGAAGTGTTAATTTTTTTAAAAACTTCAGGGGATGGACTATGAACCTCTCACACACATTTATAATCTGTTAGAAATTACTGGGTATGTTCAATAGGAACTTTGTATCTCTCACTTTGATTAGGAAAGCATTAACATACTTAACTCATGTGAGTGCCTGTGAGAGCTCTGGATATGTCAGCAGCTTTTCGAATTGACTCTACTGCTGGATGATAGCAAAGGTGGATTGGAATCATGTTTGAGTGCTCTATTCCTTACTTTCAGAGAGATCCCAGAGGAAGGTGCTGGGTAATTGCTCATTCACTCTGAGAGCTCTCTCTTCATTATAAAATAAATAACTGAATAAAAGTGAAAGAGGAAATTGCACCATTTGCTAAGTAGACCAGACGTTACTTCATAATTGTTCAGCAGAGATGAGGGGGAACCAAATCCTGTGCTCTAAACCATGCAAGCACAAGAGGAGAAATTAGGGAAGCTTCTGTATCTGTGCTGTAGACAACTGTCTGTGTTTCATCTACGTATCTACCTGCTAGGTAAGGATGTTCCCCTCTGTAAAGCCGTTTTGTTGATCCACATTAGACTGGAACGGAATGGGCCATTTTCTAAGTTGTGAACTCTGTTTCAGTTTTCTTTGTAAATTAGTATATATGTGGGAGGATTTTTGTGTGTCACTTTGATGATGACAGAGATTTAAGGAATATATAATAGCTAGCTAAGACAGACATACTACTAAGTGTAGTGGTAATTGTATTCTACCATTTATGTTTCCTGATTTACTTAGCACACCCCAGCAGAGTATGATAGAATAGCAAGGACTAGGACCTCTCTGACGTGTTCTGTAATAGGGTGCTGTGGCCATTTAAATCGGAAACGGCAACTGTCAGAAGCCAGGCTGCGGTGCAGTGAGGACCCCAGAAGGCAGAGGAAGAACTGATGTACCTCTTCATGTCCGGGAAAGGGGAAACACACGGTACCACTGCTGTTCCTTTGAAGGCTGTGTCAGGTGTCTTGTTGTGCAGTAGATGTGGCAGGGTGGCTCAGGGATCTCTTTTCAAGCCAGTCAGGACAAGTTTGGGAAGAGAAAGAATAGCTTATAATTTGCTGCCTTCCTAATAAAAAGGAGATGTGAAAGAGAAGAGCAATTGTCTGCTGGGCTGTCTGACTGAGGAACAGACATTAGAACTCTACAGGTGCACAGGAATGTAGAAAAAAATGTCAGGTTTGCCGTGTTGCCCGACAGCAGAAGCAAGGGTATCGGACCGAGGATTTTGTAGTGGACAAGGTTGGATGGAAGCAGTTTCAAAGCCAGCTAGATAAGCCCACTCAGGGCTACAGCCTGCTTCGTGATCCCGATCACAAATAGGCACCTTGCTTCACTATTCGTTTGGAGGAGGACAACATAGTTGAATTAAGTTTGAGATCTGGTTTGTTTCAGACCTCTTAGTGTTTTGGTATTTTAAAATTTATTTCTCTTTTTTCTTATTATAGTATTTACTACTGCCAGATTTCTAATTTGAAAATGTAGGCATATGTGTTTTCCCCATCTTGGATACGATAGCACGCTGGGCAGTGAAACGACACCGGCTGCCTCCTGGCATTGTGCAGGCAGAGCCGGGGTTCTGTGCTGATCTAGGAATCTAACGTCAACTGGGGATTAAAGCCAAAACAAATCATCAAAAGTTTGCTGAGAAACAAGAGTGCTTCTTTGTTTACACAGTGTTCGTTGAGTGATATATTGATATCAGGATGACGTTGGATAAAAGGGAGATTTAGGATAACTCGTGGAGGATTTGGAAGAAACAATAACAAGACATTCAGGTAAAATCCTCATGCTTTTCAGTCACCTCTCCAGCATCCTTTTACTTTTTTTTTCTCTAACAGGAATACAGAGAAGACCAATACAACCAATAATATGTGATATTGTGAGGATAAAACATTTGGAGTTGAAACAAATTGCTTTAGAACGAACTTGATACAAGAACAAGCCTTGCTGTTTGATGCAGGTTCTTTTGCTGTGCACAAAGCAGTAACTGTTTGGCAGTTTCCTCTTCTGCGTTCTCTGATGTTCCTGATACCTCTAATTGCAATACGTAAACTAAACTAAAACCAAAAGCAGAATAGTCATATGGCATAGAGAGAGGGCAAAATTACAAAGAACTGCAAAGGTTTAGGGTGTTACTGCCTCGTAAGTGGAGGTTAATGGAAATGATGGCATGGAAAATAGCGGAATTCCTTAGCTATTTCAGTTCAGTCAACCATTGTAGCTTAATGCATTGGTACTGCTTTGGCAGTTTCGGTGTAGGTGGAATCTTCTGACGTTTTGAGTGGGCCGAGATGAAGGTCTCTGCTCATGCTCATGCACTGCAGGAAGTCTTCCCAAGTTTCAGATTTAATGTCCTATTTTATGCAGAATGCCCTCAAACTGTAATTGCAGGAAGTAGAACAAAATCTTTAAAATGATGTGCATTTTTTTTTTTAAATACATATATATACACAATGTGCTTTATTTTTTCTTACTTCTATGATAACTGAACTGTAATTAAGTGTAATAAACATGTGGAACCAGAAGGCTATTGAGTGTGGGGAATTTTTCTGTGGCCATCACAAGAAGGGGAAAATGGGGAAGATTATTCCATGAGCTGACATATGAATGGTCTTTTTGGTGAAGTCTAAGAAAACAAAGATGAGGCTATCATCATAGACTAGCTTTTTAGTATTGTATTTCATAGCATACTTCCAAACCCCCCCAGATTTAAATAGTTTAAATTGTTTGTAGTTACATCTGTAAAGTTTTATTCTAACTACACAAGGTAAGGCTATTGGTACAGGATGGGAACCCAAAGCTATGTATAAAAACTTGAAGCAAGGCACATTGTGGCAGACCAAATTATGTATTTGAAAGTCTTGGAAATTATAAAGGTGCGCCCTGAAAGACAGGCATCGGAAATCCTGACAAATGTACTTGGAATCATCAGATAAAACTGCTCATCTTAGAAAATTTTAACTTCTGGTGACCTATGTATTAACCTGTTTATGTGTGTCTGCCTGAAGAAGCCAATCACAATACTGTATTACTTTACCAATACTGTGAGTATGTTATGTTAATTAAAAGAAAATGAAGATTTGTAAATGCCTTAGCAGTAGCCATGGATGTCTCAAAAGGAGTCCCGTTGTTTCAAGTTCTAGTAAGCTGGTGTGGATTGGAGGAAGACATTCTGCCCAGCATTAAAGAACCATCTTGAGACAGGGAAAAAAAAAAATAAATATTGAAGCTGATCGAAGTTCCATGTATTTGGAAATATGAGGCCTTCTCGAGTCTCACAATTAAGTGGTTTATGAGTAACAGCTTGTGGTTTAAGTACTGAAAGATCTATATATCTTCTTGATTTGGTGGAGGAAATACAGTCTCTGACAGAGGTGAGTGTTTTTTGAATAAATTTGTATGATCTGATTTCCAGTGAGAAGCTGAGCAAGTACAAGTGTTAAGTCTAATGAAAAATAATAGTACAAAGTCTCCTGCATGTGGCCTGTATTAATAATTGATTAATAAATGTGACAGTTAAGGAATCATGAAAATTTCTGTAACTTTACGCAAAATGAATTTTTGTGAGTATTATAAAAAACAATTATTAATATTTCTGCTTCGGTTTTGCTAGTAATATTCACTAATGTGTATTTGAAAATACAGTCTCTGCATAAAGTTATATTAATCTGTGGGGAATACACTTTTGACAGAAATAGGATGTTTTGATTCACCACAAAGCACTTAAAACTATAACAAAGTAGTGTACAAACATAAATAACAGCAGTAGTATTTTTAGGTGTCCGTGTAGTAGTTTCTTTGAAAATACTATAGCAGTCCTCATTTATTTCATCTTGAAATAGCTGAACTCTTATTACCTGTATTACATCCAGTGGTGTAAGAATACTAAAACATTATTAGTGCCCTATGATGTGAAGTCAAGTGCTTATAAAAATGGCCTCTTAAGCATAGTACAAAGAAAACAACATCCTAAGAGTTATTTCTGATGGAGCACAGGACATTAAAATGCTGCTAGATGATATCCCAGCTTGGGTTTAAAGAATTAATGAAGAACAAATGTTCTAACTGACATGTAAGTGTGAAATTCTCTCTGCGGGTTGACCTTCATTCTTCTGCAGTTAGTTAATGAGGATTCTCTTTGTTATCTTTCTTGCTGAAGAACCTTGGGGCCTTGTATCGTTATTGAATGAACACAATGTCACCTCCGCTGGCAGAAATGTTTTGTCTTTTGTCAGGAAAAGAAGTTTCCTCGTGTCAGCTGGTGAAAGCACAACACAGCAACAAGCAGTTGAGACCAGACATTTCAATTCAGCTAGCTTAGCCCAGTGGAGATGTTTAACCTGCTGTAGTTTTTTTGATCAGAATATTTAGGCTTCATTATTGTATGACTCCTACGTCTACTTCTGAAGTTTACGACTTATTGTTATCAATTAATGATAAACAAAAGTGTTTTATCTGGAGGACTGCTCTCAGTATTCCCCTTTTAATGGTTAATTACTATTTGTTGCAGAACAGTGTGTTTTTTGAAATGAACCCTTAAGAACAGCTCCTTTTTATCTGCTTCAAAAGGACAAGTGTATTGTTAACTGTCTGTGGATCTTGTGAGGTGGGGATCACATCTGCTCAGAAGACTGGAGTTTGAACTTTGAGCTTTTCTGTGAGCTGTATCATATTATGCAGAGCTGGATAATGGGTAGCGTGATAATTGCAAGCTTTATCCAACATGAGCTTGTTATTTGGGCTGCCCCCAATATTCGTACAGTTTCCCTATTGCTCAGGGCACCCGTGGTCATTATAGGAGCAAAGGGAAAAAAAAAAAAAAAAAGAGTGATTCTTCTGTCTCTACTTAAACACAGGAGGGTAGAGAAGGTGTCCGTTGAAAACAGTGTAATAAAAAATTATTATTGAGTTATTCACCTAGGTGTATTATAGACAAGGTAGCTGATATGGAACCTTATCATGGGGATATAGATCTCTGTTGAAGGAAGTACTAGGTTTGCAGATAGCAAGTGGTAACAGAGTTTTACAAATAAAAAGGAAAATACCTTTTTCCGGTCATTTTTGCTAGTAGGAAAAAGACCTTATACTGAGGAACACTTTCCTCAGTTTCTTGTCCTGTGGGGACACATGGGGATATGGAACACCTTATTTTTTTTCCTCCTTTCCCAAATAGTTCCAGTCAGACATGACTTAAAATATCAATTGTGTGGAACTACTGCTATGCAAGAGATGAAAGATATTTCTCTGTATTGGGGATTGATGTTAAGGGATATACAGGTCAAGCTGTTTGGGTGGGAGTAAAACTAACCCACTCAAGCCAATGACAAGACTTCCATTGGACTCAGGTGAACTGACAATTTTCCTGTCTTCTGCAATTTTGGGATATTTTAGCTGAAAACACATACTGATGGAGAAAACTCTGCAAGTATGACTACCTAGAATGGAGCCCCACTTCAGTTCTGGGCTGAACGGTTAAATGTTTAAGAAGTAGTGGAAACGTATTGAGCAGTATAATTGAAATGTCTAACTTGTGCCTCTTTCCCATTAAAAAAAAAAAACATACTCAGATTTTTAAAAATCACACTAGGATCAGTCTGATATTTTTCAAACTTTCTCTGAAGAATGAAATCCGTCCTAAGAAAGGAAAAAATCCAGTGATCAAGCCGTCCCTTGGGAAGTGAGAGACACGGACAGGAATTTTTATCTCAGTTAATATTTGTCTATTTTCTACTTAGAGCTATCTCCTCTCACTCCAGAATTTTGATCAGAACTTTCTTCTGCCGCTTTTTCTTTCAGAAGTGTGGGTAGGCTAGGATGTTTTAAGATAAATTGCTTGTGATAAATCAATATTTTTCAACTAAAAGGAAAAAACTGTGATTGAAAATTTCAGATCACTCCAGTCACTTTTGTGTCAGTTAATGTTGATTATTGTATTAAAGTAGGGTTGCCTACTTCAACACTGCGAAGAGCACTACTCTGTTATAGTCCGTGTCATAAGGTAATGAGCAACAGCAAATGAAACCTGAAATGATTTGATGTATTGAGAGGTTGTTATGTTGCACTTGGCCTTACAGTCACTTTCCCGTTTTTTTTGAGGTAAGAGTACCTGTACCAGCATTAGATACATGTTATCATGAATCCCATTTGTTATTAATATATAATAGAAAGGAATGGCAGTAGTGTAGGTTTGTTATCCCAATATTCAGCTTACCCTCAATCCCATAAACGGCATTTTTAAGCTGACAGACACATGTGTTTTGTTAAAGACATTAAAATAATGCTGTATTAAATACTTCTCTAAAATAAGTCAAGTACAACTGTGTTACCTTCTGGTTAATAGGGTACATATGTATAATATACATTCATTTTGGAGTGCCTTGGGGGACAGCCTTGTTATTAATGTGGCAGAGAACAGCTGAGTGAGCATATGGTTTATTAAGACATGCTTTTATTAATTGTATGTGGATACATGCTTATATTAATGGTATGTGGATACCATTCAAAAAGGTCAGTGGTCTATAACTGAGAGACCCTTAGCGATCGCTCCTGTGAACCTCAGAGCTCAGCAGGATTACTCTTGATCTGATCTAGTTGTCTTTGGCTGGAAAAAATCTTGTGTCTCAGTTGGAGATGAATGAAACACCTCAGAGCCCAATACCATGAAGACTCAAACAATTAATGAATATGCAAAACAGAAGGAAATTTTGCAGGAATCATGAAATTGCAGGAAGGTCTCGAGCTCACATGTTTCTATAATACTTTATGCGGTAATCCAATCCATAATAGGACCTTACATAATGCATGTAATAAAACAGAATATTCTAATAGTTGCAGTTCAAAGTGAAAAATTAGTTAAAATCCTTTCTGCATGGCTTCAAACCCCATAGTGCTGAGCTGATTTGTTTTTTGAATATTGCAATTCCTGCTGTATTGGTTAAGACCATTTAACAATTATGATGATCTTTTATTTTGAAGTCTGTTTCTCATTCCAATAGATGACTCGGTACACACTGTGTCCTGCAGTGCACCACTGAAACTTTTCATGGAGCACCAGGCAGAAGATTGTATGAGCCTGAAAATAAAATTACATGGGTTTAAGCTTGGAGAAGACCACCCAGTGTGGAATAATTTCAGGACCGTTTAGTTTTATATTTCTTCCTCTCATTTTAAAGCCCCTCTGATTCCAGAAATGGTACAATCAGTGCCTAACAGATCAAATCACACGTGCCATGTCTGCTTTGCTTGACTTATGACAAGTTTTAGTCTTCCTGTGATGCTGCTGAAACAGAAAAGGCTGCACTTGGCCTTTTCCGTCACTTGGCTCCTTAGCTAGTGCCTAGTTTTTTGCACAGTACACAACTTCAGGAAAAAAAATTTCACTGAGAGGAAAGATTGTTTCATTAAAGTTTCTAATTGATCTGCAGACACAAAAAGAATGACATGTTGGATACTTTCTTGTGTTAGGAGAATCTGAAAATTTAAAAATAATGAGTCAGGCTCCAGAACTCTGAAACTAAGACAATACCGTAAGTACCATTTTTTTAGTAATATTTTGTATACACTGCATTTTATTTACATTTCCAGAAAACTCAGGTGTACTTTTCAGTGTGTCTTCAAAAGCATTAGGCTGGGATCTGTTAATAAGTTATATTTTAAGCCCTCCATCCATCATGCAATTAATCATGGGGTGTTGAGATGTTGATATAAACTCAGGTGTGAGATGTGGCAGAGCAAAATTTGGCCCAAGTGCATAGATGAACTATAAAATTAGCCGCAGAGTAGAAATTTACAGCAATGTTTTGTTATACTATTTCAAAGACCACAAGAAAATACTAAACTAACTCTCAGCTGGACTGGAAAACAAACAAGCCACAGGTGTCTGACAGCAAGCATGGTATTTTATTAGTGTGGAGCAGCAGGTGTTCAGAGTTAAGCTGAGCATTTCTTTACATAACCAGCTTGGTAGAGGGTCAACAAATGTGTTCTTGTGTTCAGGTGGAAAGGACCAGCTCCGGCTCAGTTTGCCCCCTCTCCTGGAGAGGAGAGGGCGGTAGGGAGCGGCGCAGGCCTGTCTGCCCCCTCTCTGAGGGGCCTGAGGTGGCAGTGGCTGGGCTGCTCCTTGGGCCCACAGCTTGTGTGTGCCCAAGTGTTCTGCCACTGCTGAGCTGTGGTGCATTTGGTGAGGAAATTGGCTGGAACCGTGCAGGAGTGCTGGAGCTACTCCGGGGAAGAGGACTTTCACGGCTCTCTGTGGCTCAGGTAAAAAAAAAAAAAAAAAAAAAAAAAAAAAAAAAAGAGATAGAAATAGTCTATGGATATTTTTTTTGTTTGTTTCTTTGTGTTTGGCTTGGTTTAAAAGCCACTCTCAGGAGGTGAACTGGTGTTTTCCTAGGCTGTTTTGGGTTTTTTTAATTAACTAATTGTATAAAGGAGCTACTCGCAGTTAGCACGCAGCCGTTTGTTGTGCAGGTGGGGATGGCACTGGGCCTCACAGCCGTGGTGCGTGGCGAGGCTGTACGGGCCAGCGGTTATGAACAGTCCTGTGGCAGTGGCTGGGACTAACCTGGTGAGTGTTAATAATTTATTTGGTCACTTGGCTTATTTGAGGATGTACTTAATGAGAGAAACCAATGAGAGATCTTAAGGTTGAAAAGTCTGGAAGGGGCAAACCACAAAGGAAAATATGAGGCAGCTGCGGGGTGAGGCTGCTTTTCCCAACTAGGTGTGAAAATCTTGGCAAAGCTGTGGGAAATGCTGTAGTGACCTCAGGGCCAAAGTAATTCCAAAGACACATTACCTATAGTTTCTTAGTTTGGCATTTAGTTTTTAAAACTCTGCAGAAACCTTGTAGCTGATTCCCACCCCCCCCACCAAGCTAATTGGTAAATGCTGCTGGTGTTCTGGAAGATGCAAAACAAAGCTTCTAAATGATAGTGTCGTTGACAAAGGACTGAAATATTCTGACGCTTTAAATATGAAAATATTTGAAATGTAACAGGCTGAGTATTTGGAAATTGACACATTTCTGTGAAGTTTTAATACCAGAAGAGCCAGGTGTTCTACTTTAATCACACTAGAAGAAGCAGCTGATACATAGTGCAACAGCAGTAATTCCAAGATAGAAGCCTAAAATAATCTAGCTACAAATTATATTGTCAAGAGAATTCAAATACTTTTGTAATATATTCTAATACATATTAATTTGAAGTCCTATAGGGGACAGTCTTGTTATTAATACACAGAGGAACAGATGTGATAGCATATGGTTTACCAACTTGTATTTATGTTAATTCTATGTAAGTAGGATTTTAATAAGGTAACATTAGTCTGTAGCTTCATTTTCCTAATATATCTTTCTTCCTTGAAGATGATAATGGGATCATCTAAATTTTGGTCTAGGATCATAGAGAAGGTTGATGAAAAGAGACCATTTTGGGTGAGACATAAAAGTGGGCTAAGAAAAATCCCTTTTTGAGCCTTTTGTGATCACTGGAAACTTCAATGATTAAATTAATTTGCAGTTATTTTATTCACCAATACTACTACTTCCAAAAACACTGCCTGATACCTAATTTTACCATTTTAAAATATTCTTTGTTGATTGATAGCAGTTTGAATTTCCATTCAGCTGGTTTGGAGAAGCTTGCAAAATTTCACAAAATCCCAGAAAACTTCCAGCATCACCTTAAATCTGATGTCTATTGAACTTGCTATGCAACCCACCTATTGCTGACAGTTGGAAAAACTGCGAATGCAGTTCTGAGTTAGCTCAGAGTTTTCAGCAGCTTTCTCTGGGGCACAATTTTTTTAAATTATGCTCCCAGGCACTGCTAGGAGCCATTTCAGTTTGTGATGGGAACAGAGTAAGCAATCTGTGTTCCTGCAACCAGGTGAGGAAATAAAAAGTACTAATCACTACTAGTGATTCAGAGGACTTTGGAAAAGTTTCTGCCTGCTGTTAGGAGTTTCTGTTTTAGACAATGGAGTCAACTTTCCAAAGTATACTAGTTTAGCTGAACAGAATTTTGTCTTTGAGGTAGCACAAAAGTTGAAGTTGTGTTCCTGTGACCTACAGTGCCTGAAGCTGCATCATCTGTAACTTCCAGTTCGTGACTGATAAACTGTAGGTAAAGGTGCAATTTAGTTTTAGCCCCACTAATAACCTAGTTATTTTCTTCTTTCAAGGGATAAAAAAAAAAAGTCTGAAGCTTGGTTTAAATTTCTAATGTACAGAGAGCTCTGTGGTTTGGGGTGGGGAGTGTAAATACAAAATAAAAGTGTAAATACAACTTATAAATTAGCCTAGCAAAATTTTTCTTTGTAGGTATGTCAGGAAAACTTTGATTTTTGGCTTTGTTTTTCCTCTAAGTTAGGGAGGCTGCCTAGAATATCTTGTGTGTCAGAGTTGTATGTTATGTTTTAAGAAGGTAAGCTAACAGCAGGGTTTAGAATTGTAATTATTGAAAAATGTTGATGGAAGTGGAACTTTGATGTAAATGCTAAAAGCAACTTCTACCTTTCCATTCTTTTCCTCAAGTCTTGGGTGTAATCTAGGATCCAGAAACTGACTCCTCACAAGGTTTAACTTCTATGTTGTGCTATTAGAGATATTTTTACACCGTGAAAGTGCTATGCTTCTGGCCATCTCTTGTGAATTTATGTACAGAAAGACAATTGGAAACTTTAAATGAATGGGGACGGCTGCTGCTAGGATCCAACTGGCTAGTAGTGTACTGCAGCCAATCCTGTCTGCATTCCTGACTTCTTGCTGGTTGCTTCCTAGCTTAGTATTACTTGCTTGGAAAAGTTCAGCCCATAATCCTGTAAGATTTTAATATTGCACTGAAATTTCTGCTGTCTGTTCTGAGGCTTTGTGGTACCTTCCATACATAGGTGCTGCCGTCCATCATGGAGATGGCAGGCTTCCTGCCATCTTGAGTGGTTTGTCTTGTTTTGTTGCTTAGTATGAATATCTAACTTTGTAAAGTGATTTGCCATATTGTGATTATAAAAGGCATTACACAAAGCCAAATTCTGTTCCATTCAATAGTGTATTCCATCATCTATGTGCTTAGCAATGATGCACATGCAATAGTTAATTCTTTCCTGCGAACTCTGCCTCTGGAGTCTTTTAAAGAGTAGCAATAACACATAGTAATCTCTTTAGGAATGTTTGGAAATAGTCAGTCTGCATTTGGGTGACGTTATGGAAACAGCATGTAAGGGAGACCATGGACAGTGAAAGTACCTTTATGTTTTGATTCCTTAGGTAAGCAAATACCTTGATACATGTAGAAGCTAAACAAAATTGGAAAAAAAAGCCAAAACAAAACAACAAACTTGAGCCTTACATTCCTTTGTCTATACCTATAGTAAACCATGTTTTGAAGTGGTCAGCAAGCAATATATATTTCCTCTGTCACCATGAGCTACATCTTTGCTCTCAGTGAGAAACACTGGAGATTCATAATAAAGTAAAAGGACAGTTTGTGTCATCAGCAGCAGAGAGATATCAGATCATATATCTTTGCTTGACAAGAGGTGACAATTTAATCTGACAAGTTTCCTGCCAATGAGGACAACTTTAGGAGTTCAACTGCCGTGGTAAAGATTTGACATGTCATTGAGGGATGTTGTGCAGAAGCTTGACTATAAACTGGAACTCGCTAATGCAGTTCAGGATTGCTGTAAAAATTTATTAGAAACCAGAGAGTGGAAAATTACTATACTACTCCAGAAATGTTTTTCTTTCTCTGCTGAATATATGTGATATTTAATGCATAACACGTGTTTAAATACTTGTTTTCTGATGGTGTAAAACAAATCTATTACAATGCACATGAAATGGCAAGGAATTCAATTAAATGCATGTGAGAACAAACAGAATGGGAGAGCTGCCTTCTGGATGCAGAGGATAAGTCTGTCTGAACTTAAGGTTTGGTTGCTGAGTTTATGTCCTCCTTTGAAATTGTATTACTTACCTGGAGAGGGTCCTATGTGATTTGTGGATTTTAGAAGCAGGCAAAACCCTGGGTGAGGTATGAGGAACCCATGCAGCTGGGCATGAGGCTCATGTGTGTGCTTGAGCAGAGCTTGCAGACAGCTTTTCAGAAAGATGAGTTTCCAAAATGCCATTTTAAGTCTGGCTACTATCTGAATGTGGAGCAAAAATAACTGTATTTGATTTACTAAATAAATCACTGATTTCAATATCAAATGAAATAAAATGTATTTAATAGGCAGCTGGTGTTTTAAGTTTGATCTGAAGGTTTTTGAGGTGTTTGGGATAGGGCGTTCGTAATCCCCAGTGATGAAACAGCTCTCATAGCAGTTCAACACTCTGGGATGTGTTGACAAATGCCACCTGGAAGGATATTAGTTATGAGCTCACAAAATTAGTGAATAAACTTCATAATGCGAGGAGGGGTGGGGGGAGGACTGAAAGAAGTGAAGGATCTGCCAGAGTGTTTTTTTCAAGGAGTGTATTAGGATGCTGTGAATTATAGCCCTTTTTTGAATAGCTTCCCTGTTAGCTCTTGATAATCCTTGGAGAAAGATAGATGTGTTTAATACACTTAGCTTTCCTAATGGGAATGTCTCTTTAATTTCGAATTAGGCAGTCATCTTGAGACTTCAGGTTCACAGAAAACAGTTTCGTTGCTTGAAAATTTCATTAATGGTTGATGAAAGATGAGTCATGATACTCTCTTGCTGCACACTTGGTGAATTCATGTGAGGGAGATGTCTTGGCCAAACTGTCTATAATGGTGTTTGGAGAGATGTTTGTTTTCAGTATTAAGGTGGGTCATAACACCAAAATCCTGACTGTTCTTTCTAATGGCTACCTTTAGTCAAAAAGGAAATAAATTAAATGTCATAATGTGTTCCAGTACAAAGCTTAGTACATATGAAGTCTGTGAAAATCCAAGAAGGATGCAAAGCTGATTTAGCTTGTCCTAATTGATCCTTTTTATGTTGTTAGTGTAGAGAATATATTGACCTCACAAGCTCATGAAAAGCTTAAAAAAAAAAATAAAAATCTCCAGAGAATCTTTACAATTATTTTTAAACACACTACAGCTAATTAGGAAACTGAGGTCAATATGGGTATCACTGGTGGCCAGAGCCAGTCTGGTGGAGAACAAGAGTGAGCTGTGTTCAGGGTGGACTTCCACTCTCACCTGGCTTTGCTTTTTCTGAAGACTCTGTGTAGCTGTGGTTGCTCACTAATTACATGCTTTGGCTCTCCTTTTGGCATATTTCTGGCATGTGGAGACATCACTATTCTAATAGTATTTTAATTAAGCATACTTCATGGCCGTTGACAGCATGTCTTGGCAGTTGGAATCCTGCTAGGGAAAGAAGCTTGAAAGGGAACCCAGTTGTGTAGGTTAGTTAGTGTTGTGCAGTGGGGAACCTTTTTAATAAAATTCCTTGGACACCAAGCAGTATTTTGTAAGTGATAATAAAAGATAGAAGGTTACTTTCAGAACCTGGGATGTATTTAATTTTTATGAAATTATGTCTGATTATATCTTTTTTTTTTTTTATTCTCCTGACTCTGACGATAGCTGCTATAATGCTGGAACAATTTAGCTATTAAAATGCAGAGAGTGAGCCCTGTTCAAAGCCAAGCCATGCTAGATGGCCTTAATATTTTGATAAGGAACAAGAATATCCTGCTTTGAGTGTAGTGTAACTGTTACAGCATACTCATAATAGAACATAAATTAAACTGGCAAAATACAGGTAATTGTTTAAGATTGTAATATTACATGTGTCACAATAAGTAGTGTCACAGACTTCAGGATTGTTCTGATAAATCAGGATTGTATTTCCTTAGCAAATTATTTTGTGGGAGGCGGGTAGGGTACTGTGTTTTTGTTCTGACAGCAAGTAGTGGGCTTTTCTGACAAGTCTCGTGGTCATGTATATCGTTTATATGTCTATTCTGTCTGTCTGCCAGAACTCGTCTTGTACTGCTGCGAGGCCTGCAGCAGCCCCCCAGCCTTCAGAAGGTTCTGCGCTAGAGGGGCCGGGGAGCTGCAGCGTGCAGGAGCGGGTTATCCAGAGAGCCACTCTGGGAAGTGCATTGCTCAAGCTGTCTTATCTACCTTTTTGCTCTTTATTTGTTTCTGTCCCCTGCTGCTTCAGGGGGATCAGCTGCATGCTGCCAATTAGGCTCATCAGCATTGTCAATAACAGATGTGGAGCTCCTGGTAATCCCCCACCCTTGTTAGTGGACTGCGAGGGCTGCTGGCTGTTTGTGATGAGATTTAACCCTTATCCCCCCACAGGGAGCCCAGTCACTCTGTCAAAGACCAGGAGTCACTTTTTTCTGCTCTGTATTTTAAGGGTTCTTTTAGCACCATCTGAGCCCCAGTTGGTTTGATTAGACTCTGGTTTTAGCTATGAGTTCTGGCTTATGGGTAAACGTAATCAATTTCATCAAAAATCAATATGAAAAGGATATTTTAAGAACTCTGCTTCAAGCTGAAGGTAATAGCACAAACTATCATCACCTGTCAAACAGATTACTTGGTCATGTCTCGAAATTCAAGCTGCAAGCAAAACTTTTTAGTGTTACCAGCCAGCGTGCCATTACAGCTTAAACCTGTAAACATGTTCATTAGGCAGGATGCTCAAAGACTTCCAGCTTTTGCACTCTTACTGTCATCTTTGCGAAGAGCAACCCATCAATGCATGTTCTTTATTTATTCCGAGATGAGGCCCCTTCAGTGCTTGTGCTGCAGCTGCTTTCCTCTTCCCAAGGGAGTGGTTCTGTTTAGGGGGAAAGTAACACTTAGTGACTTCTGCAACCAAGTTTAAATCAAAGCATTCCTGACTATAAACTTGTTCCTGTGCAAGTCTGTCTTACAGGGTGTACTTTTCTGAGACAGTTATAAATGTTAACACTTTTTGGCATGTAACTAATTGGGAGGGAAGGTTGTTCTAAACATTCTGTGGAGCCTGTAGGAATCTGAATGTTTGTTCTCTGACTGCTAAGTTAAGAGGGAGAGCCAGGGAGAATCTCATTTCAGCACAGTGATTACACTTTTCTTCCAGCTCAAGACTAAAGTTGGAGCTTTGCCACAATATTGAGTCTGAATTATTGTATAATTATTGATGGTGTTAAGATGAAAACTTAGCGTCTGAAGTTACTATCTCATAGGCAACCTCTACAAGAGGAGGCATCAAAGTATTAATGTACATGATGCTATGGACACTTGAAACCATAAACCAAGCAAACACGTAAATAAAATCTCAACTGAGTGTTTTGTGAGTCATTTGCTGGTCTGAGCAGCAGCCAGTGACAGGATGGCACTAGCGAGCCTTTGCATTTAGGTGCCAGTGGCAATAAGCCATGAACACTGGAAAACATAGCATGAAACTGAAATTTCAATGATTTCACTGAGTACGTTTAATTTTTTTTTTTTTTCTAATTTGGGAAAGAGCATAAGAGAGCCTCGGACACTATGTCTATAATGAACATGAGCTGAATAGGGGTAGAAAAATACATACTGATCTGAAATGGAGGAAGAGTATTTGATTCATCTGAATTGCAGCCTTGAGCCCTTGTGCTCACCAGTAGCATTCTTAATATGCTTAACTTTTCAGATTAGGTGTGTGTTTTGGGATACGTTAAAATCTGAAGTCAGACTAAACCGAAGCGCTTTGACGCGTTTTTTAAATGGATCATTGCAGTAATTTTGTCAAAGCTGAACATCAAAAGTTTTTGTTCCACTCAAAAAATCTTATTAGAAATTTAAATATTGATAGCAGATGTGCTTCACAACACTATGGCTGATGGATTATTGATTCATAATTAAGTTTAAATCCTCTGGATATTGAGTGAATTATGAAGCTATTATATTGATATCACAGCATTTAATAATTTGTCATTAGCAAGTTACAAATTATTTAACTTTGGTGCTTTGTCAGCAAAGCTTTGGTGAAATAAGATTTGCAGAAATTAATACATACAGCAATGTTTTGAAGTGAGTTATGAATCAGTTGAAATGAGTTGTTACCAATTGATGAGTGCTTAAAAGTTCATATTGGAATTTTACTTGAGAGGGGCCTCTTGGTTTTTTAGAAGGTAGTGTGTAAGTGTTAGACCTTCAAAAGGAGTGTAACATTATACTCTATTCTAGGGTGAGTTACTTCTCTATACATTGTTTTGCTGAGCCCATTGGGACCTGTACGGGGTGAGCATTTCACAGAAAAATGTAAACTGAGGTGAACGTACAGGTCTGTTTATGTCACTGTAGATGGGCAGAACGGAGGAGGTTCTCAAAGGTATCAGCTTAAAACAAGCATCAACTGCATGTGGATTGTTCATACTCAAAAATCATAGTCCTCTGCCTAAATCAGGATTAAATCTCAATTGTTGCATAGCCCTATATGTTGATTTGTACTTCCTTTGTATGTTTGAAAATTGTATTTTCATTTACTCCTGCTATCCATTCTTGAGTTTATAGCTTTGTGTTTCCCATGACAACAGATTTCTCTGACTGAACAAGTATCATTTTCGTGCTTTGGGTGTTAGCAGTGTTAGTCTGCTCTAACGCATGAATATAGAGCCTCACACAAAGGGCTGGTAAAATACAATTTATAAGAAAGTCTTTCCCTGTATCTTAATTGTGTGTGTGGTTTTTTTAATTTTTTATTTATTTTTTTTTTAAACAAAAGATTAAGTTGGTGTATGATTTATTATATACATAGTGCTTGTAACTACTGCAAGCTTTGAAAAGAAGATTTAATTGTAAGCAAAATGCCTTAAATTGCTTGATCAGAACTCTTGTGAGAAGTTGGGTCGATAGCTCAGCTTGGCTATTTGCTTATTGCTGTTACACTTGACTTGTGCTCACTACATTAACACTTGGGAGAGATTGTGTGACGCTAATTACACAAAATACAACAAGGTTCTTCTCTCTTCATAGAAATCTCTGCATTTGTAGGTGGTTTTGGTGCAAAGGCCACCCTTTGCCCAATAAATTCCATCATTCTAAGTTTAGTTTTGTCCAATGATGCTGTCCTGATCAGAGCTTTTTTAATCTCAAGAATTACATTCACAAAACATGAACACGTGAATCTTCGAGCAAAAAGCTTTCTTTGAAGAGAGATGATGTTGCTAGAAAGACATCTTAGTGATAAATTCATCTTTTTCCTGGTTTGTTATATTATGTTTAATAGCTCCTTGAGGCAACCAGAGTTAGAACTCACACTTCTGCAACTTGAACCATCCACACCAATGGAATGTAAGGCTGGAACAAATGTCTGTCTCCCAATTAGCAAGCAGTCAGAAACCACAAAACACAAATGTAACGCTTAACTTGGATGAATTTCTGCCTTAATGAAAACATACATTTCATATGAGTTCCTTATTACTGTGACTCAGTTCAGAAACTTTAGATTACTATGGATAGTAATTTGACTGTGCTGTAGGCAGCTACTTGAGTCAAATTCTAGTTCACTTACTCTAAGTGGCATGATCTGCCAAGCTGGTCTGTCCTCAAAAAGCCAGAGGTGCAAATTCTTCTCTGTTTATATGCATTCAATGAAAAGGAAGGTAGATAAAGTAGTTAAAGAAAACAAAAAACATTGATATCAAGTTTACTTTTTATTTTTAGTAGAAAAATAATAGTAGCTCTAATGAAAAGGCAGAACCAGATAATGATGAAATCACTAGAAAGTACTTAATCTGCACTTTGAGGACAGGCCAATTTTGTGAAGTCTTGCAGCTCTGAATATTGCAAGGGCTTTACAACTTGACCATCCAGCCACTTGATTTTCATCTTGTAATATCTTCTACTGCAATCATTAACACAGCATATGTATGCTAACAGTCTTGTAGCAGAGCTTAATTCCAGAAGTGTGAGCTTGTTCATATTTGTGTGTCATGTTCTGACTTTATTCTGTCACTTGTGTAGAGATCGGAAATCAATGAGTTTGACTGTACTTGTTTAAGTGCGAAGATATTTTGCCACTTTTCAAGTGAATGTGCTGTAGCTCTGTGATAAGTAGCATCAAAGTACATCTTGGTAATTTATTACTTTCTGCAGGCTTTAATGTCTGCTTTTTTTCCCCTCTGTGGCTGTATTTCTTAAGCCTGTGTTACCTCTAGCTTTTGATACATTACAAATAGGGACATGTAACTTCAGTAAACTGCGTAGTTGTTAAGCAAGATGAATATTGTTTCAATATCTTTGCTAATACTGTTTTTGTTGTTAAAAATGAAGAAATTGTAGAAAACCTGATGAACTAGTTAGATGGGTTAAATATTTCAAATGCTGTGGTAACTAAGAAAAATGTGAATTTGGGGGCTTTTAAAATTTTCCTTGGTAAACAAAATAGCATCACTTCTTTTATGAATTGCACTTCTTTCTGTTGAAGCTGATTTCAATTTGAAATAGAAAAGCTTAGCTTTAACGGCTCAGACACAGGTTTCCTCAGAAACAATTGACTCTTAATTTTGCCTAGGTACAGTAAAATATAGTGCTAACAAGTTGCTCAGTATTTAGCTTAATTTCTGATGTGCTCATTTCTCTTCTAGAGAAGTCAAAAGTTAGTTTTGTGCCAAATTCTCAGAAGCTTTCGATATCTACTCAGAAATGACTAATACATAATAATCTCTAAGTGCAAAACATGAAGCCTACCTTTAGAAATATACAGAAGTGTATCTGCGGCTCAGGTGGACAGTACTTGCTCTGTGCTGCTTTCTGTAGGTACAATATGGATGGTCATGCAACATGGATAGGGTGAATCCTTGAAGTGATCTGAAATATTATCCTGTTGTCCAAGAGTTTGTTAATTTACTGTGTTTTCCTCTGGTTTAAATAGTGATTTAGGATATACAGAGTCCCCAAACAAACCCGCTGGAAAGCATAACAGTTGTGAGGTGATAATCACTGCTAGTATTTGAAGGGTGACATGTGCAAACAGGAACTAGAAATGGTATAGTTAGCTCTTATAGTTGCAAGGCATTTGTTCTTAATCAAGGTGCAAAAATGGAAGGGCATCTGTTCATTTGATAATTTTTAATAGTAGATATTAATAGATATTCATGAAGAATAAAACTTGGTCACAGCACAACAGCCCTCATCAACTTTATTTTTAGATAATATTGGATGTGTTTGATCAGGCATGATATTGATAATTAATCACAATAAGAAAAAGGATAAAATCTTTGTTTAATATGATTGTTTTTATTATATATTCTCAGAATTCCTCCCTCTAACAAAGATTTATGATATTCAATTCTCAGAATTCAGTATCATAAATCATTGTTAGAGGGGGAATATTTCCTTTGCAGGTCTACTGATCTGATTTCTGCAAAATTGGAGACATGTTAGAAAAATGTCTAAAAGAATGGAAGTATGAAATACTTGCCTTCATAATTGTCCTGTTCTGTACCTCCTGGTGCAACCTTTATGTTTGTATTATTCCACAAACGTGAACCTGACACAGAAATCAATAACAAAGAATTTGACTAGCATCTACAATGGCAACTATTTCAGATTATTTAGCATAAAAAAAAAAATCATAGAACAGTTCTCAAATCTGCCTGGTTGCAGTAAAGGTGCAAAAAAATTAATATTTCATTAATCATAGAATTATTTGGATTGCATAAGACCTTTAAAAGTCATCTAGTCCAACTCCAGTAATCTTCAGATTCTTCTCTCTGTTTCAATTTGTAATTTTTAATACGATGACAGTATTTGCTGGGTTTTCTGTGATTCAGTTCTCATTTTAAGAATGGGAAGAAAATTCTTCCCCTTTCAATGGCAATAGGATAGGGTGCTGTTGTGTAGTTGGACCCAGCCTGCTTAGGTTTCCAGTAAACTCCTGCAGAACTAGACCTCTACGTGTAGCTGGAAGAAGAATTTTTCAAAAGCACCAATATAAAATTGTCCATTCCTGACAACTTCAATCCACTGTCGTCTAGGTAGTAGTCAATAATGATTTAAACAGTATTGAAGCAATATTCACTCCCAATTGGAATGTTAAAGGGTGTTGATTTTGCCTATGTAATAGGATTTGGGCAAACTGAAATACTTTGCTTCTGGGTTTGAAGATGGAAGCCTATGTTAGAGCCTTCAAACTGTACAAGAGATATTGTGTGTATCTTGGATTTGTATTGCTCTCATGTATTGCAAGCGTAAGAGCAAAGGTAGCTAAGACTTGTGAGGCTTTTTGTTTGTTCATATTAGTATGTAACTAGAGATTTAAGAAATGCACATCTAAGTGTCCATCTATTTACAGAAACTAGCAGTTACCATTACAATTATTTTTTTTACAAACACTTGCACGCATCTTTTTTACCTCTTAAATACGGAGCATTTCTTTATCAAGCAGTAGCGAGCTTTATGGTGTTTTCCACCAGTCATTTTAGTTGTTACCATAAAAAGTACTTTCCCCTTGCACCTATAAAACTCATAACTTGCTGCAAGCTCAGTGGAGTGATTTGTAATATTATTTCAGGTTTAGTCTTTATCACAAGCCCAATGGGTAGATTTACTCTAGAAAATGAGACTGCAGGTTGAATGGGAGTAGGCTTATTTGGGTTAACTAATTTCTTGAGAGTTTGTTACAGGGACAAAAGTCTTTGTTGCGTGTATTTCTACTTGATGATATTATGTTTCCAAGGCAAAGGAGCATTTTTAAGAAGAAAAGGAATTACAGTAATTAACAAGCACTTAATCCTATGTGACTTTGTTTATATGAAGTGTTATGATTTACAGAAGAAATATTTATGAGTAAAACTCTTTGAAGTGACTGAGAAATGCAGATCTACAAAGTGTTCAGGCCTGGTTGACTTCACTTGACATTCATTTCAGCATGAAGAACTTTGATAGAGCAATTGTAAATCAACTGTGTGTTTCTGTTACACCTGGCAGGCTAAAATTAATTTTGTGCATTAGCTGGTTATAGCTTAAGCTTCACATTGAAATATAAAAGATGTAGTTATTGTATTTAGTGATTAGCTTTGTGTTTATGTGCCTTCGTGATATGTGGGCGTCTGTCCTTGCTGGTATTAGAAGAATGTAAGTGGAGAGGATGAAGGGAAGAGGGGCCCAAGAAAGCCAGTTAATATTCAAGAATCATCTTCTCCAAGCTCAGCATCCCAACGAAGAAGCAGTCATGCAGAAACACCAGGAGGCCTGTATGGGTGAACAAGGAGCTCCTGAGCGAAATAAAACACAAAAAGGAAGCCTACAGGGGGTGGAACCCAGAACAGGTAGCCTGGGAGGAATACAGAGAAATTGTCTGAGCAGCCAGGGATCAGGTTAGGAAAGCCAAAGCCCTGATAGAATGAAATCTGGACAGGGACATCAAGGGCAACAAGAAAAGCTTCTGTAGGTACATCGGGGATAAAAGGAAGACCAGGGAGAATGTGGGCCCTCTCCAGGAAAAAACCAAGAGACCCAGTTACGCAGGACATGGAGAAGACTCTGAAGTACTCGGCCTTTTTGCCTCAGTCTTCACTGGAGACGGCTCTAGCTACATTGCCCAAGTTGCAGAAGGACAAGGCAGGTACTGGAATGATGAGGTCCACTGTAGGAGAAGATAAGGTTTGGGGACATATAAGGTGTACAAGTCCTTGGGACCTGATGAGATGCATCAGAGGGTCCTGAGGGAACTGGCAAATGAAGTTGCCAAGCCGTTTTTTATTTCGTTTTCTGCTTGAGCCCATCCAAAGGGGTAATCTATTTAAACGTGGGACTTCATGAAATCAGTAACTTACTGTAGGAAATTGAGTGGTGTCCTTCAGGGGTCAGTGCTGGGCCTGGCCCTATTCAACATCTTTGTCGGCGACATTGACAGTGGGGTAGAGTGCACCCTCAGCAAGTTCGCCAGTGACACCAAGCTGTGTGGTGCTGTCGACACACTGGAAGGGAGGGATGCCATCCAGAGGGACCTGGAGAGGCGGGCCCGTGCCAACCTCATGAAGTTCAACCAGGCCAAGTGCAAGGTCCTGCACCTGGGTTGTGGCAATCCTAGGCACAAATCCAGGCTGGGCGGAGAATGGATTGAGAGCAGCCCTGAGGAGAAGGACTTGGGAGTGCTGGTGGACGAGAGGCTCAACATGAGCCGGCAATGTGCCCTTGTGGCCCAGAAGGCCAAACGCATTCTGGGCTGCATCAAGAGGAGTGTGGCCAGCAGGTCGAGGGAGGGGATTCTCCCCCTCTACTCTGCCCTGGTGAGACCCCACCTGGAGTACTCTGTCCAGTTCTGGAGCCCCCAACATAACAAGGACGTGGACCAGTTGGAGTGGGTCCAGAGGAGGCCACAAAGATGATGAGAGGGCTGGAGCACCTCTCCTGTGAGGCCAGGCTGGGAGAGTTGGGGCTGTTCAGCCTGGAGAAGAGGAGGCTCCGGGGAGACCTGATAGCAGCCTTCCAGTACCTCAAGGGGGCCTACAGAAAGATGGGGAGAGGCTGTTCAGCAGGGCCTGTTGTGATAGGATGAGGGGTAATGGTTTTAAAATAGAGGGAGGTAGATTTAGATTGGATAACAGGAAAATTTTTTTACGCTGAGGGCAGTGGAACACTGGCCTAGGTTGCCCAGAGAGGTGGTGGATGCCCCATCCCTGGAAACATTCAAGGCCAGGTTGGATGGGGCTCTAAGCAACCTGATCTAGTCAGGGATGTCCCTGCTTCTTGCGGGGGGTTGGGCTAGATGACCTTTGAAGGTCCCTTCCAACTCTAGCCATTCTATGATTCTATGAAATGAGAGGGGGAGTTGCCTTTCACTGTGTATTTATGGCATCATGCAACACTTCCCTCTGTTTACTGAAGGACGGAGGACCTTCCACTGAAGGGTTCAAGTGCTACCAGACTGAGCTGGGTTTATGCCTCTGCTAGCTGGGACATTGGCTGTCTCTGTACCAGGATGCCAGTGCAGCTGTGGTCCTCCTGTCATGCAGCTGTTCTCTTGCAGGCTGAGAACAGGGGCTCTCTGCAGGGGCAGGTGTGCGGCTCTGTGAGCAGACGTTCCTGCAGCTGGGTGCTGTTTGTCACTATAATGAGTTGGCTTCTTACCATCTCCTTTCCGAATGCCTTTAATGTGCTTGTAACCACTAGTTTCCATACTGTGACCACAGAGTGATTTATGGGTTCCTGTCTTGCTGACCACTCTGCTGAAGCTTCTTGTGCGTTGCTAAAGCATTTTAGTGTTTGGTGTCATTTTCAAATGCCTGAATGACCTCAGCATTATGGTGGCCAAATGACGCCTTTTGCCTCAGTAAATAAGATCCTCTGCCCCTACCATATCCTTATCTGTTTCTGCATGGGGTCACTTAGCCAAAAAAAAAAAAAAAAAGTTCTGTCACTGTTGAATAGATCCTGAAAGAGACAGACAGCTGCAGATGAAGTTCGCTTCATTTGCTGGCCCAGTACTGTAAGTGGGCAGGACAGTGAGTTCAGGTAACAGTCTAGTTACTCAGCTCTGCAGCATAAATAGTTGACATCTATTACCTGAATGTGTTTCTCTTGACCTGCATTTTTAGGACCCTCCTCTTGGAGAGTCTGATTGCCTAAGAGCACAGGCTAGAGTTTTTTTTCTTAGAGGAACTGAGGAAGTCATTCCGATGGCTTCGAGAGAAGCTGGGAAAGACAGGTAATGTGCTGCGAGTGGTGTGAGGGTGCCTTTGGTCTTTGCTCAAAAGGTTGCACTGAGTTTGAGGCTACTTGGATTTGTTCCAGGTCAATCATTCAGGCCCCAAAGGTGATGGTTGTTTTTTTGGGTTTTTTTGGTTTTTTTTTTTTTTTTTTTTTAGTTACACATACATAACAAAACTTGGACTGGAATATTTGTAGAAGTTTATTTTATTAATTACTCCTTGAATAATACTTTCACTCCAGCTGATGTAGATATAAGCTGCTTTTAAATGCAACTTATGCTTTTTTGAAGCCAAAGATGAGTGACACATAGATATGAACATTTGCTGTGGAATTTAAATTTTTAATAAGATTTTTGCTAGTCCGTTTCCCAGTTGCTTCCTTACCTGGATTTCCCCAGTGACATTTCCAAGTGCACTGTTCTGCTTAAAAAAACTGAGTACTAAGGATAACTCCTCTATATTGAGCTCTTCCAAATAATGTTAGCAAATCTGCTAGAAGCAGTTTTAGTGAAAGGGACGGTATCGTTAAGGCCAGATGAGGACGAAGCTCCCCAGGCAGGCCTGCGGTGCTTAGGCTGAAGCTGCGCTAGCACGGCTGTGCACGCGGTCGCCTTGCTCAGTGCATGCGCTGCAGGGATGCTGTGCTGTTGGCAAGTGAAAGCCCTTGGTTACAGGGCTGAAACCGGGCACTCGAAGCTCTGCTATGGCAAATGTAACAACTGTGAAGGCGGGTTGTGCAAAGAAGTTTCTTTTCGTGTTTGTTGATATTTGGGCTGCCTTATGGCACAACTGGTACCGAAGAGGGATAAAGCTGGTCTTCCTGGGCAATGCTACCTGGCTAAGTATCACAGATGTAATGTAGCTCTACAACATGCCAGAAGTGCTTAATCTGGAAACAGTGTCCCAGAAACAATACAAAACAAAAAGGTGCTGAAACAAACTTTCTGGAACCAGTGCCTGGGAAAAAAGTCAGAGAAAAAGTGACTGGGACTACTTTGTTTGAATGGACTTTCTTCTCCCCCACTGCTTTATTTTATGCACAGCTGGGAGACCTCTTGAGCTGAATAGAAGCTGATATGGAAACCATAATATACACATAATATACAAAATGTAGGTTCATAGAAAAGTAGCAAGGCATGTATGTATGTCTGTGATTATTTTTGGTAACTTGTGCTTCCCATAACAGTTAGGGGTAGTATAATATAGTGAACCTCACATCAATTGCTTTTTGTGTGTACTCCCTAAAGCAATGTTTTTATTTTATTTTATTTTACTCCTATACCTTTACTAGAATCTTAGAATGGTTTGAGTTGGAAGGGACCTCTAAAAGCCATCTAGTCCAACCTCTCTGCAAGGAGCAGGGACATCTTGAGCCCGATCAGGTTGCTCAGAGCCTGTTGTGGATGAAATATTTCATGCAGTTATTACTTGGCAACAATTTAAGTTTTATTAAGGGTGTGAGGTAAATCAAAGGTTGAATTTAGCAGCACTTAATCATTAATCGATTTGAAGATTAAGAAAGTGATTCAGTGAAGTGTGTTATGATTAAAACAGCGACTTAATTACAGATTTGAGAATGAGATTGATAAAACATGGTGTCTTAAATCAATATATTGGTATATGTGTATAAACAAAAAACATAAACACAGACAGATATTTGGATCCAGTGAAACATCTATGTAGATGGGACTATCCTATAGTTAAATATTTACTCCTTTTCTCTATATGGGTAGAGACATGAATAGAGGAGACAAGGCTATAGTTAAAGGTTCCTTCTTCCTTCTTGAGTTCAGAGTAAATACCCATAGTGTGTTGGCATTTCTCAACAGGACATAGTTGAGCCTTGAGAAGTTGAACTTCACCCTGGCCTTTCATTGACTTCGCTGGCAGATTATCTTTAAACCTCTTTGGTCTAAGCAGACTGTGCCTGAGAGTTGTCCCAAGTCAGGGAAGATGTTGGTCACAGCTCACTGCCATCCAGGAGATATCAGTGAGTCTTACTTAAGGTTGCTATTTATAGGGTCCAAGATTACAGAATGGTTTGGGTTGGAAGGGACCTTCAAAGGCCATCCAGTCCAACCCCCCTGCAAGGAGCAGGAATGGCTTCAGCTATATCAGGTTGCTCACAACCCCATCCAGCTTGACATTGAATGTCTTCAGGGATGGGATATTCCACCACCGCTTTGGGCAACCCATTCCACTGTTTCACTACCCTCAGCGTAAAAAGTCTTCCTTATGTGCAGTCTGAATCTACCATCTTTTGGTTGAAAACCGTTACCCCTTGTCCTATCTCAGCAGGCTCTATTAAAAAGTTTTTCCCCAGCTTTCTTAGAAGCCCCTTTTTAGGTACTGGAAGGCTGCTATAATGTCTCTCCACGACTTTCTCTTCTCCAGGCTGGACAACCTTTCTTCATAGGAGAAGTCCTCTGTTCCTCTGATCACTTTTGCGGCTCACCTCTGGACTTGCTCCAGCAGGTCCACATCCTTCTGATGTTGGGGGGTCCAGAACTGGACGCAGTACTGCAGGTGGGGTCTCCCCAGAGCAGAGTAGGGGAGCATAATCACTTCCCTCAACCTACTGGCCACACTTTGGTCAGAGATATATCTAAAAGTTATTTTTGCTAAAACAACTAAAGATGTCTACAACGTATCACTTCTGCTGACAGTTAGAGCATGTAAAGCCCACATTCAGTAGGTACCATGTAAATAAATTGAGAATGCAAACGTTTCTGATAGTGGATGGGAATTGAAAGCTGCCTGGTAAAGCCATTAGTGGCTCACGTTGCTACAAATATAACAAATCTCTGGTGGTGTTTGATATGAAGGTCTGAAAATGAGATGAGATCTTCTGTGTTCTAGCGATAAGCTTGAGTGTTACACAGATTATCCCTGGTAACCAAAAGGCAGTTTTATTCTGATGCTGCAATGTTTGTTCTTAAACCAGTCTAACAGTCTTTGACAAATGATTTTACTGTTTTGGAGAATGTGCTGGGAAGCTAAAGCACTTGTAAAGGAATCCTGGTACTCCAGTTTATAGACTTGCTCTGCCTTTGGGAGAGATGTCCTTTTTAGAGAGTTACCTTGAAGTTCCCCTTTACTCAAGCCAGATTAAGGTAAAATGCAAATAAAGGATTTATTTTCATAATACCCAGAATACACAGCACAGTTGCAGGTGTTGATATAGCAAATACAGATGAAGGAATAAAGGGAGTAGGGGAGAGAGACATCTGAAAGTTCTGTCTTTTCTGTATGTTTTTGATTTGCTGCAGCTGCTTACCTGAGCAAACCTTATCAGGGATCCTTTTTCTGTGTGTCCTCTCTTGGGTAGCATTTATCAGAAAGTGACCTCTTGAGTGCTCTGGCTTACTTGTCATGATTTTCCTTTCTGTGCAGTCATTCAGGATGCATGTGACAAATAGTAAAGGTGACTTTGAGGTAGCCAGTTAGTAATAAATTACAATTTCACCCCACTGGTTGTGCCAAATCGAATGCAAGACCACTTAGTGTTACCTGGTGTATCTGTAGTAATCAAGTAAGTCAATCTGTGTATAAATGCTGCAAGTACAGTTATAAACTGCAGGTGTTTCAGAAGAGAGAAGTCATTAAATTAGCTCAGTAGTTTGCTATTCCTAGATAAGTCAGCCCATGCTCTCCCTTTCCCCCTCAAATACAGAAGAATTTCCTCATCATTATTCAATAAGATGGTGTTTAGCTGGAAGTTGAATACTTCTGTAGGTGTTTCTTTTATTTTAATTAAATTAGCAAAATTCATTATTTTACTTAGAGAAAAGGTGAGTCATACACTGCCAGTTAGTCACACACTGACTGGACCACAGCTACTGTTGTGTGAACTGACTGTTCGGCATCCTCCTGAGTGCTAAAGCATCAGCAATGGATAATTTGTCAGGTATGATCTTTCCTGCTACGGCACTTTCCGGTCGCACTACCTTCTGAGGCATGTTTTGCTTCATCTGGGAAGTTTACCAGTTGAACTTGAGAATGAAAATAAGAAAGCTGGTGTCAGATGCACTAAGCAGTGTGCTCTTTGCAACAGTGCTGTGGGCAGGACCGGATGAAGAGCGTTTGGAGTGCAGCACTGATGACAGACGTGAGGTAGACAAGTTATTGTTGTCCGATGATTTTACAGTTAATGATTGTGCAGTGCTTTGAAGAGGTGAAGTGCTGTGTCACTGTTAAACATGATTATTATGCAGTTCCCAAAAGATAACAGAACATAAAAGGTTTTAATGTTTTGGTTTTTTTTTTTTTTTCCCTTACATTTTCTTCTAGTGTGGTTGAAAGCAGAATGTGAATAGGGCTCTTTGGCTGTGATGATTCAAATGTGTGCAATTAAAAAAAAAGTCAGATGTGATGTTTTTAGCTGTCTCATTCAAACTCATTCCAAAGCACTTCATCTTTTGAGTGAAACAGTTCTACTGCCTGAAAACTAATCCAAACTAAGATTCTGTGCAAGCTGTGAAGAGCTGGATTGAGCTAATTCGTTTGTTGGGTCCTGTCCATACATACAAATGCATGTAATACAAATCCCACTTCTCGTGTCGTTGCTTTCTCAAGACTATGCAAGTCCTGTTCTGTTTTATCACCTTTAATAAAATAGAAGCCAGAACTGAGAAATCTGCACCAGTTTTTGAAGCCGGAAGGAGGAAGAGGAGTACAATAAAACTGTAGAACTAGATTATTTATGGATTTCAAGATCTGCTTTTTTTTTTTTTTCCTAAAAAAAACGAGGATGAGATGGTACTGTTTTGTAATTTTACCAGTAGCAGCCTTTGTATTATACTGCATCTCTCATGAATATTGGTTAACTTGAGCCTTGCATTATGACATTCTGCCCAAGTCTCATGTCTTTCAGAGATAGAGCCAAACACAGATAGGTGTGGGTTCTTTATTTCTTTTCTGGAATGCTTCAGAGAGCAGTGCACATTGATATATCTTAAGTCTAATGCATCATAGTTAAAACTATTTTTTTTGAAAGAATTGTGTCAGAATTTAGCCAAGAGAAACAGTGCTGTGATTCTGAAGGAGACTGATTTATTATTTTGAATCAATGCACACAGTACACGAATGATCTCATATTTGCTTGATAATGGTATTTGGGCACTGGTACAAGCTAAGTGAATTTTGGATGTGCTGTCATCTTCTGCGGCAGAGTGGGAGGTGAGTGATGCCCAGCTGCTTACTGTGTAGCTTGGTGTTATTTTGAGGGTGGTTGAAGAATCCTGGTTTTCAACATATGTGGCTACAGTTTTTGAAGTTCTGATAAAGTTTCAGTACTTGACAATATCTTGTCAATTTTACTCAAGTTTTATTTCGGAGAGAAGCAAATATTTCAGTGAGGAGAAAGAGTAAAACTGTTTTTGGAGAGTGAAAACTTTAACTTGTGCTATTTATCATGGGGAAATTGTGAAACTTAAAAATTAATTTATGCTGGGGAAAAAATACCTTTGACTTTTTTGTTTGTACAAACTAATGAAATCTTCACAAACTGAATTTGTCTTCTGCACAGCTGTTCTTTTAAAATGAAGAGTTACTATCATATTAAATGTATGGGAGGGTTTTTCTGAAAAAAAAAAAAAACAAAACACAAAAACAAACCCAACACAAAAAAAAACCACTGGTACTTTCAGTGACAGCCATGATTTCTGCCTCAAACTTGATTACAGTTGTGTATGTAGGGAGGACAGGGCTGGACTCTTCTCAGTGGTACTCAGTTACAGCACCAGAGACAATGGGCACAAATTTAAATACAAGATGTTCTATGTAAACAAAGGATGGACCCCTCTTACTGTAAGGGTGATTGACCAGTGGTTGAGGCAGTCCGGAGAGCTTGCAGTGGCATTTCTGTTCTTGGGAATGTTCAAAATCAGCAGGACCTCATTCTGAGCAACCTGTTGCAGCTGCCCCTGCTGTGACATTAGGGTGGCACACCAGATACCCTGTCCAACCTCAATTGCTTTATGGCTCTCTGTGTTTATGAGTGTGTAGTCGGGTTTTTTTTCTGAGTATTTGTTTGTTTTTAAAATAGATATGACATTCAACCTGATCTAGTCAGGGATGTCCCTGGTTCTTGCAGGGGGGTTGGACTAGATGACCTTTGAAGGTCCCTTCCAACTCTAACCAATTCTATGATTCGGTGGAGACTATTGCACTTAGTTATTCTGGTTTGGGCCTTGGCTTGTTGTGGATCTTGTTCTATGTCTCATTTTCACCCTGCTAAGTGTGCTTAATTAATTGTGTTGTCTATCTTAACTGAAACTAAGTCTTAAAAAATTACTTTCCATGCATAGAGTAAAGGATCTGGGTGAATGAAAAGATTGTTACGGAGTTAGACCTGAAATAATAGGCCTAGATCCACTAGACCAGGGCAGTGGTCAGGTCTGAAGAGGTGGGAGATGAGCCTACTTTGAGCCAAAATTTTCCTGGAAGATGTTGAAATATTTCTGTTTGAAAAATGTAGTAGCACAAGCTAAACATGCAATTCAAATAATTAAGTTGAGAAACGGACCAAGTATCAAGATGCTAAATAGCTCAACTTTGCAATTGTGTTTCAATGTATTTTATTATTAAAAGAGAATAATATGCCTCCTGAATGTCGAACTACCAAGCAGCCTAACATGCTAATACCTGCAGCAATTTTTTTTTTCTCTGTTTTACTGGTTCCACCAGTTAGTACATTTGTCAGCTAAGTTCTGGCATGTGAAGAAAAAAGTGAATTTGTTAGTAAAGACTGAAACTTGTTTCTAAACTCTTACAGTAATATAAATGTAGTGAGGCTGAACTGACTATTGTACAATGCATTTTCTGCTGATTAATTTGTCTATTCTAATTCTGTCTGATCTGGTATGTGACTTATTTAACACTGCAGGCCTGAGTTAATAATGTCTTCAGGGAATTGGACACTGCTGATGTCGAACCATCTTATTTGGAGGAGTAAAAGAGGACAAGGATTTTCTTTATACTTTGGGACCTTGGTAATAAGTTGCAATAGTCCATGTTGCCACTGTTAGCCTTAATACACTTAGTTCTGTTATTATCAAAAAAGCAATTAACACCTGCAGATATGATCACAGATGGTATCAGAGGAAAGGATGAACTTAATTCTACACTGGAGCTCAGCTTAGGCTTTTGTATCTGAAACATCATTACAAAAGCAGCTACATAGCAGCTACACATAGCTGTGACCTGCTATTTATATTTCTAGATGTGACTTGGGAAGTGATGATTAAAAGCAATGCAATTACTATGAGTCATGGTTGTGCTATAACGTTACATAGTGGGGGTAAACATGGACTGAATGTGAAGAGAAGGTACTCCTACTTGGGATGGGGTGAACCAGCCAGGTTTGCTCTCAAACGTAGCAAGCTGTAGCAGAAATGATACTGCACAAATAGTTGTAAACTTGGAAAAACAAGACCAAGAATCAGTGACGGCCATGAAAACTTGTAGGGAATAGCGTATAAGACCTGAGTACGCGTTCTGTGCAGGACTGAGATTCCACAAAATCCTTGGGCTGAGAATGGCAACAGTAAAAAATAAGTATAGGAATCAATTAGTGCATTGTGATTTTCTTTCATTTTCTTTCATGAATAATCTGTATGATAGGCGTGTTTTACTACGGCAGCTATCTTGTGGCAGGTTTTCAGAGCAATAGCATCTGTTTGAGGGTCCTTCTGGAGACCAGCAGGAGTACGGCAGCATTAGACCACGGATGTATACGCATGCTAGGTACGAGTCAGGCCAGATATTGGTAGCACTCTTGGCAGGACAGAGCCCAAGAGGTGCTGCAAAATATTTCAGAGATGATAACCCGCATAGCACTGAGTTGTCTGCCACCATAGATCAGCTGCCACTGGTTCCTGAGCCAGTTTGGTTGTGGCTGGTGGAGGTATGAGTACATTTGAAATCAGTATTGCTGTTCTGCTCACATTGAGACTTTGTGATTATAATTTTCCAAGGTAAGTGAACTTCTGAGGGTGGAGAACTTTGTGTGTCTTCTCTGGTGTTAAAATTTTTATTCTCTTTATACTACAACTGTTTCATTCTTGTACAACTAGTTAAAATAAACCCTAGGAACCAACAACAAAACTATTTACAGTAGTTTTTTTTTTAAAAAGTGACTACTTGACATGTAATAAATACAACTTTATTTGTAACGTCTTCTTTGCTGGTTAAATCAGAAGGTACAGTGCTGAAAGCATTTTGCACAAGGATGCAGATTTATAACCCAATTACCCAATCTAACTGACCCAAATAGTTCAAGAGAAATAGATTAACTGCATCCCTTTTACCCCACTGTGCTGCCTGTAAATGAGTGAAAGGAGCAAGATCAGAAGAGTGACTTGAACTTAACATGTTAAGTTGCAGAAAAGAAAAAAGGCATACCATTTTAAACTCACACTTGTAAACCTACAGGTACTGTTGATAGTTAGTCTTGCTGTATTTCTCAGTTGGATTTTCATTTTTTCCAAGGCTGCAGATTGCCTACTGCAGTACAAGATGTCAATCCTGTTGTTCCAGTATTGTCTGACGGACACTTCCGCATGCTTTTCTCTTCAGTCAAAATTAGATATCCCTTCTATGAGGTCTTTCAAAATACTAAACTAAAGCTATAAGTAGAAAGTCACTAACCATCTATATGCACATTACACCGCTTACTGACTTGCAAAGAAATGTGCTAAATCCACCTCTAAAGATATTATTGTTTGATCTTGTGTCGTTGACATATGAACGCTTTATACGTTCATGTCCCAGGTACTTTCCAGTCACTCTCCGGAAACACAAACCTGTGGGAACGGTGGGTGTACTCTTTCCTCAGGTAGAGAAGAGTAGAATATAGCAGGGTTTTATTTCTTTTTCTTCTTATTTTTTTTTTTTTCTTCGACTCTGTTCCCTGTAGACTTTTCTTCTGTATCTCGCTGTCAGGAGGCCAAGGATTAGTGATGAGCTCTAGTGCAGGACACTAAGGACAAATGGTAAATGTTAACATGAACTGGAGATTGTGTGTCCGTTCTGAATCTACTCTGATTCCAGCAACCAAACATCAATAGTTGTAATGCTGTGATGGGTAAGGGAGGACCCAGCTGTAGTGATCAATTGGATATAGACAGATATTTTTACATACTAATTCTCAGTGTTGGTGGTATTTGTTGGCAACTAATAGATAATTGCTTTTAGACAATTAGGCAACTATCAAGTGTGTATCATTCATCATCACCATGTAGAAGGAAGTGTGTTGGAAAGATGAGAGCAGTATTTGAAACTGTTGATGTGTTACTTTGACTTCTGACACTCTTTCTGTGTCAGGTTCGTATTACACTAGGGATCCCTTACATGCTGTTCGGTATCGGGTTTGTCCTTTGATGCATGTGCTGTGGTGGGGTCATCAGTTGTAATAAGCCACCTGCGTGCAGAATTTGTTACCTTCTGTGTATCCTTGGGAGTTCTGCAGTGCCCCTCTGGTTGGAGGTGAAATACTGAACTGCTGTTTGAAGTAATCAAAACAAACAAAACTATGTGGGCTTGGGGAAAGAATTGATTGGGAAGATTGAAGGGAATTTTTTTTTTATTTTCTTTTTCCAATAAACAGAAGACTCCACTATTTCAGGCCAACTTTTCCTGTATTTTTTCTGGTGGTAGTATAATGTTAAGTCATTCCTTGCTATGTTCTGCACTGTCATGGCCAAAACATTTATCACTTGCCTATGGTCTGAGAAACTTGGATACAGCCACAGCAGTGGTTTTCTGGAGCTGTGGCTTTTACCATCCTGGAATAATGTCAACTAGAATTTGCACCTCAAAGCTCTCTCTTGTGCCCCTCATGGAAGAGGAGCCTTTGAGTACTCTGACGCTTGTGTGCTGTGTGCACTCTGCTTTTCTGTGCTGCCTCAAGCAAAACTGTAAAATGGTAGGTTGGATGATTCTCTCTTCTAGTGACTGTAAGTTGCATTGAAGTAGATTGTAGACTTGTCATGTGTATGTACCAGCAGTGTGGCAAAATCAATTTGGATGAAGTAAAAATGCAGACATTTAGTAGCAAGTAGTGTTTTTTCTCATTTCACGCTGGCTCCTAAGAATGCTTTGTCTCCTCTCAAATAACACTTCACCATTATTCTAGATGGTAAGTGTACCGTGGTGGAATAATAAAACTCTCATTCATAGCTCTGGGATGATGTTCTGGGGTACCTCCTATGTACCTAGGCATGGACGTGCGTGAACTGCGTTGGGATAGTTTAATTAATACCTTACATTAGATCTAGAAATACATATTTTTGTCAAGAATAGTTAGTTAGGATAAATTTCCTGGTGTGGGTGTAAGAACACATGAAATTGGGTGCAGTAAATGTTTAGCAATGTCTTGAAATATTTTTAAGTTCCAGATAGCTTTGAATAAAAGTCGTTATTAAGTCTATCAAAGGTTCCTTGAGTTCAGCAAAAAACCGTAATTCCACAGAAACTATTGGAAAACATTGTTACTTTTGTAAGCTGTAACAAATTAAGAAGTAAAGAAATTACTTGGATCACAGTGAGGCTGAACATCTTGAAGGTTCTTGAACTATGAGTTTAATGAGTTACACTGTAACTGGCTTCTAGCAGCACAGCATTTTGTTTCTTCTGGAGTTTTCGTACCTCTTGTTTATTAACAATAAATATTTACAGAAAAAAAAGCGACTAAAATAGATGTCTGTTACTTCAGAGTTTCATCTTGAGAGACTAGTGTCTTCTTGGGATTTGTAAGGTCTTATATCATTAAAATTAATTTATCTGGTAGGTGGCAATGAGGAGGCTTTTTTGAAGTCTCACTCACTTTGCAGTTTTTTCAGTGGTAAGTGGAAGTCAAATCCTATTCCTTGGAGTGTAGTTAGGAGGCATAACAAATTGTAACAGTAGCGAAGAGTTTCCTTCCTTGATTTCTTTCTCTAGCTTTGGTATGCCATCTTTCTGATGCTGTGTAACCAAGGAGTGCTATGTTCATCCAAGTAAATGGTCTTTCACCCTTGATCTAGTCCTCCGTAGTGGTGGACTGGTAGTTGAGCTTGAACAGGCTGTGTATGTACTCCTCCCAAATAAAATAATCTTAAATGAGAAGCAAAGATTTAGGTTTATTAAAGCAAAACACAAAGCATTTAATGGTCATCCGAGGCTGTGAAAGGGCACCCTCAAAGGCAGACTTTCTTCTGCTGGGATCGGTGTACGCTCATCTTGCCCAAAGCTGGTGAGTTCAAGCCAAGGCTGAATCGGAAGCTAGGTAGCAGTGTTGCCGTAGTCCTCTGCACAAATGTGCCCTATCTTCTTATGGTGTTCTCCTGGACTATAGCAACCGACTGCTTTTTCTTTTCAAACAAAAAATTTTTTTTTTTTTTTTGCTGTTCCAAAATTACTTTTTTTTTTTTTTTTTTTTTAAATTTAAAAAGGAGTGAATTCTGCTTACAAAAACTTTTCCAAATAGCTTGAAGATAAATATTGCCAATACTTCCTGAAAAAAAATACATCCTTTCAGTTTAACTTCTTGGTCTCAGTTGAGACAGAAAATTGTCTCAAAGCAAGGAGGAAATCTCTAAGATGGAAAACTGTTTTCTCTTCCAGTGAGACAAATAATTGTAGTGTGCTGATTGTCCAGTTAAACCCCAGAAGCTCAAGCCTCTGCGCCCTTGCTAATGTAATCCTACAGACCCCCGTATCATGGCCAGGGTATAATACCACTGCGGCAGTGTAAAGAGTAAGCTCCTTAGGGCATGCACCAGCTTGTGTTAGTGTTGGTGTCGGCTCTAGCGCACTGGGCTGTGACAGGAGCTCCTGTAGACTTGGGAACACTAATGCTGTAGCACTGCAGACCTTCAAGTGTGTGTGTAAGAGGGTGGTTGGTTTTTTAAATAAAACCAAAACATACACACCTCCCCTCCAACACTCCAAACTATTTTCACTGTCAAATTTACACTGATTATTTCCTTTTTGATTTCACTTGTTTCAGAAACTAGTATATTGCAATTGTCCCTTCAGTTTAGATTCTCTGTGTACCTGAATTATCTTCTCAGTTTTCCACGCCACTTGTCATGGTCAAAGGAGCATTGTCTGAACTCAATACTGCATATTTCTGAAGAAGTCTGAATAGGCTTGAGGTAGATATGTAATTTTGTTTCAGAAAAAACGAAAACCAAAACCTATTCAATTAAATCAAGGATTTAGTAGAACTGTTTCAAGATATGATATATTTTCTGTAATCAACTAAAAGTAATAAAACATTGGTACAATGGGGTTTCTTAATATATTCAGTTGATGCTTATGTAATACTACTGTGCAGATCTAGTATTTTAGAGTTCTGTGTAGGAAGGAAAAAAAAAAAGCCCTTAAGCACCTCCCTAGCAAATAGAAGAGCTCACAAGAAAAAAATTCGTGGTGTTCCCTTTGACCACTAGGTGATAGTCTTGCTCAATTTATTCATTTTATCAAGGTCATTTATATAAAGATTAAAAATGTTGCACACTGAAGCTCTGAAAGAATTGGATTCATGAAAAATATTTTTTTTTTCTGAACATCAAACCAAATTTTACTGTTTTTCCAGTTTATAAATATTTATAAGTCGTAACACAACCTTTTCCTTTGCTGTATTGGATTTATTTTGTGATTATTAGTCCCCAACAAACATACAACAGTATACAGTAAATGCACATATACTTGTCTTATTAGTCTGACTCAATGACACCAATGCAATTAGAACTGTTAAGTTTTGGTGTAGACTGAAGTGTTGACATTTTAAGTTTGATTTTTATCATTATTAGTCTTCATAGCCCAAGAGAGGATAAAATATTTTAGCCAGTATTACTACCTTCGTATGTTCCTTAAAGGACTAATTTTTATATAAGAAGTCATCTTTCTTTGTGTTTAAACACTGACACAGAAATGTTTGAGTTTTGTGAAGGGACTATCGTAAATCTGGGTGGTGAAAACTCAAAATACAACGTTTAACACTTTGAGCATTGAGTCTTCAAAATATTGAAATGGTTTCTGGACGGTTTACTAAGACTTGTTAATACTTGACCAGCAATAGAATAGTGGCTTTTTTAAGATAAGAAATATCCAGTATTTACAGTACCGGAGGTGAAACTGGTAACTCTCAAATATATTGCTTAGATCCAATAATATATTAACTTCAATTTTTGTAGTACTACTGCCTTAATTCTTAAGATTACTGTTTCTTTTTAATATCAGTAGGTTTTTTAGAAGAAGAATAAAATCTTGGGGTTTTTTTTTTTTTTTTTTTTCCACATCAAGAAAGGGGCAAATACTTGGGAGAACTCTCTCTCATTGTCTTTGCTTTGATGTGCTGATAGTCTGACACTGAAAAATATTTCTCTCATGTCTACCGTTATTTTCATGCCAAACATCTCATGTGAAGCGAGTATGGGAATAAACTAATTCTGTGAAAATATTATGTGTACCGTCGTAGTTTTAGTAGTGGAAGCAAGACTCCGGAGAACTTAGTGTAATCCATGTTCTAGGAGAATCTGTCCTTTGAAAATAGACATTTTTCAGGTTTCGTTTATTTGTAAATCATCTGCCAAATGTCTCACACTAGTATCTTCTTAGCTTAGCAATAACATAACTACCAGTTTGTAAAATCACTTTCAAGTTCTATTTTGTGAAGCTTGAGGCATGTAGGGCCCAGAAATTGAGTGGAATTTTCTGGAGTTGTCATGATCTGTAATCAATGATCCATTAATGAAAGCTGCATTCCTCTTTCAGTGCTGGCAGCAGTTATGCTTTCTTCTTCTACCAGGTTTCAGAGTGTGCTTTCTAAAATGCAACCTAATCAGCTATTAAGGTTGTTTTTTATTACTGGCTTCTACTTAGAGTGCTTGCTCCTGGTGATTTGTTAGTTTATGTTCAAATCTGAATAAGTTGTCTTCCCTGGCATTGATTAAAATACAGAAGACATTACATTGCTTCATTGGAGTGACTTCACTGAGATAATGATTTAAAAGCTCTCTAATCCTGTTTGTCTGTGGTTAGTAGTAAGCTTTGCTTAGTCCTGATCTTACTTGTAACTAAGAAAAGAGAAAGTTCTCATGTGTAAAAAAGAAAAAAAAATAACAAAACCAACCACCCCCTCCAGCAGCAGTAACAAAAATACCCACCAAACTAAACAACGCAGCCTCTTAATTGTACTCTAGGGACAAGAGTGCCAGGGGTTTTAGTGTGTGGTTTGTAGCCTTGTGAGGTCACCTTCTTTAGGTATAGTCAGGTCCTAGTCTTCTGTCAAAGGACTGTTCCCTGATTTGAGAGCCTTTTTTCCAGGCATGACCATCTAAAGTAGAGCTCTATTACGACATCTATCCCATCTGATCCTACCCTGCCACTGCTTCCATTGTCTCCTTGTGTCCCCTGCTTCTAAAAGACATTATTGTAGATCCATAGGATGTAGAGCTTCTGGGAGGAACCAATTAGAACTTGACTGTACATAGATAGGGAACCAAAAAGGGAACAAGAGCTGATGAGAATTTTGAATTAACCTAAAGAGAGGATTGGACAAGACAGCTTCAGAGGAAACAAAGAATGCTTTCATTGTTTATCTCAAATCTCAGCCTAATGCCAAAGCTATCTAAGCAGTCAATGTATGCGAGCTTCAGCTGAGAGAGGATAGAAAGGCAAAAGCAGCAAAAAGTAAGGAAGCAGGGAAAACACTGCTGTGATACTTCGTGAGGAGTTGGGAGGAATAGACGTGTGCAGCCCTGAAAGGTTAGGCATTCTGTGATGAGCAGCAGGTTAGAAGGCTAAGTGGCATCTGCATTCACATATGCCACCTTCCATTCGGAATAGGAGTTAGAGCTTATTCAGATACAAGCTGATGCCTGATCTCAGACTTGCCCTCTGCTTTTTTTTTTGAGTTCCTACTGCCACTTTGTGTGGCATGTGCCTGGCCCCTGCAATGTGAGATCAAAACATCGTACCGAATGCTCACCCCAAACCCAGCAGGCACTGGAGAATGACAGCTATTGCTGTGTCAGTGTCAGTAAAAGTGCTGGACCTTGAGCCAGTACTGTGATTTCTAGCACTTGACTGACTGAAATTCCATTTTCTAATGTAGATAGATGGTTTCTTGACTAGGTTTTTTTATTGGCGTCTGGAATAATTAATTTTTTATTTCTGTGGAAGAAAAAAATAAAAAAAGGCCAGTACTCACGGAGAAGTTGAACTCTAATTGGGATGTACAAGGGGATTTTACTGTCATCCTCTGAAATTCCATTTCATGGTACAGTCCTGTGATTGTCGTAAGGGAGAATGAGTTTTTACTGTTGCTTTTAGAGGTTATATTTCCAATGATTTTCATGATCCCATGCTTCTGTTACCTGTTCTTTTCTTATTTTGTTAGACATTTGGAAGATAAGACTAGTAAATGACATCTAAGGACATAGAAGCCTGATTTAGAATCCATCTTGGCTTTGGCTAAAAGCATTCTGCAGCCATGCAATAGCTGTTTGTATAACTGGAAAACTTCTAGAAATGAGTGACTTAATGAAGCTACTCAGTAGCAGCAGCAGGTAAAGTAAGACACCACGTAGCAAGGATGGCACTGATGAACTTGGTACTGTCAGTGATATTGCAGTGTAATTGTTAGAGGGCTGAAGCACAATATATGTGGAGAAACTGGAACAGCTGGGTCTTTTCTAAGAGAAGATTAAGGGGAGGATGCCATTGCTGTCTTCAGATACCTTAAGGGAGTTTATAGAAAAGGTGAAGACTCCTGGAGTTGTAAAGCAAAAGGGCAGAGGAGACCAGGCATAAGCTGTAATGAGAAATTCCTGTTGAATTTAAGTAAGGGGAGGGGGTAGATTTCAAAGTAATGGTAGTCAGTCACTGGAGCAAGTTGCAAAGCAGAGACTGGGTGATCTCCATCCGTGGAGGTGTTCAGAACTCTGCTGTATATACAGTAACCTGGTCTGGCTTTGGGTCTAACCCTGAGGTTGGCCTTGACCAGGTGATCTCTAGAGATCCTTTCAAATTTAAATCAGTCTGATTCCACTGTCCTACTTGCACGGCCTTGTAGAGCATGTGATTATTTTGGCCCTTGTCTTACCACTTGGAACTGACAGTGTGAGTTATTAATCACCGTATGGCTTGCATATTAATCGCCAATGGCTTGCA
Source organism: Tetrax tetrax (assembly GCA_009806455.1). Lineage (NCBI taxonomy): Eukaryota > Metazoa > Chordata > Aves > Otidiformes > Otididae > Tetrax > Tetrax tetrax. The sequence continues at coordinate 20,842 of WHYT01017266.1, read as the reverse complement.
ATATGACAGTAAAATAGTTTCCTGTTGTCAGGGTAGGGGACAAGTGCATGATCTGAAGGGCTCAGCATATAATACAGCACACATCTTGTTAGGAAAACTTCCTCAGGTAGTGTGATACTGCCTGGAAATGATCTCTTCCAAGATATTCAGGGGGCTTGCAGTTGCTTTTGTGAAATCCAAGTCCCCCTGAGCATGCACACAGGGAACCAGGCTTTCCACTGCATGCAAATAAAGCAGACAGCAAAGTGGTCTCTGTTCTACTTGAGATCCAGATTAGGAGGGTACGCGCTGGCATAAAACTGCTCTGAAAGTGCTTGGCAGTTTGTAGCGCCCTTTTGAAGTGAATGGTGAATTTTTGAATTTGGTCTGAGCCAGTTGAAATCTGGTGTGCCAGCTGACACCGTACTGCAGTACAGTACAGCTGCAGATCAGCAGTTCAGACTGATGGAGAACTCTGGGCAGCTGGCTCCAGCCGAGCATGCACGCATTTCTGCTGCTGTGTCCTTACATCTACCTAGTGAAAATTATCTTACAAGTACCATCCCCATTTCTCTGGCTTGTCTTCAAGTTAAAATGGGAAGTTTTCATCTTTCTGTTGTGTTTGCCTACGAAGCAGTCAGTTTTGTATGGCTTCTGTGAATAGCGTGTTTATGTTTTGAAACTACTTGCATAAGCAAGCTAGCTAGCAAGACATTAAGGAGACATGGTGTGGCTTTTAGCACTAATTTGTTAAAAACAGTCCTTGGTTGTAAAGCACATGTTATTACAATCTGATTTTTTTGGGCGCGTCATGCTGTGTTTTCATGTGTATATCACTTTTAGTTTAGAATCTAATTACAGTATACATACAGCTATTAAAAATCTGAAGCTACCAAGTATTTCAGAGTGTCTTAATTCTTTTAGTGCATTCCATGCCACTGAAGCTGTACAAAAGCAGGCTTTCCTGTAATTTTAAACTCTAACACAAACAACAGTAATGTCTGTGCTTTAACAGATAAAAAAAATAATCATACTGCACTTGAATAAAATAATCTATTAACAAAAAGACTATGTTAAGTGGTGTGTCAGAAGAAATACTGATCTTTTGTATTTTAAACACGTACCCAAATGTGTGAGGTGTCTTGAAGAGACTGAAAGACCAACATCCATATTTTTCGAGGCTTGTTTTCTTTTCTAAAGGTAGAATATTCTTTTAGGTAAAGAAATACCACTCATATCCTAATGTTGTTGGAACTCATTGATGGTGGAAATTTATGAATGCTAATGATTGAAGAATATTTATATTAGTTTTGGGCTAATTTGGTATTATCTTGGATAATTCAAATAAATTTTACCTTTATAGTTCGATGATCAAAAACACTGTCAGATTTATTTGTAACTAGAGTATAGACTTTATCATGTAATCTTTTTTGGAGTGGTTTTATCTGAAGACCAAGAGGTCAATGAAACGTTAAGTAACAGCTACTTAGTAATTGTTGTACTCTGTGTACTGAGGTTGTATTTTCAATACAAATTTAACTAGGGCTTTATATTCCTGAATTTGTCAAGTGAAGTTCGTTCAGGCTACAAAAGCTTTCTGTGAAAAATGTTTGCAAATAAATATATCATAAAGCTTTCATTGTTTTTTTTCCTTTTCCCAGAACCTGATACATGAAAAAAGTTCTAGTACCAGGTGATAAAATGAAGAGTTCTGTACTGTTCAGAAGGAGCCTACATTTGACATGTAAAGCTGGAGTTTCTTTAGTGTTTCAATTTGCATGTAGGAATTTGAATTGAGTGTGTGTCTGTCGTGTGAACTTAAAAAGTACTGTCTTTGAAATTTCATTTGTGGGCTCAGAAACATTGTTTCATTGTGAGGAACATTTTCACTTTGAATTTCCCTTAATAGTTTGTGCTGTGAGTTCCTTTACTCTAGTGTTGTTTGCCGCAGTGATAACAAAAGCTGTAACTGCCATTGGATAAACTTAAAGGATACTCTGTTTTATTCAAAACATATACCTTGCCTATGGTATTGTTGTGTTGTTTATTGTATAGTGCAGCTTGTTGCTTAATACTGTCATATGAAAATAACAAGTGGTAAATCCGTCACTTTTTCTGTTTGGTGCACTGTAATGTAGCACTGGAACATGTAAGGGCTCCACGAAACTAGCAGTGGTAAAAATTATAATAAACCTCATGTATCTTAAATTTCATCTCTAGGTATTCAGGAGAATGACATTGATGAGAGACTAATTACTGTATGTCTCTTCTGTTAGTAATGATGACTTCAGTCAGGAAAGAATTAGAAGAAATACAAAGTGAAAGCTTAACAGGTGGTTGGGATGAGGGTCTTTTGTTCCTGGAACATGTCCAAGTGACTTGCACAAAGGTGTGAAAAATGTATTAGAGATTAGTCATAGAAGATGGACTCTAGGAATGCTCAGTTACTAAGTGAAAAATGTAGCTGACATCTGTTATTCCTTTCTCTAAAAAAAAAAAAATAAATAAAAACTGTTCTGCGTTTAGTGTGTGGAAGAAAGTTAGTACTTGCCATTAAGCAGAGGCTTTCACGTGTGGCTTGTTGCAGAACTGTCTGACAGGAGACACGTGTCCTGATCAAGTTAGTGCAGTCATCCAAATAAGAAAAGGCTTTGGCATGAGAAGAATTGGCTGCTACTGCAGAAGGGAAATATGGACATGAAGGGCTCACTTCTGACTTACCTTCTGGAGGAACAGAACAGCCTCAGTGTTAGTGAGGGCAGCATTTGAACTCTAATATAATGCTCCATTAATACATGTGACTGCTTCATTAAACATGTTGGCATGACACAGTAAATGTGCCATCCCATAATGAAAGCTGCTACCTCGTGATGGACACAGTGACAAAAGGTCAATGTCTCATGACTATGAAACAGACTTGTGACTGAATCTCCCTGTTAAAGCAGCTATTGGGCTGTCATAGCTTAGCCCTGCTCAGGACCAAACTACGCAGTCTCTCTCTCACTCCCTCCACCCTCCAAGGGGAATAGGGAGAGATAATATAAGAAAAAAAAAAAAGGGTTCAAGGTTTGATATAAGAATGGTGAGAGATCCTTAAAGTTACCATTACAGACAAACCAGACTTGACTTGAGAAAAACTATTTATTGTTAAAACCATAGCAGGATAATGAGAAAGAGAACAAACTCTTCCCCCTACCTCTCCCTCTTCCTGGGCTTAACTTTAAATTCAGTTCTCTCTACTACCTTCCCTCACCCCGAGCAGCACAGGGGGAAGAGGGAATGAGGGTTACGGTCAGTTCATCTCTTGTCGTTTTGTGCTGCTCCTTCCTCCTCCTTGCATTCCTCCCACGGGCTACTGTCCTTGATGAACTGCTCCAGTGTGGGTGGTTTATCCACGGGGTGCAGTCCCTCTGGAACGGCTGCCCTGGCACGGGCCCTCCATGGGCCACAGCCTGCAGGGGGATCTCTGCCCCTCCGTGGGCTGCAGGGGCACAGCCTGCTCCACCGTGCTCATCACCACGGGCTGCAAGGGGGTCTCGGCCAGGAGCAGCACTACTTCTCCCCCTCCTTCACTGACACTGTCTGCAGCTGTTCCTCTAACAAGAAGTTCTTCACAACCGGCTCAGGCAGATGCCTCTCAGGTTCTCTCCACATCTCATCTCCTCTCCACTTCTCGCAGCCGGGCCAGGCAGAGTTGGGCCCAGTCGGTCGCCCGATGGGAGGCCAGAGGGTGAGGCCTGCAAGGCCCACAGGGCTCGCGCCTCTCCCTTTCTGCTTCTGCTCCTTCACTTCTTTTTATTTTTATTTTTTTTTAATTATTATTTTCCCGTTCTTAAATACATTATCCCAGAGGAGTCATCAGGGAACATTCTGCTCCCAATTGGCTTGGCCCTGGGCAGCAGTGGGTCTGCCCTAGGCCTGGCCGAGCCCTCCAGACAAAGGGGAGCAACTTATAGAAGCAACTTCTAGAAGCTTCTTGCAGGAGGTGCCAGTGTAGTCTATCCTTCGCTAAACAAAAACAACACATGGGCAAAATACGTGAAAATTTTGGGAGATTAATCTATGAGAGTGTGTTCAAACCCACCAATGTGTCTTGCCAATCACTTGTCTGTTCTAGAAATTAGGTAAGATAAGATTGACAGAAAAGTATTAAGTGAGGGATTTGTATTGCATAGCTTGCACAGCATACTAGAGCTAGGAACACATAAACCCTCTTACCTGCATTAATGCTGAATTTTGTGTGTTAAACTAGCCATTTGGGTTTAGAGTAAGAATATGAATTCTTGCAAGATGAATTCAGGCGTAGTGTTTTACACTGCACTTAATTATCTGCGTCTAAGCTCTGTAAAGAACGTGTATTTTATTTTTTAACAAACATTTTATACCTTCTTATGACTGCCTGTTATTGGCGCAAAGTACTATGCCTCAGCAGCAGAATACATGAACTTGGTGAAAAAATACTGTTGCAGAATAAGACTGTTATTAAAAAGCATATTATATTGTTATGACTAAGAATACTTATTCCTGAATGAATCCATACTAATGCTACATAAACAATCTAAATCATTTCTGTTGTGACAGGAAACTTTTGAGCTGCCTTTTCCTGATGTACTTTTCATTTTCTGTTCTTTCAGGAGAAAACTTAGCTGGTTCTCATCAGAGCACATCAAATACAGCATTCCTTCAGGTAAGAACATCTGACTATTTAGCTTGTATTATATAAAATGTAGTTTTCTTGAATTTGACACATTCAGCTGGTTTTTATTTTCAATAACTGCATTTAACAATTCCATATTCTTTTTAGCGGCACTTCAGTTCTTTTTACTACTTTATTCCTGTCTCCTCTGCTTTCTGAATTTATTCTGCAACTTCATGCACAATGCTGTAAATCTTTCTGCAGTCAGTATTTCAGAGATTCACAAGCAGCGTGTGGTATGTGAAATCCAGGAGTTGGAAGATCTACCATCTTTTTAGCCTTTGTGCTTCTGTTCATTCTGTGAAGTTTTTGGCATCATTAGTGTTGTCAAAATCGAGCATGTTGCTCTAGCAAGCCAAAAATAATAATGAATTTCCAGTGGAAAAGGAAGAAAAGGGTTTAGGAGACCCCTTACTAGACCCACTGTTTTGCCATTTAAAGAACATACTACAGGGATTTTTCAGCAACGTCCCATCCTTTGTCTTTTGGGGAGAATACTATGTTTCTAGGTCATTGATCATTGTATCCAACTTTATTTTTTACATAAAATTATGATATTTGTGTTTAGGATGGGTTTGAAAGCATTGTCTAATTATGTTTTATTTTGCCTTTTCTGGTTTGGATAATAAAAACAATGTCCTGGTGTGGAATACTGTTATTGTGCTTAGTCCTGATTCAGCAACAAATACTACTTCTGGATTATGTGAGTGTGGAAAAAATGCTGGTATATCAGCATCTACCATTTTACTACTTGTCTTGCTCTGTAGATCTAGAAGCTGACAAAGGAATTTTGTGTTTAACTTCAAGCGAAAATTCATAATTAATTACTATGTAACAGGCTGAACTCTATTTGTCCATCTTTTCAGGTTTAAGGGCTGTGCTTCTTGTCATTCTGATACCACCTTTTTTCTTTGTTATTCAGTTTTTCAATTCTAAACAGGCAGTTATGAAAAAATAAAAAAGTTAATATATTCATTCATACAAACACTAGAGCTCCAGCTATTTGACTTAAATGACATGAGAGAATAATCTGTTTGAACAGGAGAAACAACTGGTACACACACAAGATACATCCACAAAACTGCCTTGGAGTATGTAGCCTTAATTCTGACTTATATGGAAATGACAGTTTCTTACGCACCACAGAACTACCCAGCAGATGTGCTTTCACTGGACAAAAATTCTTACATCTTCTGACTCTTAGAATTACTTGGATATATTTGATCTCTGGTTATAACAATTTGTCTTTTTCTCCTCTCCCTCACCAATGAACTGTTAGAATTCAGGAAGGGAGGAAGCCACTGCTTCAAATTCTAAAAATATAGCACAGGGGAATGTAATCTAGATCAGATTCTGAAATGATGTCTATCCCTTCCATTTGACTGTTTTGTGTTTATAAATGCAGTGCTGAACTGTGGTGTAAGGTAGCCATTGGGGATCACAGAAGCCCAGACATAGTAGCTATGAAGCGTATGTGCAGTTCTCCAGGAAAGGAGCAAATCTTAAATACAAACTTAAAAGTTAGGGTAGATACTTGCTCTCATATCTAGATGTAAAACATTTCAAGTGCATGCTGTGTAAATGCATTTTTAGTTAAAAAAACTCCATAGCATTTTGTTAACAGAGAGCTTGCTCTTCCAGGATTTTGTGTGATGTTCGCCCCCCCACCTCGCTTTGCTCTGCACTTCACTCCTCAGCTTTTCCAGAATCCGTTTTCTCTCCTTGTTTTTTCCACGAGATAAAATTATAATCCTCTTTTTGCAGCATCACATAATAGTAACATCATGCCCACACAGAGAACAGCCTCTGTCTTACGAAGGTTTTTATTTTTTCAAAAACAGTAATAATGCTTGTGGCCCTTTCTTAGGGGAGGACAAAATGAACCAAAGTGAAACAGTAGTCTAATTTATGTGTGGTATGGATATTTACAATCAATTTTGAAAAAAAAAATTAACCGTTTTGCATTAAACCAGTCATACTTCAGCCTTTGCCCAAGGCTGTAGAAGTCAAGGCTGCTATTCTTAGACTTGAAAATTATGGCTTTTAAAAATTCCATAATTTGGCTTGATACTCTCAAGTGTCCAACACTTGGACTGTAAGTTGGAGATTTTGGACCCTTCTCAAACTAGAAGTAGGTTGTGGCATACTTCAAGGTAAAGGTGTTCAAATTGTCTAAGAATTTTCATCTTGATCATAGTTGGATAGTGGAACACTGTGACGGTTTCCTGTCATTATGGATTGCTCTGTTACAGGATTGCTTTTTGAAATCTTAAAAGTTGCTTAAACTTGTGCATCAGTCATGTCACATGTCCACATACACACAAGATTATTTCCTCCTTAAGTAATTAGTTGAGAAAAGAAAAAATATTCCATATTGAATGCTACAGGTAGTAATGATAATGTTCTTGTTGTCCTTCTGAACCATTAAATTAAATTAAAATCAAAACAACTGATACATGGAAAAAACAGTTTTTTCTGATATAAATTTTCAAATGAGTCTTGGACATTTTTCAGTTGAGGTAAGAAACATGCTTATAATTTCTGGAAAGAAATAATGTAATGAGAAGTGGGGTTTTTTTTTTCTTTAATTTCAGTTTGGCATTTAAATACAAACAGTTCTTTTGAATGAATTTGAAGTTAAAATGTCACTTTGTTTTGATTTGGTGGCTAAAAAAAGAGAAAATGACATTTCAAAATGAAATAAAAATATCATTTTGAATCAATGTTAATATGATAGGTCAGTTTGTTTTCATAGCAAAAAAAAACCCCTCTGGAACAGCATATTTCTTAGTTAAACAGGAATTAGTATTTTTTCAAAATATCTTATAAGAAAATGTAAAATTATTTAGTGTATATATAAGCATCGGCTTTGAGAAATATGAAAAGCATGTTGTCTGGCTGTATCAAAAACATACATTGCTTGCATTCTATATGTCTGCTGTCTTGGAACTACTTGTCAGCTCTTGGCAGTTCAAGCTTTGTTGGAAATGTGGACATAGAGCTTCTGCAAATGACACTGGGGGCAGGCTGCTTCGCCTTTCCATGCCTGTTAAGTGATCCTGCTCCTGTCAGTGCCCTTCCATCTCTCCTGACTTTAGGTTCCTCTTGTAGATGCCAGATCTCAGTGGAGTTGCACAATGGCTGGTGTTACCTGTGCAGCAGGAAAGGTTCCTCCCTGTTGTGTAATGGTTGAACATGGTGTGGAGAGATCCTGGGGTCCCTCTCTTCCTAATCTCAGTCCCTCAGTACATTCACAGGTGTTGGACTTTGTGTGCGGTGATTCATCCCTCAGCTGGGGAATCTACAAATAAAGGGAAGATTATACTCAGCTGTGGATGACTTAAAAAATGTTGGGTTACTCAGTGTGGGGTTTTTTTTACATTCTTTGCAAAATGAGGTACTCTCTTACCTTGCTTGCAGTGTACTATTGCTTGTACTACAGAAATGTTTACCATTTTTCTCAGCTTTTACAAGCAATTACTGAAGATGCAATTTTGTGCTTAATGAGCAGCTGAGCACTGAACCTTTTAAAAAAAAAGCTTACACTCTCCAAATATTAATTAATCTTTCCAGTTAAAATAATTCAACCAAACTACCCAATTTTAAACACCGTGACTCACAATAATTTCCGCTTTCAAATGGTCAGTTTACTCTTCTTTTTTGAGGATTCACATGCGGCATAGCATAAAGAAGCCAATAAGCCCAAGCCCGCTTGTAAGGTTTTCTTACTTGTTTTTCTGTACTCTTTTTACTGTCTACAGTGTCCAGTCGTTATTTATTAGCGTAGCACTAGCTGGAGACTGAGCAGCTTTTCGGCTTCCGCTGTCTGCCATCCGAAGCTGTTTCACTGGCATTGTTTCCCTGTTAGTTTCCTGTCAGGCCAGGGTGGCCATGTGCCTGAGCACCGTCACAGCAGGAACCTCCATCCTGTTGAGCCCCCCCTGCTGCCATGGGGACGAGCCTTGCCTAACCTGAGCAGGTTGCTCAGGGCCTTGGTCCGTCCGGTTTTGAATATCTCCAAGAACAGGGATACCTTCTGCACCTCCTTGTCTGGGGTGATGCAAATATTAATTGGCAATAGAGCAGGAAGCAAGATATAACCTCTAGTGTCTGTTTCTAATTAATGAAAAGGGATGGTTGTTGAAAATTTTCCAGTTTAGGTTTTTGTCAAACTAGTCGATAAAAGAAAAGAAATTGCTATATTACTCCATTGTTTGCACCTGAAAAGAGAGAAAAGAAATACTCAAATGAAGTTCAGAAGTCTTTCTTTGAAGGTCTTTTGGTATCTCTAGGAGCTGTTGAGTCCTCTTTAGCATTTCTTGGTTGTTGTTGCACTTAAGCAGCAGGTGTATGAAACCAGTATGTCAAATATCAGAAGAAATGTAAATAAAATGTAAATAAATGTAAATAAATCACATGTAAAATAAATCACATTTGTGTTGTGAATTTTGCAGACAAAACAGCTTTGCTCCAGTGAAGAGAGCCTACCTAAATGGCTTTTTGTTAACCAATTTGCATTGAATAAGAAATGTTTTTTTTTTAATTTTATTAAGCTGAAGGCAATGCTATTAACAATGTCAGCAACTGGAGAAGTAGGCAGAAAGATTTGATTATGGCATGTAGTAATTTTTCAGTGGCTGTGATGTACCTGTTTTACAAAGCTACAAACAGACAGCAAGCCAACATAGTTGCACAGTACGTTGTTGTATTCCTGTTTTTCAGCCTTGGGTGCAACACTTAAGACTCCGTGGGGTCTTTTTACTACTTCACTGGGAACACTGAGAGCAAGTAACGTGGATTCCCATGCCCTTATGTAGGGACATTTCAGTTTACTTTCAACAAGCTTATTCTAGCAGTCAGTCACTTCTAATCAAGATAATTTTAAAACCTGCTAATAGTATTTCACGGTTGGATAATGACAGCAATATGCTAAACATGGTATCCCTAGGTTTCCAAATAAGTAGAATGAAATAAATGTGGTGTTTCATATAATTTTCCTATTAAGAATGAAAATACACTATAAGATTCAGCTAGACAGGTAGAGATATTAGGAAGAATTTTCAGTTGTTCTGCTGAACTGCTGAGCATTTTAAGCCAGAAATAAATAAATAAACACACAGAAATTGAGCTTGTCAGCCTCTGGCTGAAACTGCCTTCTTTTGCTCCAGCCCTGTAGGTAGTAACGCTGCAAAGTGTTAGTAGAAATAAAGTGAAAATACTTCAGAATTTGTTTTTCTTTCACTTCTATTCACACTATTCTAAATTTTGCATTCATTTAATACCTCTAGAAAGCTAGAGGGCTAAGATACCAAAGAAAAGTCAGTATGTTGTGTGTGTGTATATATGTAAGGACATGCAACGTATAGAATATGTATGCTCTTACTGGGGAACCTCTACATACTAAAATGTGCTCAAGTAGGCAAAACTCTTATTTCCTTTTCTGTTTCTTGATACCTTCTTGAAACACAGTATATGTATAGAAATGTATCTTGAAGATCATACATTTGTAAGCAAGATACTGTGATTTTTTTTTTTTTATTTTTTTATTGGCGATTACATTATACTGTAATAGATTCTCTCAGTGCTATCTAGTCTTAGAACTGTACCACACAGTGATATCTCTATGAATTATTAATTCCTAAAAGGGTCATATCAGAGAACATTTTCAATGAGATGGCTAGAAAATGAAAGTGCAGCACGGAGCAGAAAAGTGACTGCATAAATGGGAGAAAAACTCTTAGCTAGCATAAAAACTATATGGTGTTGTGTTATATTTGCCTTTTGCAGAAGTTGTATGTGTGCATGTTCTGCCCTCAAAGGCTTGGGGTTTTCTACTTTATTTTCTTTCTTTCTCTTCTTTTAACTTCGATGTTGCAGGATCTAAGCGTGATTTCTATTTCAGTCTATATGGTCAGCTGAATTCTAATAAAAAAATAATAGCAAAGTTAAAACTAGGAAGATGGTGACTTGTTTGTGGTACTTGAGGCTAATATGATCCCAAATCTCAATATTTTTACTGAGAGAGAAACAATAAATATTGTTATGAAACCATCTATAATTGCACGCAGACTATTCTATCCAGTGGAATTCAACTTTCGGTGATGAGAAGCAGTCAGGCTGCTGCCTTCTAAAAAGGCTCAACAGCTTTTTCTTCAAATGACTAGCCAGGAAGGGATGTGCTACTGAACTTGCTCTATGGCTGCTGTGTGCTCCAGAATATGGTGTGTGCATTAGCAGTCTGGGGCTGGCCACATTCTCGAGCCAGGGAATGGCATTGAAATAGGTTTCCACAGTAGGGTGAGGTAACACAGTAACTGTACCACAGTGAGTGGGAAGTACTCACAGGAGGCAGTGGTCCAGCTCTCGAGAAGAAGCTATAGTGACAGTCAGCTGGAGAGATTAATTTCCATCTTTAACTGGCAAGGCTGTTTCTGAAGTGAACATGCAGTCATAGCTGCAGATTTATGAGGTCGTATTCGGTGTTGTATTTAAAGTGCTGACTGCAGTCAGGTGAAAAATTAATCTGTGGCTTCCTCTTGGTTGTTTGCATTCCATCTATACAGTCTAATGAGATTATTCTGAAGGGTATATGCTTTGGATGTGGTATGTCTTTATTAACTCTATTCTTTCAGGAGTTTTAATTTATTATTGATTAAAGGGAAACTATATTATGAAGTATATTTCATTTCATATTTTAACGTAATCTGTAAACTTAGGCCCATGGTGCAGAGACTGTAAAGCAAGTTCAAAAATGTTAATATGTTTCAGTGGCTTTGCTCAAATCACGGTGGACAGGAAAAACGTCTTTTGTGTGATGCATGGCTGTGCATTTGTAGTATGTGATTGTATATTTGTAATGGATGTCATGCGTGTGTCTCAGCACAAACAGAATAGTGCTGTGGGTTACAGTTATATTTGTTAAGCATGTTATTGCCTATTACTCTTTCAGCATTTAATAAGTTTTACGTATTTATCATACTGACAGTGCTTCATAGCAAGGCAGAAGCTCTAAACTCAGCTTCTTTTATGAGTGGAAGAGCATTTCCATGACTTCACCTGATCTTCCAGTCCTAGAGGATCTGTTGAAAAGCTTTCCTGGAGGTAGATGTGCCAAATAACAAACTAGTCTTTTTTTTTTTCATAGCTGCCTATCCGTATTTGGTGATACTCTGTTTCCAGAGTTATTGAATTTTCTTATCGTTAAAAATTGTATTGGAGTCAATGAGAGCTTTACTGAGACTGCAGAGCTGCGTGGCACAGGTGGTGTGTGCTGCAAAGTACTCGCTCTGCTTCATGCTGGGCCAGGCTTGTGCCTCTTAAAGGCAGATAGAGGAATAGAGACAGAATCCTGGGACCCCTTACCTTTCCCTGCAGAACCCCATAGCAATTCAGGTTTTGTGTTCAGAAGTACTTAGACATGAGATTACTCTTCAGTTGTTGATTTCAGCTGAAGTTAGGCACTGAAACACCATTTTAGGTTTTACGCATTAATGGATTTCTATTGAATTTGTTTCTCGGTTTTACTGAATTATTGCCTTCAACACGTGTGAAAGCCTGGTAAGTTTTCTAAGAAGTGATAAAGCCAACAAATAAGGGGCTCTACTGAATAGTTCTTGCACGTAGTGAAGAAACTACTGCTGAATTAAACTTCTGAGTTAAGTGCTATCCCACCTGTGTTATTGGGTTCTTGTAAGTTTATGATAATGGATGCCTGAGAATTGGTTTGCATGAACTCTGTTCCTTCACCTTATTTTTAAGACTTTACAGCACACTTAGGTACACTCTGAAAGTTACATCTTCCAAAGGAACACCTCTGAATTGTGAGATTGCAGTGGCTGCAAAGCCACTTGAAGTGTTTGTTGAACATGCAGATTGGCTACCCTTGAGTGGGATATTTTAGTCACACAAACAGATAGAACCTGAGTGATGCTTTTGGTCACCTCTATAGGCTAATATTTGACACAGACAAACAGAAGTAGGCTAAGGCTTTGTTGATATAAATGCACAAATAGACCTGCAGCTTCCCACATTGACCTGCAATGATGACAAGCAGATGTTTTATGCTTAGTGTTTGCCTGTGAAGATTATGACCACAGGTTTAGGAGATAAATTTATGCTGGCAAAAAAATAATACAAATGATTAAAATACCTCCTTCAGAGAGTCTTCTCCCAGCCCAGTAAGTTATGTTGAGACTTTATTGACAACTTGACCTTGAAAATAAAAGCAAATTGTCCTTTCTGACACTTAACTTACCTATCGCTTTATTAGCTGAGGGAATCTGGCACAGAAATGTTAACTAGACATAATTAATTAACATTGATGGCATCCATCAACCTCTATTTAACTAATATAATCAAGTGCTGTAGTTTGTTTCCAAATTGATAAAAGATGTACGTGTGTCTCTGTACCCAATGACGAAAGGAAAGAAAAAAGCCTCCAAACCAGTGGATGTTATAAAAGAAACTTCCCCTGCATTACATGGAGGTCCAAAATAAAGTGCCCGGACAGAGCATTATTTTGTATTTGTATTTACTGCCTTGTACTTAAAAGGGCAGGCAGAACGCAGCATGTTTAAAATCAGCAGTCTGCTTCGATGTTTGTTTGTGATGGTCATGAAGAATTTGGAGAGGTCATAATTTTCACTGGGAGGGGGTAGTAAGTGCTGACTGAAACTTGACTAATTCAAGTAAGCTCTTTGACGGCGGAGAAGGCATATTCCAGGAATGAAATGGTTGCTGAAATGCTATTCTCATGACATCTCCATTCTATCCGCTGCTGTAAATTCTCTACTGTTACTATGTGGAGAATATGCATTATGTAACTGCTCTACAAATAACAAGAGTAGTTGTGCCATCAATTTCATATTAGTGAATAAAAAGATCCGGGGAGCAGGGGAAAGGTAAACAAATGTGACTGCAAGAAATAAAAAATTTAAACAATACAAGCTAAGTAGGGGTCTGCATTAACGTTGTGGTTAACATACATGAACTAATAGCTCTGTTTGGGAGAAACCTTTTCCCTTGTAACATCAGAAGTGGAGGGCGGTCACATCTGCAGTGATAATGTGAGTCTCTGTCTTGTTGCAGTAGCTGTGTGAGTTGCTCCTTAAAAGGTCGAAATGCTTTGAATAGAAGATACCCTCAAATGCGCCTATAATTGTCTTACATAGCGATGAAAGACAACAAATATCTTTTAAAAAGATCTTTCAATAGAGAGACTCACATCCAAGGGTTGTTCACAAAATGGCTTTTTCTGTGTAGTGTGGGGGTGGTTTTTTTTGGGTTTTTTTTTGGTTTTTTTTTGCCTGGAAAGATCTTGACTAGATCACTGAAGGCAGAGAATGGAGTTCTTGAAAAGACTGGCTATCTTCTGTAGAGAAATTAAAAATAGTACTGAGATTTGAAAGTACTTCCTTAAAAACTACTCCATGCAGTTCATTATTGAAGTAAGGTTGTTGCTTGAAAAATGCTTGGTTGTAACTCCAAGAAAATATGTTAAGTCTTTGATTATCCCTAGTTCAGAGATGTAAGACAAAGCAAGTCAGCACAAAATAACAACGAGACAGCAGCAGGAGAAGCCAGAACCCCAGTTCTTTGTCAACAAATACCAAATGTAGAAACAACGTAAGAACTTCTCAGTTTTCTTTCTGATATTTGTATTGCAAATACACAGTGGTATCAAAGAATAACATCTCAGTTAAACAGATAATGAGCACAGATTTGTATAGAAGCAAAATAAATTATTTCGCAGGTAACATAATTTGAATTCAGTTGTTCACACTGTTTTGTCTGATGCTAAACCTCATTGTAAAATTTCTTTTGGAAACACATTGTCAAAATCTGCAATATTTGTGGGTGGTATTTTTTTGGTGAGAAAGAAACAGTATGTTAATATGAATCTTCAAGTAATTGAAGGGAGTTAATCAGGCTCTCTGATCCTGCTGTCACTAGCATGCATTTCCGAACTCCCATGGACTGTGGAGTCAGGGTGAGATCAGATCTCTTCTGCTTGTTCAGTATAATTAGATTATCACTGATCCTATTCTGGGTTGCTTTTATTCAGTCTCTTCTTTCTCATTCTCTTCTTCTTACCCAGCTCTTTTTGTTTACTTTCCATTTTTATATCAGTGTAACTTGTAATATTTTGCAGTGACTCCTTGTCATTGTTCAGATTCTTGTATTTTTGTGTAATTACCCTTGTTTAATTTAGATAGCATGCTGCTTATATAAATGGGTGAACTGCGTATTTCTTGATCAGGAGCGATGTACCTAACATGTTCAGCTTCAGACCAGGTGCTGTTGAAGCTAATAGATGTCTGAATCTAACTACCTGGTTTTCCTGGTTTTCTAATATTCTAATAATTGGTTTGAGAGAGGTCATTTGTTTATGTAATTGATCTCCTCCTTTTTTTTTTTTTTCCTACTCATACTCAGGCTACTTTCCAAACTTGATCAGCAACAAACTTTCACCCATACGCTTGATACATGAGCAGTATATGCTTGGTGCATGTGATGATTTTGTCACCATTTGGGGAAAGGAAAAAAACCAGAGAGTTATTGTATCACTGTGGCTATCAAAGCTTTTGTTTTTCTACAGAGCAGGCTGAAGTATTTATATTCTAATATTCATAACTCTCTGCTTGGTAAGCATTTGTAAGTTATACTGGCAGTTATCTATTACAGTAGCAAGGAAACTGTTTACTAATTTGCAGCAGAGAAACAAAAGGAAGCATAACCTCTAGCTTATATAATAAATGAATCATTTATACTAGGCAGTATAAACACTTAGCTCTTTCCATTTCTGTTTCTTTTACTGAATTGTTTTCCCTCATTTTATTTCTGTTTCTGAATGCCATTCATATTAAAGGGAAAAAGGTGTCTATCTCCCAGTTTTATTTCCTCATTGTTATTCATTGGTCCAAAGAAGCTGAGATGAGCATCTCAGTTTATTTAATCAGTAGCTCTCTGCAAGGGAGGTTAAGAATTATTTCTGTGTATCAGAACTGATACGTAGCAATGCCCATCAGAAGAGATTAGTAGGTCCATGTCGAGGTGGAAACAGCAGGGTAGAATGAAACCTGAAGCTGGGTTAAGTAGTTGGGTTCTTGTTCAATAAAAGTGCTTGTTCGTGTGTTGTAATAAAAGATCTTTGGTGCAATGGATATCTGAATCCAAATATCCTCTGGATTTTCTGATGGATAAAGTGATAAGGGTGAAAGGGATTTAATTTAGGACTATTGAAAAACTTTAAAGAGATTAGAGAAATTCATAAATGTGCTCTCTCTCTTATCATGGTATCTTTTGTGACTTACCACAACCAGTAGGGATGAGGAGAAGGGATCCAAGGAGTTCAGGGTTTTGATTTGGGGT
>WHYT01017265.1:646145-662516 GCA_009806455.1 Tetrax tetrax | reverse complement strand
TTTTTTTTTTTTTTTTTTTTTTTTTTTTTTTTTTTTTTTTTTTTTCTTCTTTCTTTCTTCTTCTGTAATGCCTCCTCTGGTGCTGGTTTATCAAGCTGGGAGATGCTGGCATGGGGAACATGCGTGCCACACAGGTGTGGGAGCCTGCCCATCCCTGGGCTGGAGCTGGTTTGGTTCATCCATCAATGTGATGGATTTGGGGTCTCAACACTCCTGGTTCCTCTTTTGGAGCTTCCTAGAAACTGCTTAAAACCGTGTGGTGAGGCAGCAAGACCCTCCAGCCGCTCCTCCTGCCTCTCCTCTCCTCCTCGCTCTGCCTTCTCCCAACCTCTTACCCTCCTTTTCTTGGCAGCCCAATGACCCGGTGACGAACATATGCCAGGCGGCAGACAAACAGCTCTTCACCCTGGTCGAGTGGGCCAAGAGGATCCCCCACTTCTCCGAGCTGCCCCTGGACGACCAGGTCATCTTGCTCAGAGCAGGTGAGTGGGACTTGTCCCCACGTGGGCTCCGGCACGGGGCCGTAGGAGCGCGGCATCTCAACGGTGACAGGTATTCCGCTTCGATTTAGGTCCCGGCAACTTGAAAGCCGTTAACTGATTCTGAGTAATAGCCTCTGATAATTCAATTGCTAAATAGGATTTAAAAAGCCCCAAGGGACGCGTCGCTGAACGCGATCCAAAATGTTGCACCAGCTGCCAATCAGCTGAAAAACGGCCCGGCTTCGTCTCTGGTGAGCGAGGCGCTGGGAGATGTGTGCTGGGTGGTTTAAACCAAGGGAGCCACGCGCTGCCTTCCTCCCCAGCTGGGTCTTGAAAGACCAAGTGGGCTTGGGACTGCGTGAAATTTCATCTGAAGTGTTTGGTCATAATTAAAACCAGAAAGCGGGGGAAAAAATATATCGCCCTCCTTCTCCCACCCACCAAGATGAAAATAAAATTCACTGGGTTTTTTTTTAAATTTCCTTGTGCGGCAGGGGGTCTGCAGGAGAAGAGGCTTTGGGAGGTGAAAAGCAGTTGGCTGTAAAAAGGGTCTTCTCCCGTCGAGTAAATCCAAGCCCCTGCTGCTGGCAGGTTATGGGCAAAGATTGAGGAGGGCAAGGAATCAAAAGCAGAGCTTGGCGAGGGTGCATTTTAGGCATGAAGCTCCGTGCATAACTCTAATCATCAGATAAGTGATTAAAAAGGCTTTGGCTTGACGCAGCGGAGAGTTTTGCTTCCTTAAACAAAGAGGGAGGCAAGTTGTCAGTGGGACACGTGAAGCCGCTTCCGGCATATGACAAACTCCGCGTGAAGGGCGAGACTGGGAGGGGAAACGAGGAGAGCGTGAAGGTTGGCGGGGTACCCAGCTCCCCGCTTGGCAATGAGAGACATCAACCTCGACTGCTCGAAGTCGTCAAGGGAATTCAGAAGGGAATGATGGAGGAGTCCAGTCCAGAGCTGGTGAGCTACCTGGAGCAAACCAGCCCGGCAGCTAAACCTGAGCAAGCCAACGACTCTGAAGTCCCTGGTAGTTTTAAAAGTTCCCCTTGTTTCCCCAAAATGCGCGTATGTAGGGCATTCAAGAGGGGAAGACCCTGCAGGGGTGTGTGCTCCTCTCTCTGCACTCTCTGGCCTCCGGTTAATGGCCTCTGCAGATGAGACACTGCTGATTCGCCTTGGTGGCAGCACTCATGGCTGCTTACTGTGGAAAGTGTACGCCCCAAGATAAATGCCCATGAAATTGGACAGGAAAGTGCTTTAAGAACCAAGTGCAAAGTATTCACTTTGACACAAAACGTAGGAACTGCCAGAACTCATCTGGTCCAAGGTCTGTCCAGGTGGCATCAGGAGAAGGTGTCAGGACTCCGGAGCGATTGGCGTTTCCCCCTCCCCACCACGCAGACACTGCCTGTCATTCTGTTTAATAAGACTGACTGCAGCCCAAATGCTTGAATCTTAATACTTTGTGCAGTTTTTAATTGACTATCAACCTGTGTAACTGCGTGCCTTGGCGCTACGTACAAATACCTGCTCCCTCTTGCAACCTCTCTGAAATCCTTGACCTCCCTGGTTTCTGGGCGATTAAGTCGCAGCGTTTACTGGTGTAGGTTTTCCACCCTTCTTATATTACTGAAAGGAGATTTTTATAGTCGCATTTCATCTAATGGTTACAGCAGTGTGCTGGGAATGGAGAATTTGGGGGGTTTATGCTTGCTGCGGACCTGGCCAAGGCCCATGCCCTCCCTGGCCGGCTCCGGCTGGCCCTGTGGTGAAGGTGCTCCTCCAGCTTTTCCGTGGGTGTGAAAATTGCCAGGGCTGGCTCAGGGCCCTCTCTGGAAAACACAAAAAGTGTGTTTTTGAAGATGGTCTCTAGAGCCTGTTGTGAGAGTGGATGAGCAGGGGAAGCATCTCTATAGAAATTTTTGAGGGCTTTCTGCAAGTGCTGCATGGAAGAGCTGGATTTGGACAAAAAGCTGCCTCTTTCTTTTGTGAAATGGAAACAAAACCCACAACAACAGTTCAGGGTTTTCCTTTCTCTTTAGAAGGAGGCTAGTGAAAGCTGAACTGGAGACTTTCTGACCTGATGTTCTCTCCTTTGTGCTGGCTGCTTGTTACGACCAGCTCTAAGCTGGCGTTGTGGAGGGTCCGCTCCACGGGCAGGAGAAGAGGGGGCTGCACCCCCATCACATCCCGAATTCCATGGTGGCTCTATCCCTGTGGCCATGAGGTGGGCTGAGCACCCGGAGCGGCTCCGATGGGCTCCCTGCTCCCAGCATCTCTGTCGGGGCCTCAGATAACCTCCCCCAAGTCTTTTAACCAGTGGCTCTATCTATTATTGAGTGGGGAGAGCGGCCTGCTGAGAACAGCTGCCCATGAAATATTTAAGTATTAAAATTTAGCTGAGAGCGTCAGTCGGGTTCAGTCATGCATCCTCAGAGGCAGAATTAAGTGGAGCGCACATCTTTGGAGGAGCGGTGCTGGATGGGCTGGCAGTAGTTTTCCTCTGATCTTGAATCATTTAAAAATCTTCCCTCTCTGAGCTTTTTGGAGAAGGAAACCCAACTTTTTAAGCCTGTTTTCCCTGGGTTTTCTTGTTTCCAAGCTGGGAGTGGGAATAACCTGATGTTTTCTCTGCAGCGAGGCCAGCCTGGCAAAGGATGCTGAGCGCTGTCTGTGCAGCCGCAGTTCATTTTAAGGGGCTGGTGGGGAAATTTGGTGGTGAGATGGGCTAGCACGATGGTTGCTGGGCTGCCAGGTGCCATCCCTACCCCAGAGGAGCCGAAGCATCTCCAGAGGCTGTAGCAGTCTCATTTGATGAGAAACAAGTCACAAGAGTCAAAAAAACCTGCTCTGCTTCTCCAGAGCTTGGGCTGAAATGCAAAACTCCTTGGGCAGCCTGGTTTGATCTTTAACTCAAACTTGCTGCCTGTGGTTATACCTCATTTTTCCTGGTTGCCTCTTTATCTTGTCGGCTCTTTGGGGATGCTCTGGTGAAAGCAGTGGGAAGAAATAGCTTCCCTGTTTCAAGCTGAAACACCCCAGCTCCAAATGAGAATAATTCAGCTGAAGGATGCTGATGAACTCCTTAGCTGGAATAAGTCCAGCACGGATGTCAGCGGCACCCCGCAGCCTCACCGCTTTCACGTGTTCTCGGCAAGCCCGGTGCTGGATTCGGGGCTGTGTGGAGCCACAGCTGAGGGGTGTTGGGTGATGGTTGGGGTGTGGAAGCTGGTGCCGTGGAGGGATGTTACGCAGCGGCTCTGGTTTCTGTTGGTTGGAGCTGCGTGGAGGGGCTGGGTGTGACGGCTGGTGGGAGGCACCCACCGCGCCTTTCTGTGGGTCTGGCTCCCCTCAGCCGTGGAGCACCGTTCCTGCTGGCTCCTGGTGCAGTCCCACGTCTGCTCCTCTGTCCTCCTTGGGTTTCAGAGTGTTGCAATCGCTCTGCAAGTGCCAGGCCTCACCCAGTAAACAGCCAAACAAATGTTTCTGTGGTTGGGGTGGAAACATCCTGTGGCCACTTAGGAAAGAGTGAACTTTATTCCTTGTCAACATTTCTGATGGCACAACCCGTCTCTGCAGCAGTAGGTAAATCCAGCACACGTGGGCCTTGTGTTTATTCCAGTCAGCAAGAAAAGACATGTTTCTGTGGCAGGAGAGGAGGTGAAGGATGTTATTGTGTTGCTTTTCCAGCTTGGGGAAAAATAAAATAAATCCAATATCCTGATGTTTCTGGACCCTGACAAGCAGCCCTGTGTTCTGGACACCGGAACAGGTTTTCAGGCCAGGTCAATCAGCCACATGGTGAACGCGGGACGCCCCAGGGTTGCAGGAGACCCATCTTGTCTTATTGAAGATACCTCTCCTGATTCAAAGTCACCAAAATTTCCACCCTTCAAACTTTACAGCATTTCTTCTTGTTAGAGATTTGTTTCAGGCATTCTTGAGCTTGATGGTAGCAGATTTAAGAACTTGAAGATGTGTTAAATGAGGAAGGGAGCTGGAGATGAGGAGGGAGGTTGCATCTTCCTTTCTTTCCCCATTTGTAAGTAGCGCAGACTGCTTCCGTGGTGTCTGGGCTCAGAGGATGTTTCCCTGTCTCCTGAAGCAGCATGTCTAGTAACTAATAAGACAGAAGCTGTTTTCCAGGCGGTGATAGAAAGCTGTCAGTGGAGCAGTCATGGATGCAGGACATCCCTGTACAGTGGGGGGCAAGAGGAGAGGCAGTCCCTTCCTGTGTTTGTATGGCAGAAACCTGCAAGCGAGAGTTTTTCTGGTCCTGATTTACACAGCTGAATAATTGTGAATGAACTTCTCTGCCCCATTATGGCCTGAAAATGAGCCCAATTAGCTGATACAAAGCGTTAATAGGTCTTTAACTGCTCAGAGGCACGGAGTCTGAGGTCAAAGGAGGCTCTGCACCCACTCCTGGGTTCACAGGGAGAGGAGCAGGGCAGCGAGCTGTTTGCTTTGGTGCCTGCAGGGTTTATAGAGGAAACTGCTTCCCTTCTAGCGTTATATTTTTAGTGCATTTGTTCCTTAATGGTTTTTCCTTCCCTGACATCCAAGAAAGGGTTGGCTTCCCCCCTCCCTTCCCGTATCCAGCCTCATTACCCTAGCAAAGGCAGTTCTTGAGCAGTTTCCTCCTCCATGCCAGAGCAGTGACGTTGCTGGTTCCCAAACCCGCTGAGGACCCCATGGCTCTAACTTACGGCCTTGGTTGTTTTCTCCTCCCCAGGGTGGAATGAGCTCCTAATCGCCTCCTTCTCCCACCGCTCCATAGCCGTGAAAGACGGGATCCTCTTAGCCACCGGGCTCCACGTGCACCGGAACAGCGCGCACAGTGCTGGCGTCGGGGCCATCTTTGACAGGTGGGCAGGGGGAGGGACGGACGGTGGGGAATGCCTCTCAGGCCACCTTGTCCAGGTGTAGAATCACAGAAAGGTTTGGGTTGGAAGGGACCTTTAAAGCCCACCCAGTCCAACCCCCTGCAAGGAGCAGGGACATCTCCAACCGGATCAGGTTGCTCAGAGCCCCGTCCAACTTGGCCTGGAATGTTTCCAGGGATGGGGCTTCCACCACCTCTCTGGGCAACCTGGGCCAGTGCTCCACCACCCTCAGTATAAAAAATTTCTTCCTTTTATTTAGTCGAAATCTATCTCCTTCTAGTCTGAAACCATTATGAGAAGGTAGTAGGTCATCCTCATCTCTGTCTCTGCACTGATCTCTGTTCCCTGCGTTGCAAGCTACTTGAGGGGCTGGATGGAGATGTGTTGGCACGTGGACTCGTGCTCAGAGGAGCTCGGGCTGAGACGTGCCCATCCCGCAGCATGTGTGGAAACGTCATGGTCATTGCTGCAGGCAACAACGTTAAATCCCCCCTCTTAAACCTGTAGAAACCAGCAGCCCGAAATAGTCAGGGAGAAGGCTGCCCAGAGCAAATCAAAGCCTCTATCATGGGGTCCAGATGCCTTCTAATGTTACGAGGAGGCCACCTCTTTATGTCTTTTCATCTTTAATTGGACCAAGACGCGATTTTATTTTCACAATGGAAAAGCACCAGAAATACCCAGCGGGTTCCACATGTGTATCCCGAGGGCTCTTTAATCTCGTGCTTTGGGAAAATGTTTTAAAGCCAGGCTGCCAGGGCGTTTGACCCACAGTGTGTCTCCAGATGCCACGTAAATGGTGGCTTTTCTCTGCCCGAGACTCATCTTCAGACGACTTAGTGGAAACCCAATCACCTTTGCTGTTTTGCTTTGCAAGGAAATTGTTCTCCAGACCTAGGTGACGTCATTTGTTTCCTGTGAGGTCATAAGTGCAAGATCATGACTTCACTGCAGGATCTAACAGAAAAAACTGGGCAATCAGTGGAAAATATTTCAAGACCGACACCTGCAGTAATAGCAAAGGGAGTAATAAAAATTACCGGCAGAGGAAATTGCTTTTTAGATACCTGTTGGGGTTTTTTTTTTGTATTATTTTTTATTTTTAGGCAGCTTTCTCAGGTGCCAAAGCCTCTCAGTGAATGTATGAAGCTGGTTTTTATGGTCCCAGTTGTATCTCACAGGAACTACTGATGTTCTGATGAGCTATTTTTGATACAGGAGGAAAATGAGGGCATATCCTCAGCTGGTAGAAGCAAGCGCTATCCCATGATTTCATTAACCGTGCACCGGAGGGCCTCACTCTGGGTCTGACACCTGGGTGTTTTCTCGTTTTTTAACGCTGATGCCTGTGATTTCTGTGTCCTTTGCAGAGTACTGACAGAACTCGTGTCAAAAATGCGAGACATGCAGATGGACAAGACAGAGCTAGGCTGCCTGCGAGCCATTGTCCTCTTCAACCCCGGTACATGCCATTACCTCCTCTCCTCTCCTCTCTTGGCTGATCCTGTGTACTTTTGGCTCCTTTCCTTACCTATAAAGCTCCGTTGCAAATAACTGGGGGCACCCAGCTCCCGGGGATGGGGCAAGAAGGATGAGAGGCAAGGATGAAGGTCAAATTAAGTGCTGCACGTGTGTCTGCCACCTTACAAGATGTCCTTTGCAGGTCAGGGATGGATCTGGACCCACACCCAGTGTTGCTCTCCGGGTCTCCCTTTCCAAGGGGTGTTTGCCCCTTTGCAGAGGGCAGCACGGTTTCATGGTCCAAAATATTCTCTGGGCAGGGCCCAGCCTTGGCCAGGACTCAGCCAAGGAGACGGCGAATGCTGCTGTTGGAGCTGCCTCCTGCTGATGGGCCGAGTTCTCAGCTGAGCTCGAGGGCCTTTGGCTTGATCAGCGTTACACAGACTTCCTATTTTCAGTTTCACAGTGACTCTGTAAAGAGAAAGTTCTGGTGCTTGAGGGAGTTGTCCCTGAATAGGAGCAAAAATAAATCTAGATATCCTTTAAGAGAAAAGTAGGGATTAGAGCAAAGTTAGAGCATGGGCGTTATTGTCCTCTGTTCCCCGATCTCAACATCCAAGGGCTTTTAATTAACTGCATTTCTGGAAAAGCCCTCTGCAAACCTGGAGAAGGGTGAAAGTCGTGAAACATGCTTATAAAATACACAAGAACTTTATTTTTGGTTTGCAACCTTGCTTCGTTTTCCAGACTCCAGGAGGCTTCACGCTGCTGGCTTTTCCCCCTTGGCCCCAGCTGCTCGAGGGAAGGAGGAGGTTTGGTGCTGGGCGTTGTGTCTGGCGTTTCAGAGAGCAGAGCCCTGCTGCAGCAGCAGGCAGACCTGTGCAGATACCTGTGTGGCTCTTTTGGGGGTTCCCTAGGTTTTAGAGCAGATCAGAAGTAGATGGCAGCTGAGGACAGACCTCCACGTTTGCGGCTGCCCTGTCCCCTCCCTGCCCTTGCCACAGCACAGTTTGTGCCCAAGCACAGCTCTTTCTTTTCCCACCGAACCCAGGCCAGAGCATTTCAGCAGGGTTAATTGCTGTTTTGGGTTTGTTTTCCTGCTTGACTTGCCCCCCCCACCCTCTGCCCCTTGTAATCACCAGTAATTTATTGTCTGTAGTTTGGGATTAGCCGTGTATGGTAAAAGAAGGGGAATCTGGAGAGGTTCCCGTGGTGCACGTGCTTGGGGATATCGATTGCTGGACTGTCCCTTTCACCCTGCTAAAAACAGACGCTCGCTGCGTCGCGGGGACCTGCCAGAGCGGGGGCTTTTCCTCCTGCTTCATGCTGGAGGGAGAAATCCCACAAGCCCAGGACTTGAGCGGGGCCTAAACCCTTTAAATGAGGGTCTGTGACTGCTGGAATGTGCCAGAATGATTTGGGTTGGGGTACGAGGTGAGGTAAAGCAGATCTGTAGTCACAGGGCAAAGCTTTCAGAGCTGGGATGCTCCCCGGGGGGTGTCAGATACTGCCCCAAATTCCTGGGATTCAGACCCCGCATCCATGCTGTGCCCTGGTCTGGTGGTGCAGGGCGGGATGGAGGGGGTGCACAGAGGGGCCCTTGCCTGCCTGGAAAGCCTGGAGGTTTTTGGCTGATGGTCCTTCCGTTGCCTTTCAGACTCGAAAGGTCTCTCCAACCCGGCCGAAGTGGAGGCGTTACGGGAGAAGGTGTACGCGTCGCTAGAGGCATACTGCAAACACAAATACCCCGACCAGCCCGGGAGGTGAGTCGCTGCCTGGACCCCATCCTGCAGCCTCGCGCCCCCAAAAAGCCCTGTGCAATGGGTGCTGCAGCCCAGGACAGGGTCCCAGTGCCAACCTTGGGTCGCTGCACCTGCAGCGGCTGGGTCCCTTCCGTTTAGGACTGTAACATCTGGGAGTGAACGGTTCTCTGCAGAAAAAAACAACTCATTTCTACCTGTTTCGGCTACGAACGTCCCTAGAAAATCCCCCTGTGAAGTGCAGAGAGGTCTTTATTCCCGCGCCAGGAAATGTAACGCAGCCCGGACAAGGTCGGGCAGCAGCGGCGGTGCCGAGACCTGAGGAGCCCCGGCTCCTGCGGCCGCAGCGGTGGGATGAGCGCATGGGGGAAGGGGTATCATTTCCCTTTTGGCAACCACGGAGAGCAAACCACAGCGAAAATAAGACGCACACGGAGTTAATTTTCAGTGGCAGATGAGCATCATTGCTGGGAAGCGAAAGCCTCAATTGATGCTCTTTTTCTCCCTTCCCCTCCTCCCCCAGTCCAACTGGGAATGGGAGGGGGAATTAGGAATGCTTTCCTGGACCGCTCTGGAGCTGAGTGGGCGCGTTTTCCCAGCTACAGCCTGAAGCTGGCAACTGCCAGTTAAGTTACTGACAGTCATTTGAGAAACCAAGCAAAACACTGGAAACTACTGCCGGTGCCTATCGCTGCTGAGGCGTGAATATTGGGAAAAACAGCTTGGGCAACTGGGATTTGCATCTCACCTGCATTCCCTGTCTTGTGTGTCTGGACGGTTAGATAAAAAAAAAGATGCTTTTACAGCAATGAATGCAGTGGGCAGATCACAGCCTCAGAAGTAATATGGGATTTATTTTTTCCTTGCTTTGGATACCGATGCGCTGGCAGATGAAAAAAGATGCATTGTTAAGGGGCTTCTTGGATGTTAGTGGTTGGCTTGTGGCAGGGAGTTAGGGTGAGGGTCCGTGGGATGCGTTTGCGGTGAGGAGGGGAGTGAGGGTTGAGCACAGTGCACGGAGCAGGGGTGGTTACCTCTCCTTTCCCAAGTGGTTTGTGTGGACCTCAGGCCAACTCAAGCCAACTCCTCTTCCAAAAAAGTTATTAAATTGCAGTTCCTAAGCAAATCCAGGCCCAGACCCTCGCCTTTGGCTGTTCTGGTGCTTCAGAAGAGATCTGCTCCCCTCGGGGCTCCCAAACAGCAGCCAGCCGTACCTGGCACAAGGAGAGCTGCCTTGGGAATGCTGGCCAGCAGCTCTCCTGGATCATTCCCCGATGGGATGCACTCCGTACTTCACACAGGCGTCCAGTGTCCGCAGCTGAGTCACGCTGCCCTGGCACGCTGCTGCTCGCTGCCGCGGGCTGAGGTGGGGTGGGCAAGGGGGTGGCACAGGAACAGCCCCGCTCTTCAGCAGCCAAAGTACCACGAAGACGCTGTTTATGATGGAGCAAAGCCAAAATTGGTTCCCCAGGGCTCCACCTCAATGATCAGTGATGTGTAAGGGAGGTCTGGTAGCTGCACCAGAGGCTCTGGAGTTTGATCTCTCGCTGGCTTTGAATGACATTGGGCTGGGGACCTCCTTGTGTGATCCTCACACCCATCTTGGGAGACCTTAAAGGTTTTTGCACACTTAGGGCTGTCCTAAGAGCCGTGACTGGGCATTGCTGACCTCACTGCACCTCTTGTACAGTGCAGGGCAGTGATGGAATAAGCCCGGGTGGCTCGGGAGGGTTAACTCGTGGGCTGGGAGTCTAGAGTTGCACAAGAGCTGAAGGAGCTCTCTCCGTCCCCGTGGTCTCCTGGCACAATTTGGTCACCATCTGGGGCTGGAAACAAGTTCTTCCTGCGGTTGAGCAAATGCCCGGTGGCGGGCACCCTCCCCTGCTCCGTGCTGCGGCCGGCGTTTGCCTTCCCTGCCGCCTCAGATGCGCTTTGGTGCGTGACTTCAGCCTGGTCCCTGGCCATCGAGAGCCTGTGAGCACCGTGTCCACACCAAAGGGGACCTTCTCTGCAGCAGCGAGGCGGAGGGAGGCATTCCTAGGAATTCCCCCAGTGCCAGCCCCTGCTCTTCCGCAGGGAGGGCGCGATGCTTACGTGACACCGAGCAGCCGCGGGGAATCGGGGCTGTTATGTCCCCTCCCAGCCGCCTGCAGCCTTGGCACATTGTGCTGCGAGCTGGTTATCTCACAGTTAAACATATCCGAGGGCTGGAGCCATCATCTGGTTTGGTTTAAAGTGAAACTTCCTGAATGGGATGGTAGGACTGATTTGTTTTTCCTGGCTCTGCTCCCGCCGTTCTCGCCAGCTCAGCAAAAAAAAAAAGGGAAAAAAAAAAGAGAGAGAGAGAAGTGTGCGTGCATGTATAATATCTGTATGTTTGTGCATATCTCTCTCGCTGTGTGGGTTTTCTGGAGGGTCCCCTTCTCCCCGGGCTGGTTCCAGCCTTTGCTTATGCTCAAGCCCTGATTGTGCGGCAGTAAAAACAAATAACAGTGCTCCCGACCACTCAAGGGCCTTTTCCCCCATTTTGAGAGTGGGGAGGCGACGTCCCGCAGCGCCTGGGGTTGCTGCCTGCACCCCTGAGATGCAGGCAGGTGGGGTGGGGGCACCCCGGGGTGCTCCGAAATGAGCCAGTGCCTTTCTCCTGGCTTCGCAGTGTCCTGCCACCCTCGAAGCCCAGCACGCAGCATCCTTTCTCCGGCCGGCCCTTGGGTTCATCTACTTCACCCCGGCCAGTTCCTGCGGCACTGTCGGCTCTGCCCAGCCCCCTCAGCTCTCCCCTGCCTCGCTGGCATTGTGGGTGCAACCTGACAAGCGTCTCTGGGCAGGGCAGGCTGGGGAGAAAGGGCTTTTGTTCGGCTGGGGCTTGTCGGAGCCCCGCGCTGGGCAGGGAGAAGGGGAGCACCCTGTGTTCTGGCCAATTTGCAGCGCTCTTTCCAGCTTTTGCGTCAAAGCTCTTGTCTCCTTCCATCGGCTTCACCCCTGAGGTGCCCCCAGCCTGGCTGTCAGCCGCCTTTCTGCCGAGCGATGGCTGGCAGCGCTGCGTGGCAGTGCCCGGTGCCTGCGGGAAAGGGGCATCGCCCAGCCCAGTGCCAGCCACCCCCGCTCAGCATCGCCTCCCTCCCCTCCCCGGCTCCTTGCCCTTTTCCCCGGTGAGAGATCAGCAGCTGAAGCTGCTTGCACCTCAAATCCGGCCCCACGGTGCCTCCTCTCCATAACTGCAGTGTAGGGACCCCGCGAGCATCTCGGGGCCCTCGCTGTGTGGAACACACGCAGATGCGTGGCGCCAGTGGGGCAGCCCAGTCCAGCCTCTCATTTCTTATTTTACTCTTCCAGCTCAGCTATCAGCACGTATTTCTTGTGCGTATCCACTGTGGCTGCTTGATCTGCAAAGTTGGGGACGTAATTAATGATTTCCCTGCCCAGCTCTGGCTGTAGCCCCGTGACTTTGGTAGCAAGAGGTTGTGTCTGACTCCCAGCCCTTCTGAGTGGGAGCAGCCACAGAAGTTTCGGGAGCTGGGGAAGAAGCACTGCCGGTGGGATGCCTGACCCTGTTGTGTCTCCTGCCCCCAGGTTCGCGAAGCTCTTGCTCCGTCTCCCAGCCCTCCGGTCCATCGGCCTGAAATGCCTGGAGCACCTCTTCTTCTTCAAGCTAATAGGCGACACGCCGATCGACACCTTCTTGATGGAAATGCTGGAAGCGCCCCATCAAATGACTTAGAGAACTGCTGCTGGGTCAGTCCCTCGCCCGGCCGGGGTCTCGCGGGGCCCCTTCCTCTGCTTTCCTCCGCCGCCGCCGCCCCAGCCCGTCCCTTCCTCCTCTCCCCAGCGCTGGAGGCACCATCTGATCCGGGGCGACCCCTCTGCCGTCCTGGCCTCCTCGTCACCTTCACCCTTGTCCGTTTGCTGTCACTGCTGCACCTCGAGACCTGCTCGCTGGTTCCCTGCGCTAGATGTAGAGAAGTGGGAGCGGAGAGAGCTTGCCACCCGCCGTCCCGGCTCGCACCCCTGCCCTGGTCCCTGCCGTGCCACGAGTTTTGGGGTGAGCTGCCGGCCGGGCTTGGCATCACCCCACCTGTGTGTGCTGTGGCCAGCGGTCATTGCCCCGGGGCAGGAGCGGGGACGGGACGGTCCCAGCCCTTGGGGCAGCGGGATTTGGACAAGCCGAGGGGAGTGGTTGAACTCGCTGGATTGCAGCTGGCTATTTTCAGAGGATGGAGTTTTTGAAAAAGAGAAGAGGAAAAAAAAAAAAAAAGAAAAAACAGAATTCTATTTTTGGTTTCTAACTATTATTAGTAGTCTTGGTAGTTACTTCGTGGAGGGAGAGGCAGCCCGGCCCGTGCCACACAAGTGAGTCACCTGTGGCTGCACAGAGCCTTCTTTCAGTTAAAAGCAGAAGATTTGGGACTGAGCTTTATTCTCCCCTCAAATAACAAGGCACCTGGTGGCATGGGGAGCTGGGGTGCCCTCTCTTCCTCTGTGCGGAGGGTCCCGCGGGCGGCAGCACCTGAAAAATCCCCTCTTTGCCATCCTGGAGGGCAGCCAGGCATCGCTGCTCTTCCCAAAGATGCTGCTGCGCTCGGTGCAGAGCTGCCCACGCAGACACAAGCCGGCTGGAACGTTTGCTTTAAGGCTGCCAGGGACTCAACGCTGCCCTTCCCCGACTCGCGGGGTCTTGCCAGACCCCTGCCCTCAGCACGGCGCCCAGCATGGCCCCGCTCAGGGGGTTCGATCCACGCTTTATTTCAAGGGCTGTTACGTTGGAGCAGTAGGAGCTGGTGTGTCGGCAGTGGATCCTTCGTGGTTTTTTGGTCCTGACCTGTTTCACTGAGGTTGGGGGGTATTTCCAGCTGATGGGGTGGGCTCAGCAAAACACCCTCTCTACGCCCGCGTTGCGGGTACGCCGCAGCCCAGGGTACTGGCAGCTGTTTCCCCCAGTCCCGCAGCATCCGAGCCTTCGCCTCGTGCAGGGGTTTCGGCTGCTCCCGTCGATTCAGCAGCTGCTGTGCAAAACACTGCAAGGCAACAATTAGTGGGAGTGCGTGGCCAGGCTGGTAATTGTGGCTGTTAATTAGTGGTGAAGCAAGAACAGGGCTCCCCCTTCCCTGAATTTTCCCCATTGGGCAGGGATGTGGGGGCTGAGAGGTCCTGGCTGGGTAGACCCCCTGCCCACATCAGCAGCGCACCATCCCAAACGGGATGCCGAGAGCACCAGAAGCACCTTGGCTTTTGCACAGTCCTTTTGGGAGATGGACAGGTTTTTGTTTTTTTTTTTCTCACTCCCCATGGGATGGGATTCTGTGGGGAGAGACCAGCCAGGGAGTGTTTCCCCTTCACCACCCCATCTCACCCTCATCACGTGTCTTCAGGGCTCTACCAAAAAAACGAGTTAGAGAAAAAAAAAAAAACAAAGCAGAGGAAGCGGTGAGGGATGCTGGGGAGAGTTTTCCTCCCTTGGCAGGACGGGCTGTCCCAAACACACCATGGGACGAGTGCTTGGAGCCAAGAACGAGGTGCCTGCGGCTGGCCTGAGGCCAAGGGCTTCCCCACCGCTTTCACGTCTTCTGAGCTTCAAAATTGCAAAGTATGAGGTCCCCAAGGTATTTCTTTCTCTTCTTTCTCCCCATGGGTTGTAGCTGGCTCTTCAAACATCTCCTTTGTGCCTGGAGGGGGATGGAGCAGAGCCCACCAGCCGCCGCTTCTGTTTTGGAGGGAACACAGTTGTCACCCGCCTGTTGTCGTCCCGCCTGGCAGCTCTAGTCCCTGGCTCTGTCCCCTGCCGTTAACCAGGCCATCTCATTGCTAAATAAATCTTCAAGATTTCAGGTCATAACTTTCCTTTAGGCTGGCCTGAAGTGGCAAATCCACAGAGGCGGGGAAAGTGTTTTGGCTGTGTTTCTCCAGCAGCCTGCATGCCGCCGAAAATATTATTAAACAGCTTCACCCCGCAAGAATTTGCCAAGAAAACCAGGCGAGAGAAATGAAATATGTAAAGGGTGCCAGTAAACACGAGCGGGCTGCTCCTTGCCAGCGTAAGGCTGGCGGGGGGCTTGTGGGGAGGTGTTAGCGCCCGGCTGGCCGGCACGGAGCTCAGCCTGGGGCCAAACCAGTCCCCGGCCCGGCTGGGGAGCCTGGAGAGGATGAGGGTGCTTTGGGAAAGAGTCGGTGGACATTGCACTAGAATAAACCCGCTGTCCTTCTCCCTTGGGTGGAACCACTTTTTTTTTCCCGACTGATGGTTTGGAAGTGGCTGTTTGATGCTGGGTGCTGGGCTGTGGTGGCTTGTGAGGCTGCGAGCTGGCCGGCTGCGGCCCTGGGCAGCGCTGGGCTGCAGAGCAGGAGCTCCCGTCCCGTCCTATCCCATCTCATCCCATCCCAACCTATCCCATCCCATCCCATGAAATCCCATCCCATGCCATCCTGTCGCGTCCTGTCCTGTCCCATCCCTTCCCATCCCATCCCATCCCAGTTAGCATTTGATCAGATTGAAAAAAAAAAACAAAACCACAATCGGGAGAGTCCTCAGCAAAGAGCCTGGTGCGAAGGGGAAGGCTCTGCGGGCTGGGCTCCATCAGGCCATGTGTCTCCGTGCCTCAGTTTCCCTGACGGAGCAGCGCACGGCCCCCATTCATGCCCCCGGCTGAGGAGGGATTTGGGGCCAGGCTGAACTTTGTCCTGGGCTTTCTCTTTTCGGCGGGTGTCGAGCGAGCCCCCGCATTGCTGTAACTCAGTGTGACTCTGTTGCTTTCACTGGAGCTCTGTGATTCCCCCCGGCACCCACAGCAGGCATTTTGGGCTGCCAGCGGGTCCTGAACGTGGGGGATCAACCCCCAGAGCCCGGACCCCAGCCCGCCCCGCGCTTCCCCCTCCGGCATCACCAGCCCAGCCCTCCCCATGAGACGGAAAAGCTTTGTGCATCCAGTAACATCTGCCGCAGCAGCCTTAAAGCAACGTGCTTTTGCATGAGTTTGAGTCTTTCATTTGTATTCTTTTTCACTTTTGGCTTTTTTTTTTTTTTGTCCTCATCATAATTATGAATATACTACATGCTTGTTTGACGAGGTGATACATGGGTAAAAGAGGAAAAAGGCACATTATCCACTAGAGGCGTAGAACTTTCATGTAACCAGATCTTTGTACTCTTGCAAAAATCTGGTTTGATTAGGGTGATCTATTTTTTAATTATTATTTTTTTTTAATTCCTTTTTTTTTTGTTGGTGGGACAATCTTTAATTTTCTAAAGATAGCACAAACATCAGCTTTTCAGCCGCCTGCCTGCCACCCTGGGATGTTCCTCCCTGCCTCCTCGCGCGTGCACGGTTCCCCCGAGCCCTGACCCAAACCCCTGCGAGGACGCTGGACCTTCCCGAGCGTCATCGGCGTGGATGAGCCCCGCTGCCGGGTGGGAACCCCAGGAGAGGAGTTAAGGGCAGAGGCCCTTCGCTCCCCAGCACCCGTGGGTGCAGGAAGCCCACCCGACCCCCGTGAGCTGGCCAGCAGCCTCTCTGCGCCCGGCGCTGGTGACGGCGGGGCCGCGGCGCGGGAGCTGGTGCCGTCCCCGTCAGCGAGGAGCGTGCATGACCTGGTTTCAGTTGATGCGTATGTGCGTGTGTATACATGTATGTACTGTAGATATATACACTGTATAAATAGCCTCACTCGCATATACAGGTAGTATAACCCTAGCAGTTACAGACTTCTTGTGGTTTTTTGTTTTTAAGTAAGTCAATTCTTTTTTCCTATTTTTTCCTTGCTTTTTTTTTTTTTTTTTTTTTTTTTTTT
>WHYT01017265.1:539191-631980 GCA_009806455.1 Tetrax tetrax | reverse complement strand
GAGCGCGGCCGATGGCATGTGGAGGGCAGGAGGCTGGGGCACAGGGGCAGCACTTCGAGAAGGCTGCGGGCCAGCAGCTCCCGGGAGCGGGGCACTCCAGGCCGGGGTGGGACAGTGCCTCGGGCAGCCCCTGGCCCGTCCGAGCGAAGAACAAAGTGCTGCTGCCACCTCCCGACCAGAGAGAGCCCTGCCCGGGTTCCGATCCCCCTGCCCGGGTCCCGATCCCCCTGCCCGGGTCCCAATCCCCTGCCCCAGCCCCGATCCCCCTGCCCCGATCTCAATCCCCTGCCCGGGAAAAATCCTGCTGTTTTAGCTTTTCACTCGCTTTTGACAGCATCCTGGAAGGCTGCGAAGTCCGCGAAGAGAAGCTCTGCCTCCCTCTCACGCTCCCTGGTGCCATCCGTGGACCTCGGGCCTTTCTGAGCCCATCCGCTGGGCAACTTTCTGTCCCTGAAAGATGCTTCACTGTCAGACACCTCCATTTCCTTCCCTCCTCTTTGCCCTGACTCTGACATTTCTGTCCTGACTCTGAAATTTCCTGCTGCAGAGAGTTGGGCAGAACAACAGCCCACCACCCAAACCACTATATCTTAAGTATTTTAACTCATTTTTCTTCAAAGAATACAAGGGCCTGCTTTTTCCTTGCAGTATGACAAAGAGTTAACAGAATGCTAGAAGTGAAGTATTGTCTAAAATGAGTATCTTCCATTTCCAAAGAGCCTGAGATCCCAAGGCGCAGGCAAGAAATACTAGCCACAAAAATTTTGCATCTCTCTCCCTTACAACACTGGCAGTGAAACCTTGTTTGGCTTCATATGCAAGATTTTCCATCCTGTGCTCCAACGCAGCTCAATTCCACTAAGCCCACATCTTGTTTTTCTACTGACAAAGTGAGGTATGATTCTTGGCTCGGTGATTTTCTGCTGTGGAAGACGAAATGAAAAGATGCTTTTAAAGCTCATTCACTCAACACTCAACCCAAAACCCAGGGGGATGGTCAAATGGAAATTCGCTAAAGTTATCAGACAGGCTTTCTGCTGTGTTTCTTTTACAGTGGGTATTAGGCTGAAGAAAATTAAATGAAGACACAAATGTTTGCTAGGATACTGTTAAAGGTGGAACAGCCCGATGGGTAAAACAGCCAAGTCATTTAATTTATTTTCTTATAAAAAGCTTGTGCCTAAGTCGTGGTGATTCCTGAGGACACAGCTCTTGGTGTTCATTTTGTCCAGATCTTTTAATTTATAACATAAAAGCACCCTACCTTGTAATAAGTGCAGCCACGTCCTCTGCCGTGGTAGGGGCTGCCTCGTACGGGTTCACCGCGGAGCTGGAGGGAGCCGAGAGGAGGAAGGGGAATCGCCTGGCTCAGGGTCAGCCTGGCCGGGAGCAGAGCAGGGAGGGTGCTCCCACCCCGCCCCATCCACCCACCACAGCCTCCCGCTGCCCTCCTGCTTGGCTGCTTGGGAACTTCGCAAGCTGGAGCCCCTTCCTGGGGGTCTCTGCCCTTTCTACTTACTCAGGGGGTCGCTTTCCATTTATCCTGGCTGTGGCGAGAAAGGAGCCGGGGTACGGCACCACCACCATCATAGGAGGGTGCTGGGGCCCTAAGGACACCGTGTCACCAGGAGGGGCTGGAGGAGCTGGAGGGGTTCATCTTGATGGCAGGGAAGGTGGTCTCCGATGTCCTGGTAGATCCTGGGAGAGGGGTTATACCACACACCACCAGCCCAGCATGAGGGAAAAGCCCTTCCTCACCCCGGACTGGAAATCGAACGGACTCTGAGCATCATGTGCCACAGGACGAGCAAAGAGGGGTGGCACTGTCCCCGCACCCCAGGTCTCTTGCCCCCCATCAGTCACTAGCCAGGGCCCATCATCCCTGTCCATCCCTGTCCATCCCTGTCCATCCCTGCCCATCTCTGCCCCATCCCTGCCCAGGCACTGCTGGCAAGCAAGGAGGCTGAGGTTGGGATGGCTGGTCCTGGGTGTCAATGGCCATCAACATCTGCCTCCCCTCCCAGCTCGCTGCCTGAGCAGACACACCAGGACGTGGGTTCCTGGGCGATCCGAAGACATTACCTAATCCTCTGAAACCGGATCCTCCCGTCAGACTCCGGTTGGATGAGAAAAGCTTGCTCTGGCCTGTCCGTTCCTGCTCCAAAAATGTTTCCCTCCTTATGGCAAAGAACGTGCTGTGCACAATTTCCTGCTATCTGGAGGGTGGAGGTGGGTCCCCAAAGACCCCATGGATTAACCCCTGCCTGGAAAGATCTGCTTCTCACACGCTGATAAACCTTATTTTTTTCAGGGGACCACACTGTCTCTGCCACCTTTCTCTGCTGGAAATTCCCACCTGTTCTGCCCCAAGCTCTCTGTCGTGCCCCTTGAAAGAAGCACGTTGACAGCAGATTCCTTCAAGCACGTCAGAAGTGCTCGCCAGGCTCTGCATTACAAAGCCAGTACAGCCCAGTTCAGCCAGTTTCTAGCTCTGACCCTAAACAGCATCGTGCTCCCAAGCACAAACCAGAACTGTTCTGGTGACAGCAGAGAGAGTGGGGAGGAGGGGTCTCAGGGGCCAGTCTGTGGTAGTGAGCAAGGGATGAGCCACATGAAATCCCCCATGAGCAGAGCCATTTGCACCACCCAGCTGACTGTGGATTCACTGGTGTCTAATATGGGATGCTCCCACACAATAAAAATCTGTAGTGGCATAAGTGAGAGGCTGAAACAGGGCCAACTGTCCAGCGATTCCTCCAGTGTGTGTCCCGCCTGTGTCTCTTGGTCCCTGCAGGGACTGTGGCAGCAGAAGGGCTGGGTGGGATTCAGGAAGGGTCCTGGGTGGCTTGGTAGGGTGCAGGCAGCCCATTTCCGCATCCTTGCTGGATGCTGGGGGCTGTCCGAGCATCTCAGCCTGCTGACAAGTGGGACGAAGGCTGGCAGGAGAGATAATTTGTGGCTAGCTGTTTGCTGTTGTCACTCCAACCATTTTACCTTAAGAGGCAATAAAGATGAAAGCCAATAATAAGCAGCCAGCCATCATTTGGGGGGAAAAGGCTGTAATTTACTCTGCCAGGGCTGCGGGGAGTCCATCTGAGGCTGCTGTTATTGACAGGAAGTCTATACAGTTTGTTTCTTACAGTACTTATGCGTGCTCAGAGCAGTTGAGGGTGACATTTTTAAAATCTAAAAATATACAGCTGGTAGCAAACTTCCAGCAGCATGGAAGGGAGGAGAAGGATTTATGCTCGGAACGTTTTGAACTTTACAAAAAGTACGTTTGCAGAAAAGGTTTTAAAGGGCTCACAGGAGGGAAGCAGTCCCCAGGCTGCTGCTGGCCGGGGGTGTCCCTGGGGCTGTGGGGTTTCGACCGCCGGTGCTCTGCTGAGGGACCTTGTCCAGGGTGAGACTGTCATCTCGAAGGAGCCAGGTGTGCAGCCCCGGGCTGTAACCACTACATCCGGCTGTGCCTCCATGGAGACCCCTGGGTGGGATTTCTGTGCTGTTGGGGAGAATCAGCCTCCGGGCACACACCGTCGCTGCATGCAAGCTGGGAGCACAGCTTATCCTGCTCTTGCCTGCCGCTGCTGGACCGGGTGAGCCTGCGGCCACGGGTAAACCCAGCTCCGGTGGGAGCAGACACATCCCTTTTGATCCAGTCCAGAGGACAGGGCTACCTTACACGTGTCATCCCAGCGGGATTTTAATCTCAAAGGAAGATGATTTGGATTCTTATTTTCTTCTGCTCAAAACAAGCAGTAACCTTGCTGAAGGCAACACTTCCCTTGGGAGTAAGAGGGCTTGATCCTATGAATCTGGGGAAGCCAATGATTAGGATCTGCCATAGCCTTTTAAACAAGGAACATCAACTCCTTCCTTCTCCTCAAGCCATCGTCTTGTGGGGGAGGGAGGAGGTGGTTTCAGGAACAATGAATGACTAATCTCTCTCCTGCCTCTGCCAAGGGAGAACAATCAGCCACATGAGCATCCCTGCTGCTTGCAAGAGCTCTGGGATGTCAGCAGGGTTATGATTTATGGCAATCAATCCATCATCCTTATTTATAGCAGCAGCTCGATGGGAGATTTCACACGTGAAGATTGGCTTGTTCTATGGCCTTGCTCCTGCCAAAATTGTCTCTGGGCCTCCTGACCTTCCTGGGGGGCTTTGCCATGCCCACATGGGAGGTGCCATTCCTGCCCCATTCTTACCTGATTTTTCCCTTCTTACTGCCTCTACCATTAGAGCACTTTCCCATTTTTTTTCTTTGTTAAAAATGTGATCTTTACCTCTGTGAAATGTCCATCTTGACTATTGACAATACTTTCCTGCTTGCCAACTGCCATTGTTTGGGCCCTTTCCCATCCTGCTGGTGTTTTGCTTGTTTGTCCTGCTGTTCTTGGATGTCTCGGTGCCCACCAGTCCATGTGGGCTGTCGCTGGTTTCCAGGACCCTAGGATCTCCTGGTCATCTGGGAAAATCCGTTTTCCTCTGGAAAGCAATGGGGTCTTCTAATCCACTTTGCAGTAGAAGGCTTGAAAACTAACAGTCCTGAGAGGGCAGAAAACACATGGCAAATAAAAGGGATGTGCACACAGGAATGAGCCTGTAAATCCCGTGATCCTGTGACAGCAGAAGGGAGAGAGGGTCTTGCAGTCACCTGGGGATTGCAATTATGTTTTCTCTTTAATCAGCTGGGAATGGGCACCCTGGAAACCCTTTTTCCTGTTGTAACACTTGGTGACAGTGAGAAAAAGTGTTGCAGCCGCTGTTTAAACCTGAACCTGCTTCCAGTGGCTGGGTCAGCCCCGTTCCCGTGCCGTGATGAATGGAGCCCTGGGACGCGCTGCCTGCAACAGCCAAATCACTTACCTTGAAAATGCAAACCTTATGGAGAGCGAATCAATAATTTCTGGAGCCTGGGTTTCGCTGACACGCGGCCCGAGCCCGCAGGAAATAAACCCTTTGTTAATCTTTCTCGAGAGGCGCGCAGTCTCCTATAAAAAGCTTCTGAAGTAAGTAACTAATTACAGCCTGCACGAGGCTCCGTCTGTCACCCCCGACAGCTCTGTGGGAGAAAGGGCTGCGGCGCCGCTGGCCGCGATGATGGACGAGCGTGCGCTGGCTCTTGGCTTTGCTCTGAAAGAGGAAGAATTAATGGGCAAATAAATTACAAATCAATTATTAAACCTTAGCAACATGCAGGGCCCTGTTCAGAGTGAGTATCAAATATACATTTCTAATTAACTCAACAATTCTTGTCTAATGTGCTCTGGATGCTACCTACTGCTAGAAATATGAATTTTTGTCATGTGCTCTAAATAGTCTTTCATTTCTCTCTTCTTGCCTACCCAGACAGCTCAGGCTGCAGGTCTGTAGGGAGCACTTTTTATGCACAGACGGGACTGAGGGAGCCCCAAAACTTCATGCTGGGACCCAGGATGGCCCCGGGGCAAGCTGTATGCGTTGCAGCGTGGTGGGGAACGAATCCAACACGTACTAAGTGTGCTGTGGGACCTTGTTTGCCCCAAATCCCGCATTAAAAGGGAAGCCACGGTACTTTCCTCCCCTCCCTGCTCCCTTGGGACTGTCTGTTGGCACCCGGAGCTATTGCCAGGAGAATAACCACTGCCTGATACCCGCCTGCAGTGTCTAGACAGATCCCAGGCCAGAAGTTCTTCCTGGAGCACTAAGAAAATAAAAGGGCTTGGCAGATGGAAGGCTGCGCTTACACACCCACCTCCGCTCTCCTTGGGTGAATCGTGTCCTCCAGTTATCAGTGTGCTTCCAGACTCAGCTCCTGGGTGAAAGGGGTGTAAACGGACAGGATTCCCTCAAGGAATTGCCCGTCACTGGGGTATGGATGGAGGGTGATTTTACAGGGTTCGGAATGGAGTGAATGCCCAAATCACTGCAGTGCCAGGCTCCTTGAAGGATCCAAACCTGTGAGGTATTCCTGCTCCATACCATGGCAATATTTCTGCTGCTCACTAATCAATTATAATTCTTAGACAAGCTCCCATATGGTGCCTTTATAAATCACTCTCTCCAGTTATCAAGCCTGTCTTACTTGCCTGACATGAGCTATAAGGAGGGTGGTTTTTAGGCTAATGTTGACTCAAGCGCACAGAATGTGATTTATTTATAGAGTTTCATAAAGTGTTTTAAAAGTCAAAATCCGAGTCCTAAGGAGCTCGACAAAAGGCTGAAGACTCATTCTGCAGTCTCTGCCTGAGCATTGCCATAATAAGCCCTGGTTCAAAGCTAGTCTGTAAATACTTGTTCTCATGGCGCAGAGCGGTCTGGGGGCTCAGGGGCAGCCCCTGCCCAAGGGACTTTAGCTGTGGTTCTTGCTATGGAGCAGCTCTCCATCACAGCGCTTGGCACGCAGGGCAGAGACCCTGGGGACAGGCAAGGGACTTGGGCAGTGACCTGAAGGTTGAGGACTTGGTGGAGGAGCCAGGACAAAGGGTCTGAGGAGAAAATGGAGTAAAGAGAGGAGCCCTTTGCCTCCCCATCAGAGTACAAGAGCACAAGGTCCTTGGAGCACTGGGTTGCTCTGATCCTGAGCACAGAGAAGAAAACCAGGGGCATGGCAAAGTCGGCTGCCCTTGGCAGGGGCAAGACAGCAAAGGACGGGGGGTCTGGGTGCTGGGGTTCATCTCCCCGGGAGACCGGAGCTTTTCCCCGCTCGGCTCCCTCACACCGGCTCGCTTGCTCCCCCCAGTGCAAGCATCCCCCGCGTCTGGCTCCGGGCATCCCTGATCTCCAGTCCGGGATGGTTCCTCCAGCCGTGAGGAAATTCCTCTTTCCAGGCCAGGATTGGGGGCGGGGGGGGTGGGGGGAGGAGAGGCTCTTTCCACTCCTGACAGTGCTCAATAAACAGCATTTTTCTTTTTTTTCCCATGGGAAAAATGCAAGCTGAAAGGAAAACCTAGTGCACCAGCTTGGTGTCATAAGGAAAGGGAACCTCCCTGGGCCTGTTGTGCTTACATGATTTGCATGATCTGAAGAGGATAAGAGTGTGGAAAAGGGTGTTAGGAACCAGAATAAGAAGCCACTGCTACGGACAGGTTTCTCAGGAGTTCTTGGGAAGCTGTCAGTGACCAGCTTTGTTTCCTAGCATGGACAAGTTAGAGCTTGCACCTGTTGCGAAGCAGTTTTGGGGAGGGCCAGAGGAAGCCTGTGGCTTGTTAACATGACAACAAGTTTATGCGAGAAAGCAAAGCTTTTACACTTGGGACCTTAGGGTTCCCACTGGGTTTGTCAAGATCAAAAGGACAACAGAGCTCCCTTAACCCTGGCATTGCACGGCGTAAAACAGCTGCGGTGACACTTTAGATTGCAAACCGGAGGGGCTCGGGATTGCCGGGGTGAGGGTGTTCAGCGTCGCCCGTGGGTGGGCCCCCGGAGGTTCGGCTCTGTCGCCGGGGCCGGGGTTGGGCTTGGGGCGGGCGGTGCCCGGGTCCCCCCCGGCGGGCGGCAGCCGCCTGGGCCGGTGCAGCGCCCCGTCGCGCCCACAAGGTGGCGCCGTAGCATCGCGCAGCCACCGCCGCCGCGCCCTCCCATTGGCTGCGCCGGCGCGTCGCCCTGGCAACCGGTCCTGCGCCCCCCCCCAGCCCCGCTGCATCCCCGCGCCTCCTCCATCGCTGGGGTCTCCCACAAACTCTCTTCCTTTCCCCTTCTCTGCCCTCCCCGCTCTCTGCCGCCGGGCGATCAGCAGCGGCGGGGAGGCACTCACGCGTGTTTGAGTGAAAGCGCGCCCCCGAGCGGGAGGACAGCGGAAGAGGTGAAATCTCTGCCAAACCCGGGTCACCCCGTAACACAAGGAGGGTTGTGCCAGGCTGAACGTTTTGCTGATGCTGCCTCTGTGACTCTGCCGCTCCCAGACCTGAGTACCAGGCGTGTTCTCTTTTCCTTTCCTTCTCTCCCTGCCCCTTTTTCATGCCCTTGTCACTGTCTGAACTCCCAAGCGGCTGTGCTGGTGTTGTTGCACGGTGTGCAGACTGAGATGCCCGTTTCGAGGGTCAGTCGTGCCAAATTCTCCAGGGAAGAACACAGAGGCTTTTTCTGAACCAGACAGCAGCACAGTGAGCCAGGCCTTGGCGCAGAGCTGGGCAGAGGCCTGCGATAGGAACATCTGGTTGGCCGAGTCTGAGAAGCAAATGTACAGACTATCTAGAAACTCCAGAAAATCTTTCAGAGGCCAATTTTTCTTTTCTTCCTCCAGCCAGGTCTCATTCTTGCCCTGGGTGGAGCTAAATTTCTATTCCACTGGGAACGGTAAACTGTGTGCTGAGGGTAGAGAAGGCCCTTCAAACACAGCCCATGGGATGGAGCACAGCCCTCCCAGGCCTTGGCTCTGCACAAATGAGATGTGTTCCCATGCAGATCACACTTAACCCTTTTTGTGCCTGCACTGGGGAGGCACAAACCAACAACCTTGTATAACTAAACAACCCTTCAGCCCACTACTTGTTCTGAGCAGGGAGACGGGAGGCATTGCGCTCGCTGTCGTTTCCAAAACGTCTCAGCAACAGACCCAGGGGGCTGCAGCTACGGTTCCTCCCTCCTCTCCAGCAAGGGCAGGACATCTGGAATGGGTTTGGTTGAGCTGTATTTGCACTCCCAACAGGAGGCTGGAAACCACCCCCTCACTGTGAGGAGTTTGATGCTTTGAACACACTGGATATGACTTAATTTTGAGGTCTTTAAGTTGATTCAGTGATGCATTTGACCCAGACTCTGAACAGTTCTTGGCTGACTGTGTCCCTTCCCACCCCCTCATGCTACTAGTTCGGCGGGCTCTCTAGTCCCTAAGAAATCCTTAATTCATTTCTGATAAACTACACCTGCCTCATTCCCTGTCAACTGTGCTGGGCCCACTGGTCATGCGGTGTCATCGCAGTGGTCTCCTGGCACTGCAGCATCAAGGGAACGGTCCTGAGAGCGCTGCTGCATCCTTCGCTCTGTCAGCTCAAAGGGAAAGTGATTCCTGCAGCATGGGGCCACCCCTGCTTTGTTACAGCCACTACAAGACAGCAGGAAAGCACCACAGATGGGATTTCTCTGCTGACTGAGGAGGGAGGACTGGTCTGGCTACCACAGCCAGTGCTCCCTGCCCTCCCCTCCGGATCCCCTGGGACCACAGCTTTTCTGGTCCCAGCACAGCAGGGATTGTGTAGGGAGAAAGAGGCATTTTCAGCAGGGTGTGACTCCTCCTTCCCTTTCTCCAAGGGAAGGGAGCTCAGCGGAGAGAAGGCAGGGTTTCAGGCCCCTCCTTTGGAGTCTGCATTACCCTCCTCCAAGCCAGCTCAGTAAATTACATTCCTAATTGAAACCATGCCTAGATTATGCTCACCTAAATCACGGGGTGAGCATTTCTGCTTGTAGCGAGGCTGTTTGCAGAGGAGCTCTCCCGGTGTCAGCGTGCCGGGCTCTGTCACTAACAGGCCATTTGGCATTCCAGCACCGTCATAAATTTCTACCCTCCACCATACGTGAGGGTCAGTGGGACCTGGATGGCTCCAGCTGATGCAAACTGATGCAAATGCCTGATGTGAGGCTGTCTAGATGCAAAATCACCTCCCAAGGTCTACGGGTGGGTGGAAGGTGGAAGGAATACAAAGGTATTAGCAACCCATAGAAAGGGGGGTTTATCAACACCCTGGAAGTGCTCTGAGCTCAGGAAGGGGCTGGCGAAGGCTCTCTCGGGAGTCACCACTTCGAGATGGGGTGACAGGCAGGTGAGGAGCCGGGTCTGAGCTCTAGGGCTGTGAGAAGTCCCACATGGCTCTGGGATTTCCAGATGTGGAGGCTGACTGCACCTGGATGACAAGGAGATGCTCAGCACCCCTTGCTCAGGTCAGGACCTTTATGGGGTTCCCAGCCTGGACCTCGGGGTGATGGAGAGGCTGGGCCAGCTCCCAGTGGGATTGGGATGGGATGGGGAGACTGGTCCAGCATCAGGCCCAGCAGACGGCAAGGTCGCTGTGCCCCAGCAGCCTGGATGCTCTGCACAAAGACTGTGGCTTTCGCCACTCCCTTCTTTGGCCAGGGAGCTCTCGCTGCCACGTGGCCTTTTCCACTACAGCTCCCTCCTCTCTGCCTTGCTTTGCTTCTTGCTCTTTTTCTTTTTTCCTCAGGAAACATCTGGAAGCTGAGTGAGAAGCATTAAAAGGGGGAGGGGAAGAGAAAAGAAAAGGAAAAAAAGCAAGGGGGAGGAGATCTTGGGAACACCATATGATTTCACTTTCCTAAGACAACTGCAATTATGCCTCTGAGGCTTTACCAGTCACTGTAGATTCAAACCATGCTGGATGATGTAAGTGGGAAAATATGAAGGGCCTACTGGCTCCACTGTCTGCTTAAAAACAAAGATTAGTTTCTGGCATTTTATTTAACATTGTGAATCAGAAGGGTGCTGTCCAGATGGGCTTTTTCTTTACTGCTTTCCTAGCCTTGGTTGTGCTCAGTGATCCCTTGGGAGAGCGAAATGCCTCCTGTATCTATCCAGAGCAGCCTCCTCTGTCCTGCAGCAGTCCGCTCCTCCCACGAGTCCCCAAATCCCCACGGACAGAGCCGGGGCTGGGTTGCTCGCAGCCGAGACACATCCCAGGCTGGTCTCTTCTTGCTCACACTGACAAGCGACTATTTATTTTTTTGGAAGCCCAGTTGGTGAATAGGGTAAGCAGGAGCTGTTGGTCCCAGTTTAGCAACAACGAGGACTCCTGTTTTCCAGCTAGCTTGCCTGTTGGATGCTGGCTACTGGACCAGTTTGGGGAGGTTTGAATGCGATGTCTCTGTGCAGAGCCTGGAGCCCAGCACTCAGACAGAACCGCTTGAAAGGATAAAGGTGTTGCTGTTGGATTTAATGGGCTTTCCATTTGAAAAAGCAGAAGGCTGCAGGAGAGCTGGGCTTTCAGCTGACAGGGGTTAAACTGTCATAAAACAGGCCCGGAAATAATGGAGAAATTTCCTCCACCCTCCTTTCCCATGGGAAGAAATCAGGTGTCTAAATCAGGAGAGGAAATCCCCTGCCAAAAGTTGCCCAGAGCCACCACTGCTGATGCTGGGGGAGCTGGGGACTGAGCAGAGGTATTAGAAAAATGTACAAGTCACTCCTTGGCTGCAAATAAAGAAGCAATTTGGGTTTCTCTTGTTTTCCCTTTTTTTTTTTTTTTTAAATAATGAACAGTTCTGGATTGCAGCATGTCTGATTAAGCAGCTGACGTGAGGACATGTCAGTGATTTGCTCTCATTAATGAAAGCTCCAGTGACTCGAGGTTTCCCAGGGCAGCAGCTTTGGAGAAAGCCAGCACTGGGCATCGCTCGTGGGGCAGGACTGGGCCAGTCACCACAGTGCCCATCAGCCTCTGGGGTGGTGCTGGGGTCCCTTCTCCCCACAGGGCATGGGTCTGGGCTGGGGATTACAGAAAACAGGCACTGCTGGAGTTTCTATGTAAAAGTCTTTCTAAATTGAGGGGATTGTGCTTGCTCATCACACATGAGGGCAGAGAAGATTCTCCAGGAGTTTTGGCTAAAAAAAAAAAAAAAAAAAAAAAAAAAAAAAAAGGACTATTTCCTAATCTTTCAGCTGCTGAAGCTCAGAAAATGTTGGTCCTCAGCTGGAATTTCTCAGCTCACTGTCGCTGAAGATACAGACCCAGGATTGTTGGAAGGAAAATATCCAATGCAAAAACTCGAGTTTCATCAGTTTGTTAGGAGAAGCAAAAAAACCCCAACCCTAAAATCAAATGCAGGGGTGGAAACAACTATGTCAGTGAACTCCTGACCACAGGAGTGGGACACAGCATGGCCTCATGGGGCAGTGGGTGGCTGTGGTGGCATCATAGATGGTCCCCAGTATCCCCATGTCCCAGTCAGGCCTGGCTTGGGCTGCTGGGCTGTGTGGCCAGGGTTTTTGAAGGAACCCTGAGCAGGGCAGGAGTGATGGGGGATGCTCTACATCCCCTCTTTACCACAGATCTCCCATGCTGAAGTGCTGTGTGGTGGTGAAACGCCCCTGCCTGCACTGCCTTCCCTCCTCCTCCCTGTCACTGAAGGGATGGAAAAATTCAGCCAACTTGAGTAAAACCTCCACAAAGATCTGCCTTGTCTGAAACCCATCTTCTGCCTACCATGCCTGGGGACCCCCACCCTGCTGTGCTGGGGGGTCCTTGCCTGTCCAGCTCTCCCCCATCTGTGTCTCTCCCTGGGCTGGAGTCAGAAACAGCCCATCAGCTCACGTACAGGAAGGTTTTGCTGCAGATTAGCCCTCCTGGGGTTTTCCTGGCATCTCTCCATCAGCTTGGAACCTTTTCTTGCTTTGCAATTTAAAACAACAGAGAG
Organism: Tetrax tetrax; assembly: GCA_009806455.1. Lineage (NCBI taxonomy): Eukaryota > Metazoa > Chordata > Aves > Otidiformes > Otididae > Tetrax > Tetrax tetrax. The sequence continues at coordinate 619,631 of WHYT01017265.1, read as the reverse complement.
ATCCTGGCAGAGCTTTGGCTGCCAGAGGGAATTTGTGATAAATCCAGGGAGTTCATAAAACCCAGCGATCGGAGGGACCCCCGAGGGCCACAACCCAACCATGGAGATGCAGCCCTCCTTCACAGCTCCCTCCCCAAAATTCCTCACCATGCAACCCAGAGGCCAGCTCTTTCCTGCCTTGATGCAGCCCTGAGCACACATGGGGGAGGGGGGGATGGCAGCCCCCTGAGGGACCACGTGCCGCAGGGTTTGGGTCCTGAGCATCCCTGGGGACAGTGGGGAGCCAGGAGTGGGTTTGCACTGAGGCCGGGGGGCTCATGGCAGACACCACCCTGCCCTTACCAGCACAGCCACAAGCACTGGAGCCATCTCACAAAGACCTTACGGTGGAAACAGACCAGAAGAAGGAAGTGTTAGTATCTTAGGTTTTTCAGACAGAGAATGAAAGTGGAAGAATTAAGTGACTTGCCCAAGGTCCGTCAGGGAAAATATCAGAGATGCTGGGAAAAGGGTCAGATTTTCTGAGCTTCTTGATGCTCAAGATGTGCCCCAGGCTGCAGGGCACAACCTGGGCACTGGGCTCAGGGCTGGCTCCTCTCTTCAAGACATTTCCTAAGAAAACCTGGAGTAGCCAAAGGTGGGGGAGATCAAAGCAAAATAAACCCAACAGTGATGCTGTGCAAGGATCAGCTTTGGCTGCTTCCCCAGCTTCCTAAAGCATCATCCTCCAGGGATTTGTGCTGCAGGAGACTTGTAACAGCTCCCTGTTCATCAGGGCCCTACTCAGAAGCTAAAACACCACACGTTCACTCACTCACTCCCCCCTCACAGTGGGATGAGGAGAAGAATCAGGAAATAGAAGGCAACAAAACTCCTGGGTTGAGATAAAAACAGTTTAAGAGAGCAACAGAGGAAAAGAAAACAGAGAAGGAAAACAAACAAACAAAAATCAATGACAGAAAACACTGAAGCAGGTAACTTACAGTACAACAGCTCAGGGTGGATCCTGGTGCCCAGCTCCCTGCCAGGCAGCCAAACCTGACCCCCAGCCCCATCCCCACTTCATACCCTGAGCCTGATGGGCCAGGGCATGGAGCAGCCCTTGGGCCAGTTTGGGTAAAGCATCCCAGCTGGTGGGCAATCAGTGACCTGTCCCAGCTGTGTCCCCAGCCACAGGGGCCACCAGCTCCCCTCCCAGCTCTGGTGAGAATTAACTCTGTCCTAGCCAGAACCGGGACAGAAGCAGGACAGAACCAGGGAAACAGCTCTTTGCAGATTAAAGAATTCAAATGTTTGCAGCTCGTGGGGGCTTGCAGCCAGCCTCCTCCAGCCCCTCTTTGCAACGGATTCTCCTCTCCAAATGTCCTTTGTGACACAGAGACAGTCCTGAGAAGATATTTAGGGACCTGAGTCACACCAGTTTCCACCAATTGGGTGTTGAATGGAAGACACCCACCTCCTCCATCACTCGCCTTTGCTTTCCTGATTGCCACATGAAGAAAATATTCCTCTTTTACTGCTGTTCTTTACACAGGCTGTTACCCTGTGCTGTTTCAGCTCGTGTTACAGCTCTGGGCTCTCTGTTTGAAGCCAAGACTAATCCTAAATCATGAATGGATATTAAGCAGGTGGGGTGAAGGCAAGGGCACCACACAACGTGCCTGGCTAAACTCCTCCAGTACTGGAGGAGCCCTGGCAGGTCTGGGAGCCAGTGCTTCCCAGTGCTACCTCTGTGCTGCCACTGCCTCTTCCTCTCTCCTCCTCCTCCTCCATCCTCTCCCACAGCATCTCCTTCCTGGACGGTCCCTCAGGGTTGCAGCCCCCACAGAGCACTGATGGATGCCTTGTAGCTTAGGGCATTTAGCTCCAGAAGTGCTTTAAAGCACTGAATTTGCCTCTTTTTTTTTTTTTTTAACCCAATTAAAATGTTCATTCAAGGACTTCAGGACTCAGATTACAGCAGTTAATTCTCTTCCACATCCCCAGGCACATCTTGCTCACTTGCTTAGGCAAAATGAGGGAAAGTATTTCAGCTTCTACCTAACCCCACGACTTCGGCTGTCCCTTTGGTGGCTGGGAACTGAGCCTAGACATGAAATAATGAACTAAAATCCTTCGCTGTATTGACCAAAGAAAACAAGCTGTCAAACAGAAATATTCCCCCGCTTCTTTTCGTAGCGTACCGAGTCTCCTTCCCATCTGCAGGTATCGTTATGTCAGGAAGGCAGCGCAAGTAACTCAGCAGGAAATTGTCAGCGCCAGCATGTGATGCTGTTTGTAGAGCATAAATCAGTCTAGGAAATGAAAAGCGCTATCTTCTTTTTTTCCAGGTTTGCTCAGCGTTTTATACCTCTGCAGGGATGTTATGAAGGAGATTTTTTGGCAGATTAAACCTGAGCCCAACATGCGTCGTTAGGGCCTTAATTATGTTCAGTCTTCTCTGTGCCGTTTGCATTAGACCATAATATCTCCCTCTCCTGAGCTCCGGCGAACCCCAGCAGAGTCAGCGTCTCCATTTAAGCAGGAAAATGCTGGTGGAGAAGCTGAAGCTCCCCACGTTTGCTGGCTTTCAGCTCTTGGCTCAGCCTGGAGAAAGGAAGAAGCCAGGGCAATTTCATCTCCTCTTTCAAATGGGTTTCCCACCCCGGCTGGGGGAAGCTCCTGCCTCCACAGCGGCGGTAAATGTGATGGGGGATAATCCAGCAAACTGGGCAGGGATTTCTAGGTGTTGAAAAGCAAAGACTGGTTTTGAAAGGGCAGCTTTGTCCAGAGCCTGCCTGCAAACACGGGGGGTTGTTGGCCTCCGTATCCGAAGTCAGGAGCAGCCCGAGCTGAGTCGCGCGCGTGCTGCAGCGCTCACAGTGCGGTGCGGTTGATATTGTCTGTGAAGCAGAGAGAAACTTTGCAATTACCCTTCAGTCCTGTTTAAAGATGACCCGAACCACCAAGCCCTGTGATGAACGCTCCTCTAGGTAAACAGAAAGCGGCTGTCCCATTCTCCATCTGGGATAACGCAGGGGAGGAAATGTCTGACGTTGTCCAATACCTGCCAGCAAATACGTGGCTCACAGGCTCGTGGGAACAAATCAAATCTTACCAACAAGTGGCATCTGGGTGGTGATGGTCCTATCAGGCTGGCGTGCACGCTGTTCCCGTGTCTGGGTCTCTAAAGGCTCGTTCTGCCTCCTTGTACTTTGGCATTGCCAATTTTAGGGTTCACATCTTTGCCCTCCTTTCCCCCATCCCTCCTGCCTCTCTTCCTTTCCAAAAAGCAAACCAGAGCTGATGGTCGTGTTTCTCGGAGCTCACACAGCGCCCACGCTTTAGTGGTTGTTCAGAGGGCCCAGCTGAGGCCGTGAATTCTCCAGCAAAGCAACAATCAGTAGGAATTTTCCTAGACAGCTGCTCCCATCTGCTCTGCGGGCTGTTTGTGTTTGCTTAGTGAGGATAGCAGAGCTTTTGCTGAACTCACATGGTTTCTTGCAGTTGAGTTTGACAGAGTGAGATGAGCTATTTAATTTAAGCCAGTTCCTTTTTTTTTTTTTGCAAAGAGCCTAGCTGAGAGTCTTGGTTTCAGCTGCGTGATAATGCTGCATAGACCAAAACCACTGAGAAGACACAAGTGTTAGAAATGTCTCGGCTGCTTGGCTGATGAGCTGTAGAAACAGAATGAGCTTTTTGCATGGCCTTGTGTTCAGCGCAATCATTGCATTTTTGTGTGGGTTTGCTAAACGCCACAGGTTTCACTCAGCTGCACAGGGAACAAACTCTTCCTTTCTTCCCTGCTCTCTGCTGCTCAGATTGCAAATTCAGCTGTGGCTCGTGGCCCTGGAGACCACAACGGTACGTCAGGACTGCAGATCCCGAGCTGTAACCGGAGCTGCAAAGCTGGGAGGAAATGCCGTTTCTGGGATGCTTTGGGTTTGCAGGGAAGAGGGTATCTTTGGGAAGGCGGTCGCTGTGGGAGTCCTTGCCCCAGCCTTGCAGATGCTGGGGTGTAGCCAGGCATCACTGGGGCTAAAGGAGCCCTTGCTGGAAGCAGATAACTGGGCTAATTCATGGGCACAGCTACTTCCAGACAAACGGTCTGGAAATGGGACCAGCTCTTTGCTGGTGGGGGAGGAAATCTCTGCTCCACAGGAACGGTTGTTCTTACGCTCCCTAAGAGCATCGTTTGCTGCAGGGGACCGAAGGCACGGGAAAGTCAGGGGGCTTGTTAGAATCTTCAGGATTCCTTCCAGCTGAGTGGCCAAGAGGGATGGAGAGCGACCATGTGGGGCCAGCGTAGCTCTCGGAAACACAGGTATGGTCCTCAAATATGCACATGCCCATGATCAGGGCTTCCTGTTATTCCTGTGATCCATGTAATATCATCAAGACTGTCTAACCCTTTGGGAAGTGCCATTTCCCCTTTCCAATGAGCAGGATTAACCACCAAACTGGTAGAGAGGTCTCCAGAAGGCCCCATGGTGCATCCCCTAATACCAATTTTCCCCAAATTCAAACTTTTCTGGCCACCAAAGAATTATTACGAAGTGTTGCTCTAGCAGCCTTGTGAAGCTGGACCCCGCTGCGTGCTGCTCCGCTATCATCTGGAACGCGTTTGGGATAGCGTGCGGCTCAGCCTTGCATCTTGAGCCCAGCCAGGCTCTCAGTTCATCGCGCAGAAAGGCTACGCCACGTTGTGATGCTGCACAGCCCCCAGGCGTTGATGCGATGGGTGGGAAGAGACAGGGAAAGTATTACATCAAACCTGCTGGGCCCTGGAGGAGATTTTTATAGGGGTAATGGAAAGCTGAAGAGTGAACTGGAGACCATAGGCAAATAAGCTCATGATTTTTATACAGTACCGATGCTCTTCAGGCTGGTTACGCCAGGTCCTGGGTGCAGGCAAAGATGGAGAGGGGAGGCAATGGCAGCATTCCCTGATCTGAGCTCACTAGGACATTGTCTCTAGGACAGGGGTGTCCTCCTGCCTCCTCCTGTGTTCTGTCCCACAGCCCACCTCAGAGCCTGCCTGCCTGCTTTCTTATCAGCCTCTCAAGAGGCTGCTTTCCATTTGGTTTTGATTTTTGTCTCCTGCCAAGCTGCTATTCCTTCTTTATGACCTGACATCTGTTTCTCAAAGGAGAGCATGGTGACAAGGGTGCTTTGTCCAGCCACCTTTCTGCAGAGGAATTAGGCAGTGCTGGCTGTCGTGCTTAAAATGGGGCATTCGAAACCCTTGGCCTTGTGGACTTGGCACGAAACGTCCCTTCTCCATCTTAAAGTATGAGTACGGCTGGCCAGGCTGTGTTCGCTCTGCCTGTGTGCTGTAGGTGTTTGGTTTCCCCTTTCCCCGAGGTCTTTGCTATCCCAAGGGACATGCCAAAAGCACATGCCCATGCCCATCCCATGCCCATGTCCATGCCTTTTCACCTGAGCTCTCCTCTCCCTATCACAGTTATCAGCCAGAGAGATGTGTCTTGCAGCCTGTTTGTTTTGTAGAGTGTTTGGAGTTATACAAGTGGATGCCATGTCATTTCTGTCCCCAACTGGCCAGGTGGCCACTGGCACCACGAGCAGGGTGCAGCACCTGAGCCCGCAGGGGATTACATGGCTCTGGTCCCGGGTGGCAGCGGGGAGCCTGCGGGCATCCTATGGACAAAACTTCACTGTGGGATGGAGGGCAGGGGCAAAGTGTCACATCCAAAAAGACTTGTGCCAGCCCCATCTGTGAGCATCCCCAAACCTTCTCTCCTCGTGCCCCAGGGCTGCCCAACACCAGCCTCGTTGGCTGGGTGAGCGGTGCCTGCGGGGGACGGGAGGGGGATGCTCGAAGGGGTTGAGCTGGGGGGGCAGGGGAATGAATAGCGCTTCTGTTCAGCGCAGAGGGCTTGGATTTCAGCTCGGGGAGGGAGTGTGTGCTGGAGCAGCAGGAGAGGCCCTGGTTTACAAAACAAATAAACCACTGTGGCTTATAAGCACGAGTAATCTGTTATTCTAAAGGGTTCAGGGATAATTTACCACCTGATGTCAAACTCCTCTGCATTTTGAAAGGGAAGTTAACAAATGGAAGCTGAGACAGAGAAGGGGAAAGGCTGATTTCCCAAAGCTGCTTTGTTTTTTAACTCCCTTAACCCAGGCTGTTTAAGCCCAGCATGTTTCTCTGCTCCTGGGGACGGGGATGGAGGTGGGCACAGCTTTCCCCTGATAGCAGGCAGCACGTCTGCAGAAGGGCTGGGGGGGGCTGTCATCCCAGCACTGCCCACCCCGTCCCATGGGCTGGGGACACTCTGGCACCGCTCGCCCCGACGCCTCTGGGTCACCTCTCTGCCAGCCCCAGAGGCAGTGTCAGCAAGAACCCCATCGCGAGGACATGGTGGGGCATCCTAGGGTGTCCACCTGCATCTGCTTCGGGGTCAAACCCTGAAATCCTCAGAGGAAGAAATACTCAGATTTTTTCCTTTGGCAGCTCCGTCTGCCTCCCGACAATCACCGTGGCCACCCCTTCCCGGTTTACATGACATCATTCCAGCACAGTCTGCGGCGGTCAGGGTGAGCTTTTTTGTTTGGACTAATTTAATCTTTCCATTTTCAAAACTGCTGATTTTATAAACAATTCTAAGCCAGAGGCTGAGCTGGATGCTCTGTTTCCTTGAAGTATGGCACTTGCCCAGCAGTGCTATGTGAAAATCTTATCTGGACAATTCTGTAACCATAGGCAATTGATGTCTGAGATTCCTGGGAACAAAGTATAAGGAAAAGGGCAAGTATCCTATGCACACAGTGACAAGTTCATAAGCCATCAGAGTGACTCAGGAGTCAGAATTCTTCCTAGGAGCTTTCTGCTGTCTGGGGGATAGAAACATCAGCCCAATCCTTAACTGGGAGCAGCAGCAAGCTCTGGTTTTCTAACCTCCAGCACCCAGACCCATCAAGCTTCATGGATCAGCTCCAGTGTTTGCCATTTCCTGGCCCATCGCATCAGCTCTTTGCCTTAGCGTGATGTCTCCATATGCGCTCGGTGGAACCAGAGACACCCAGGAGGGATGACAGCTTTGTCTGGGGCAGGAGATGTCTCTCTGAGATGTCCCTGTCACACAAGCACTGCATGAGGGGTCTCATCTCGCTGTTGGTTTTTGGGGACACAATGGAGGGCTGTGAGGTGCGGGGGAGGGTGGGAGCAGTGAGGGTCAGGCTCTCATTGCTGATAAAGATGAGCCGTGCTGTGGGAAAAAAAAAAAAGTAGTTTTGGAAAGAGGGAGGAAAAAACGAACAGCAAGAACTCCTTGCAGCCTTGAAACGCCCTTCATCTCCCTGCTGACCCTGCTGTCTGCTTGCTCTTGGAGCAGAAGCCCAGCGAGGAGGAGCGTGTGGATGTGTGTCCTGCAGATGCTGGGCTGAGGTCAGCTGGGGACTTGGGGCCTCCCTGGCGAGGGCCGGCTGGAGGGACAGTGCCTTGTATGTGCTTTGCAAAAGCCAGGGCAAAGCCAAGCTTACTGCCAGGCTTGCCCCCAGCCAAGTTTGCAAACCCAGCCCTGAAGTGCTGCAGGATGCTGAGCAAATTGGTCCGCTGCTGGAGTTGACTGTCCGCTCAGACTGGACACGGGTGTGAAATGTTCCCAGGCTGGCACGTAGCGAGCAGCCAGTGCTGGCTGGAGAGCAACTGGGAGGAGGTGGGGACAGGTACCATCCCCAGCACCTGCCTGCACCCCTGAGAAAGGCACAGAGCATCCTCGGTAGCAACAGGGATGGGACCACAGCCTGCAGGCACATCGGGGGTTTTATGGGGTCTAGCCCGGGGCGTTGCATCTGCCTTTGGTGATGGGAGCCTGGCAGCACCCTCCCACCTTCCGCTCTCAGGGGTCCCATTGGAGGTGTTGCCGCTGCCCCTCCTGCCTCACAGCCAAACCCGGCCATGGGCTGTGCTCCCCTGCCTGCTGCAGGCTCTGGCAGCCGGAGCCAGGAGGAAAGCATAGATGGCACATCGAAGCCCTGTCTGAGCACCTGGCTGCTCGCCCAGCCCCAGAACGGGGTGGTGTGGGCTCACTGATGGCTCATAGGGTTGTGCTGGCACTGCTGGCTGGCTCTTCGAGACGTGGCAGGTGCAGGATCCTTCCGGCGTTATCCAGCTGCATGTTTTCATGAAACTTCTTCAGAACTTCCCCTGGGGCCTCTGGGCCTCCGCCAGATTTGGCAGAAGTTGGCAAGGAGGTTTGAGAGGAGGATTGGCAGCTATGCAGGCAAGGCAATGGCCTGAACACTGTTTGCAGAAAGCCAGGCTGAGAACTGAAATTACTTCAGTCCTGCTGTGGAAGCCCTGATCCCCTTCCTGCAGGTCCTGCCTCTGCTCAACACTGAAACCCAGTCACTTCTGAGCTGCCCAACGTAAACTGGAAACAGGCACATGCATGGGGTCGGAGCAGGACCCTGCACTCCCAGAGCAGAGGGCAATGCACCCCAAAATGCAGCCCCTCCAGGCACCAGCCAGCCGCCCTCGTGGGACTCATGTTCTCTGCAGCGCCTGGGTGCAGGGCATGGCACCCTCTGCAAGGTGCTGCGCAAACCGGGATAAAATGGGATTTCTGTCCCAGAAAACTGTTTCTATTAAAGGGCAACTTTTGAGGAATGGTTTTTCCTTTCCCCTTTTATTAAATCTGTGCAAGCTGGAGTCCCAGATTTATTACTATCCAGGGATCCAGCAGGCACGAGGGGCTGATTAGAGACAGACCAACACTTTTTAAGGACAAGGACAAGAGGTAAGGCCATCCTCTAGCGTGACACTCGCAGTTCCCGAGCTTTGTGTGTCTGTAAAAGTTTCTCCCAGGGCTGCTGGGAACTGCAGGCTGGGATGTCATGGAAAATCGGGGAGCAAGGCTGGGAAGAGAGATGTCTGGGCTTTAGGTGTGCATTTGCCAGTAAATACACCAAAAAAAAAAAGCTGCCGGTGAGCTGTGGTTCCCTGCAGCTCTTTGATTTCTGGAGCAAAACATTGTTACAACACAGGAGATGGGAGCTGTGGGATGCTGAGTTCAGTGTAAAGCCCTGTCCGGAGAGGGGCTGGTTGGCTCCGGGTCTGTTATGCGCTCTAGGGATTTTGGCTTTAAAGAGAAGCCAATGGCTGGGACACGGCTTTCTCCAGGCCGGTTTTGCAGATTAGAGATGTTTCACGTCAGTCGTGGCTGAACTCCTGAACTCCTACACACTTCCCAGCGCCGTAGCCCAGCTCTGGGCTGGCCCTGGCTCCAGGGAAAGCTGTCCCATCTGCCCCCCCCAGGATATGGGGGGATGTGGCTCCCCAGGGGTGGCTTTTTCACCAATGGAGCCCCCGTCACTTTTGGCCCTTGCTAATTCAAAGCAGGCGGTGGGACTGAGCCCTTCCGGGTGTCAAGAGCCAGAGGAAGTGACATCCAAAAAATCCACAAAAATGGTAAAAGTGTGCATCCGGGCCGTGCACTCAATGGTAGCTGATTCATGGGGGAGCGTGGTCTGTCCAGAGAGCAATATTTGGTGAGAGATCCCTCGGGGGCTTGCTCTGAAAAGAGAAATTGGCCAGTGCTGTAGCCACTTTTTGAGCATTCCTCGGAAACGGGGCTGTGATGGGAGCCTGCAGTCAGGCAGGACGGTTTGGGTGAGGACTGGAGCTGCCCTGGGGCTGTGGGGTCCTGCCTCCTGCCACCATGTCCCCCAGCATCCCCCAGTGTGGGTGCATGGGAGCAGGGCTGTCCCCCCGGGACCCTTCACCCACAGATCTGGAGCCGTGCGGGTGCTCAGGTCCCGAGCGGGGCAGCCCGGGGTGCCGGTGCGGGCTGTCGGGGAGCCACGGTGGCTGGGGCCGTGCCTCAGCAGAAGGGAATGTTCTTCTTGAGAAGCGTTAGAGGCAGCCTGAAACGCCCCGTCCAGACCTCATGAGTCACCCAGCACCGCACACGCGGGCTCCGACACAGCCAACATCCCTCGGAGCCAACGGCAACACTGCGTCGCCTAGCAATCGGGAGCAACCCTACAATAATAAACCGGAGGGAAAAGCGCTTATAATCCTATACACCAAACCATATAAGATCATTATGTTTGACAAGGATTTTCCAGCAGACAGTGACAGTGTCTGCGAGTGTGAGGAGGGAAAGTAGAGGCAGAATTTTTGTCTGATGCAGCCTCAAGCTCACAGCTCCTCCATCCTTTTTCCCTTCCCCATTTCCCACTACCCATCACTATTAAAGCTTTTTTTTCTGAATCCCTTGCACAGGGGGTGGCTCGCCAGCCTTGCACGGCCGGCAGTTGTTGCAGCCTGCCACGTGGACCCTCCAGACCCCCGCCCTGGCCGTGCGATGCCCCCAGAGCCCCGCTGATGTCAGTGGGAGCTGCTGGCTGCAGCTGGACCGCATCAGCAGCCAGGTCCACGTGTTGCCGAGCGGCAGCGGGAGCCTCTCCAGGGATCACAGTGGAATCAGGCCTTGACTACTCCACGCATCTTCTCTGGATGGTGCCTTCGCATGTGGTTGGCTTTACTTAAGCCCCTCCTCGAAATATAAGCATGTGCTTGAACGCCGTTTTCAGCGTGGGATACATCCCTCCATGGTGGCAGAGGAAAGGGGAAGCTACTCTGACCTGGGGAAAATGCTTCATCCTGAAACATGTTGTCTTTGCTGTTGGAAAAGACGGATCCTTGGAAAGAGGAAGAGGGCAGCTCTCCAAAAGATCCCTGTGAAGAGGAATAGTTGTGGCCTCCTGCTCCTTCGGCCCCGCAGGCGGGCTGACTCCAGGGGTGGGAAGAGGTGCAATGTGGGAAAACACCAGCTATTAGTGTCTCCGAGTGCTTCAGCGATGAAAAGAAGCACCATTAAATGTTCTGAAATTAGGTATAAATTAACTGGCCTGGCTCTGGTCATTTATGATGTCTTTCAGGTTAAAAAATGGTCCTCATTTCTAAGGATTTAGAGTCTCCACCTGCCTTTAATGGGACTGTTCTCCCTACAGCTATTGCCGTAGGTAAAGACTTAAAGTCAAACAATAATTACTCCCAGGAAAGAAACACTGTTTTCCTGTCATGTTCCATTAAATAGTTCACTGCATGAGCCAAAGAATTAATGGCCTTATTATCTCGCCTTCAAAATATATCATATTTAAGAGGAGAAGGCAGCTCTGAGGAATACAGAAGACACCGGGGATGCCACTACCCGCAACAATACGGCTGTTGGGATGTTTAATATTTTTTATCTCAGTATTGGCTCAGCCACCAAGGGATGGAGAGGGGCGGTGGGAAGGGACCCCAGACCAGGAGAGGTGGCCGGGCAGATTGGGGACATTCCCTCTCCGTTGGGATTTGCTTCCTGCAGGGATGAGGTTTGCTTTTCACCCTCGGTACGTGCCATCAGCACCATCCCAGCTTCGCCTGGCGTGGTAGGTATTTGTGCTGCGACACGAGGGCTGACATCCGCATGTCTTTGTGTGATGGCAGATATCAGCTCGGGATGTGAATGTGCTGCAGCCACGCGCTGGCAGCAGGAACCTGAAATTCATTTGATTAATTCGCATTGTTGTTGTTTCTCCTTGAGCTGGAGAACCTGGCAGCCTCCAAATCATTTGGAAGTACATCAGATCCCCCAAGGAAAGAGAGACAGAGCTTCCATCCCTCCTCCACAACTTCGGGGCTCTTCAAGGAAAGGATTTGGAGCGGCTCATCTCCCAGACACCTGCGGGCACACTCAGGCACATAGTGTGCACATAGGTGCGGCGCTGGAGGCTGAATTCCCCGTGGCTGTAGGGCTGCATATTCCACCTCTCCGACTCTCTGAGTCTGGGGATTAAGAGATTTGCTCAGTTTTGATGAAGTTTGAGCAGTTCTACAAAGGCTCTGATGATGCTCAGCTACTCACAGTTCAGCTCAGGCATTCGTGATGTCAGAGGAAGATGTGGCAGAGGAATGCCCTGCCCAGATCCCTTTTCTCTGTACACCCCTCTGCAGAAATCCCTCTAGAGAGATCTCAAAGTTCAGCTGATGGCACAGACACTGGTCCCAGGGTCTCACGCGGATGCTCGGCCAGATGGATGCAGTTCCCCTGGCTGAGCTGGGGCTCATTGCACCTCCAGAAACACATGGTACAACTGTGGCTGGCTCGATCTTCTCACCCGCTTCTGCTGGTTTTGTTTCCTAGTTAGCTTTCAAGTAAGCAGTGATATGGGCTTTTTTTTCTTTTGCTTTTCGTGAATATTAAATGGCAGAGTGGAAATGCAGGGAAAATCACTCACGGCTGTCATGGCCCCGTGCCCATGCTGCCTCATTCGTCAGTCCTTAATTAAGTTAAGGACAGATTTGCCAATATTTTCATCTCCTCATTTTATGGGGTCAGTGGGAGAGAATGAAAGCCCTCTGGTTGTGTCTTTTTATTTTTTTTTCCTTGCTCAGGAGGTGGATCTCCCGTGCTGAGTGCCCATGGAGCACAGGCGTTTCGGGGCCATAGCACCCCATGGAGCTGGACCGGCTTATGCCGTCTCCTCCAGTTCTCACTCAAGGGCTTCTCTCCCCTCAGGGCTGTCACCGAGAGGCACTTGGTGATGCAGATGGATGCAGGACACCGTCTCTCACCAAGGGCACGGGGCTGCCCCACGCCAGCACAGCAAAGCCTGGGCTGACTCTATCTGCTTTCACCTGGCCTCACATCCCAGAAAGCTTTTTTTCTGTCCTGTGCGTCTCTCTGGACTCTTTTCCAAATGTACCAGGAAGTCCAGGAAAGCACAAAACAAAAAGGAAATAAATCTCCATGAAATTGCTTCAAGGTTTTACTTTTTTTTTTTAGGTTCTGCTACACTGGTCCTTGCAGACTAAATGTTATCTTTCACTTCTGGATGGACATAGCCACTGTAAAATTTTTAATAGCACCTTCCTTTTCTGAACAGCAGTCTAGAAGGCTCATTTTTATATGCTTTAGTCTATATTTATTTCTTTACCTACTTCTGTTTCAACACCAATACTGCTGAAAAACTGAAACTGCTTTGAAGACGAAGGAGCACTCTGCTGCTGATTTGTTTTCTGCTTCAGCCTGATGACATCCATCTGGTTTGCATGATCTTTTCAGATAAGGGGGCTGGGCCCAATGGCACTTCACAGTTGAAAAACATCTCTGCAGCCTTGCAGGGTACTTGCAGCATACAGCCCTGATCCAGTGAGTGTAATTCTATGCGAGGCAGTGAACTCAGCTGAGGACAGCGGGATGTCTTGGAGTGACACCAGACATGCATGGACGCAGATGCTGTTGGGGTAGGAAGCATCTCCTTTGAAATTGAGCTTGGAAGGAAGTGCTGGATGCCAGCAGGCACACTGAACCTATTTTTGTTACTTAAAATATTGTTGACACCTGAGGTGTAATCAGTATGGTGTTTTGCAACGTTCTCTAAAATGCTGCTTTTAATTCTTATTTGATTTCTTCAGGTACTACTGATGTTGTGGCTTGGGGGTTTTTCATTGTTTTTTTCAATTATCAAAATGTTCTTTTCCCACATTGAGGGAACACTCTCTGCCTTCCTCTTGTTCCACAGAGGCGACTAAAAAGCCAAATTGCAAGAATGAAAAGAAAGTCAGGCTCACCATTATTAGCCAATCCATCTGCTTATGGCTTTAGGATTCACAAGCTAATATTCCCACAGTTCTACTTGGGCACAGGAAAATGGAACATTAGCCAAAAATTGTCTTGAATTTCTCTGGGTAGGGAAAAATATAAAGCTAATGCCCTCTTGTGGCTCCTTACAGCAAAATGTTTGGCTGCACAGCTGTCTCACCTTTTGGTTGTCATAGGGTGGGAAAGATATTAGAGTTGTGTGGCCCTCTTTTTATTTCAATGTGAATTTAAGGGCTGTGGAGGCAAGGTGGTGTCTGGCTCATGCGTGCGAGGGAAGCCCAGGGCATCTCCTGATCCTAGGGCAGGGCTGTGGCAAGGCATGCCGTGCTGGATGGGCTGGGATGCAGGTAGCAGACCCCGTCTGTAAGGCAGTATCCCAGCTCCCAGTCTTGGCAGGCTGTTTCTTGCCAGAAAGGGATGGTTTTAGAAACGTTTAAGTCAGTTTTGCAGATTTGGACGTGGTCCAAAAAGCACAGGGTTTTTATCCTCCCAAGGCAAAACTGCCAGGGGGCACCAGGGATGGAGAAGCCCACTGCCTGTCACCCAGCTGTCCATCCACCATATCCATCCTTTCTAGCACACTTTGCAGGAACACTTAGCTTTAAATAAAATAATTTGGAGGTCTTCCTCAAAGCCCAGTTCTTACTTGCTTTTGAACTGCTCTGAAACGTACAGTCATTGCCTTTCATTGGTGCAAGGCATCCAATGACACATCCAAGTACATCTGAAAGATTTTTTTAAAGTATGGACATTAACATATAATAAAAACAATAAAAATTATCTATATTTTAGAGCCCATATGCCTGCCTCCACACCAGCCTTCCAGGAAAGACCTCTATCAGCATCTGCTTCTGATTAAACATCATTGGGTTCCAGCCCAAAATAACTTCAAAGATTTATTGACTTCCATGATTTCTAAATAGCTCCCAAAGAGCAGCGGAGAGCCTGGCTTCAGCTCCGCTAGCCTGGTGGGATGAGATGGTTCTCTATGCTCCTTATCCCACAGATTACCAGAATATGGAGCCAATCATCCTCTGTTTGAATGTTAACTTAAAAATATTTTGAAATTTTAGGAATTTAGGACTAATATAGCTGCTGAGCAGATCAGAGATGGAACCAAAGGTCCGCATTATCCAACATCCTACCCCAGCAGTGACCTCCCATCGCCTGTGAGAAGTTCCTATCCATTTGAAGTTAGTGTCCTCAAACAGGAGGACTCTAGCTCCTCCTTGCATTTGTTACAGTCCTTCTTGCAAGTGGCTAGCCTCTTTCCAAATAAATTCTGAGCATCTGATCAAGCCCCAGGAGTATCTGGTGGCTGGGAGTGTCACAAGCTCCAGGACCAGCCTCGCTGCTGAGATGTTCTGCAATTATTTTTTTTTTTTTCATCCACAAGAAATTTTATCAACACCAAGATTTCTGTAAAAATAGTACTTTAGAATTTTTTGAGAGATAGTTTTAGTTTGGAGTTTTCCTCTCTAAACCTTCTGAGCACCAAAAATAACAAAGACTTTAACTTAGAACTGAAGTTTTTTCGCTTTTCAGTTTTTTGGCAAAGACCCAAACTTATTTTCTTAGGAAAAGTGTGAGCTGAGAGAGGGCAAAGTTCCTTCCGTGATCACGCCACACACCACCAGGACCATGCTCACAAAAATAACAGCAGAAGAGCTCAGACCTCTCAGCCAAACTGCAGACATAGCATCGGCTTATCCCCACCGCGGGCAGGGGCATGCTGCTGGGCCGGGAGCCAGGATCCAGCATCCAGCTCCTTGCTCTGCAAACATCCCCTGGAGTGAGCATCTGCACGGGTCCTCCCTGCTGGGACCAGCCTTGCCTGCCCCTTTCCCTCTGCCCAAGCGAATCCTCCCCTCCTAGACATCCTTCTGTGGTCTTGACTGCTCACTGGCCAGTATAGAAATGGGTCCTGTATGGACACAAGCAGCTGTGACGAGGTTGGGCTGGGATATTGCAGCTCCTAAATCCAGGAGGAACTGCCCCACAAAGCAGGAGGGAACTTGCCAAATGCGTCCCCATTTTGTCCCCAGCACCGTTCCTCCTTGGCTGGACCAGGTGAGACGACCTGCCATGCAATGGCTTGGCATCACCAGTGTGGGACCGTTTAAGCAGAGACGGTGCTTTTCCTGGGGTCTTCAACACTCTCGTAGGGAAAAAGTAGAAAGCGTGCCACGCTCGCACCTTGAGAAGTCCCTGGAAGCGTCCACCGAGAAGGGGACATAGGGGAAGATGCAAGCAGGGATTTTGGCAGGGAGGCACCACACATCTGGCCCTGTGAGACTGTACGTGCAGTCCCAGTACTCTCCGCTCATTTCTCACTTTTTCCTTTTTAAAAGTCTGCTTCAGGGGGAGAAATGGCTGAGAAAAGCAGAGTGATCGGCTTTTTTGGCCACGGGCCTGGAGAGTATCTGGCTGGCTGGTGGTGATGCCAGGAAGGATGTGCCCAGCGGCAGCGGGTGCTGCAGAAGGGCTTTCCAGGGTTTCTTTGATCACGGCTCGTGTTTGAAAGGAGGGGTGCGGGAGGCAAGTGCACTGATAGCCGTGTTTGATAGCTGGTGGCAGGATCAACAGATAAGATGCCATGATGAGGGGGTGCAGAAGGGAATTTGCAGCCTCTTCGGGTGTTTCTGGGAGGATTTGCCTCCTTATTTCCAGGCTCTGTTCAAAATCAGAGTGCTGTTTTCTGCCTGGAAAGCAGAGGCTCCTTAGAGGGGCTTTTCTTTCTCTCCACCAAATACAGATCTACCAAAAAGGCACGTCTCTAGTCTCTGCCAAGAGCTGCATTTCTGCCAGGATTTCCAGGGCTACTTAGTGTCTCCATTTCCTGGGAATCTCTTCCCAAGAGCTTTACACTGGTCCTTCCTCCCTTTGCTGTGGGGAGGAGGCACATGGGGCGAGCGCTGAGACCCACAGGCTAAGGACAGGGAGGAGGGATGCTCTCATCCAGCTGCACTGGTGCACACAGCAAAGTGCTGGACTCCAAGCTGCACTTCACGTGTTATGAAATATGGTGTTTCCTCCAGGCCCTGCCACTTTTTTCAAGCTAAAGCAATGCCTGGAGAAGACAGAGCGTTTTTCACTGGGTTTGCTTTCCACTGATTCACGCTGGGCTGCACTGGAGGTGCACACATCTCATTTCTACTGCAATCATTACCGAGCGGGCGAGTGACAGGACACATCGGTTAATGTCAGCCTGGTTTAAGATGCAACCTCTCCGGTGGGTTTGCACCAGAGAGAACTTCTGGGGGAATGACTACGCTTTGCACAAGCGAGAGCTCTTCTAGGTCTCTCTGCTAAGCGGCGAGCAGGGCAGGAGGGTGTTGGTGCTCCCTGCCAAGAGAGAAGAGGACTGTTTGCCAGCTCCTGCTGCTCTCAGAGAAAAAAATAATTAAAAAATAAAATAAAAAGAGAGGGAAAAGCCTCAGTCCTCACGCCTCTTTTGTGGCCTGGACAATATGAGTCATGCTGAGTGCCCGGGGCATCCGAGGCTGCTGCCTGCTGCCCCCCCAACTTCCCCCACCACCATGGCTGCCCCTTTGCCCTGCCAGCGTGGTGAGGCCAAATTTCTGCCCCAGGTTCAAGGGAGGAAGACAGAGGGACACACAGGAGAGGATGGAAGGACAGCCTCCAGTAGGGAACGGGAAGGAGAACAAGACCCCAAAGAGCTCAGACCAGAGCAAAAGGAGCCAGCGTGTAGCACGGGGCTCCAGCAGAAGTGCTCCCAAGCCTTTGGATCAGCAGCAGGACAGAAGAGTAAATTCGACACATATTTTCCATCCTCAGCTATCCGCATTGCCCCTAACCTGATCCCAATTAGATATACAGAGGCGGCTGCCAAGGAGCTTTTATGACTCATTGGAAAGGGAGCCTGCACAAGAACCGCGCGTTCGAATCCAGCTGTCTCCTCTCTGTTGTTGTTTAGGGAGGACATTTGTGCTTGCTTAGCTCACCTAGGAAAGGGCCAGCGGGCCCCTGGATGCAGGGGAAACTGGTTGTCAGCCCAGCCTGGGAACATGCTGTGTATTCCTTAAAAAAAAAAAAGGGAGAGAGGGAGTTGAGCTGGCAGGAAACGCAGCTCAGGCTTTGAGGCGTGGGCAGCAGCCCTGTGTTCTGGGGCAGCCCCCATGTGCGTCGCCTTTCGTCTGCACGGGCCGGACTACAAACAGACCTGTTCTGGGATAAGGTGCTTGGGGTGTTTTCAGTTGGAATTGAGCAAAGAGCTAGAATATGATACATATTTTGTGCCAGGAGGCTGTCAGTCTAAGCTTTGTTAGCAAAAAACCATAATTTTTTATTCCAGTCTGGTACCAGAAACGAGGAGGTTTCTCTTAAAAGCTGTGATTTCAGAACAAAACAAACCAACAACCCCCATCTTGTGAGAGAGCAGACCACTTCATCTCTCACAACACAGTTTTACAAAACTGGCCTGGAGGTGCCCCAGGCTGAGGTCCCTGTCCTGGGCAGAGTTATTTTCTGGGCAAACCCCCTGACTTTTAAACATTTTGCTTTCTGTATGGAACAGGCAACATTTTCCCTTGATACCTCAAAAAATTTCACTAAGTGGAATTGTCCTTTTACCACCCATCTCTAAAATTCAGTATCTGTGATACATCTTTCATTTGGCTTTTCAAGTTTCTGAAGCTGTGCCACTCTCTTAACTCATGTTTTCCTAGCATTTCAAGTAAGTACTTTTAAATGAAAGTTGACAGTCTCAAATTCCTGCGATTCTGGGAAATGGGTCTTTAAGAAGAGTATCTGCTACCCTAACACCCTTGTTAGCAAGTACCATCCCATTCCATGAGCCTAGGCAGGATCCTGCTGACATCTCCATCTTCTGTGCTATCAGGACAGGGACTTGCACAACCTGAAGCTGGAGCAGCCTCCAGCAGAGCAAACCACCCCTGCCTGGCACGAAGGACGGTGGTCCTGGGCAGGGCTGATGTGGAAAAGTGGGCATTGGCTGTGAAGGATGGATGAAGTGCTGCGATGTGCTTAGTGAGAGGGTCTGGAGGGTTTGCACCACTTAGGATAGAATCATGGAATCATAGAATTATAGAATGGTTTGGGTGGGAAGGGGCTGTTAAAGCCCATCCAGTCCAACCCCCTGCAAGGAGTGGGGACATCTCCAACCAGATCAGGTTGCTCAGAGCCCCGGCCAACCTGGCCTGGAATGTTTCCAGGGATGGGGCATCCACCGCCTCTCTGGGCAACCTGGGCCAGTGCTCCGCCACCCTCAGTGTAAAAAATTTCTTCCTTTTATCTACTCTAAAGCTACCTCCTTCTAGTTTAAAACCATTACCCCTCACCCTGTCACAAAAGGCCCTGCTAAAAACTTTCCCCCATCTTTCCTATCAGCCTTCTTTAGGTATTAAAAGGCCACTCTAATGTCTCCCCAGAGCCTTATCTTCTCCAGGCTGAACAGCCCCAGCTCTCTCAGCCTGTGCTCACAGCAGAGCTGCCCCAGGACCTGCCCCTGGGATGGCATTACCCAATTTCCAGATGGCTGATGCTCTCCTCTTCCCCCCCCTCCCTGGACCCCCCAGCCCAACGCACCAGCACCCAGCCCGGCTCCCGCGGGGTTTTGCGGTGGGCTGGCTGCGGGCCTGTCCGGGCAGCGAGGACGGCAGCCGGTATCACTAGATGGTGCTCACGCTTGCCTTTTCCCCGGCTCCTGGCTCCCGCAGCAGCGGGCACCCGGCGAGGCGGCCCGCGGGGATGCTGCAGGGCGGGGGGGTCCCGGTGGGCCCCGGGCACCGCTCCTCGGATCACGGCGGCCATGAGGAAGATCATTTACTCGTTTAGGTTAGAAAAGTCCTTTCCGCTCACAGTGCCAAGTGCACCACTGCCAAGTCCATGTCCCCAAGCACCGCTTCCTTTCCCTCCAGGGATGGTGACTCCACCACCTCCAGTGCTTGACAAACCCTTTTGGATCAAAAGAAAAGATGCTTCCTTTCTCTCTGGTTGTCACCAGGCTCTCAAGAGGAAGGGCCTGGGCTCAGCATGTTGCAGGATGCATCCCTGGGGTGTTAAGGGGACACTGCCCTTCCCACCACTGCTCCCGTTCAGGCTGTGGGTGCTGAGCCTCCAAGGGGCTGCAGGAACCCTTGTTCCCTCCCTGCGTCAGTTTGTGCTGAAGCACCTCTCCTTACAGGGGGGTTGGACTGGAGGGCGTTGAAAGGTCCCTTTCAACTCAAACTGTTCTGTGAGTCTATGACTCAAACCCTTACCAGACACAGGTTTCTTGAGGTCAAGGGAACAAAGCTGCACCATGGGTAGGGGCAACTGGCTCTAATTCCCAGGCGGTGCTCCCTGTGCTAGTAATGAGCTGGAAACACACACACATGTCCACCCCATAGCCCCTGCCACTGGAGCACAACCTTCTGTGGGTCCTATCCTCCTGTCACTTGTGAATGAAATGAAAGCTTGTGGGATGGGAACTTTCTCTCTTGTGGAGGGATCGTTGTTTTTTGGGAGCCCCACTCTAAATTCCCAGCTGATAAGGCACAGCCTGAGCTACAGCTGGCTGATCTTACCCCTCCTCACTGGGCAAATGGTCCCAGGAGGTGCTGGGGCCCAAGGAAGAGGGAGAAAGGCTCACCCACACAACTGACTCAATGCTGATAAGCCACCACAGCCAGACGCTAAACAAATGTGTCTGGGAACATCATGTTTCTGCTCACCAGGCGCTCCTCACATCTTACAGGGCTGAGCTCAAGGAACAGAGCTGCCCCTCATCCCTTGGAGGAAATCAGGGCTTGGAAAATGGGTCTGACTCAGCCGGAGGATGCCAAGAGGTACACGGTAAGGGGATGAATTCCCAGTAGGCAAGGGGGATGTGGTTGGAAGGGTCCTCCTGTGGTATTGGCCAAGGCTGTGATCCCTCCCAAACAGGGTGCCCAGCCCCAGCCCTGGGATGTGGCCCTGGGTGCAGAAAGCAGCAGGGATGTTCAGTCAGGATCATTAAATCTTCCACAGGGAGAGGACACGGGTGAACCCCGTACCCTGCCCGTTTTCCAAAGGGCTTCCAGCTTCTGCAGGGATGGAGAGATTGTTGTAGGAAAAGGTATCTAAAGGTAATTTTTCTCGTGGAGTTGGACAAGATACAGATATTTCAAGCCTTCAGCTGGGAAGGGCAGGAAGAGCAGAGTATCTGCAGCAAAACCAAAGCAAAGCTCCAGTTTGCTGATTCTCAGCTATTTCCTCCCACTTGCTCCCACCTTCTTCTATTAGCAAACCTACCAGAGCATCATTAATTCAGCCATAGGAGGTCATAGGGTCCATGTAAGAGCTCACAAGAGAACTATCCTGATTTAGCCCCACTCAACAGCTAAAATACCACACAGTCGCTCACTCACTCCCCCCTCACCACCCTCCGCAGTGGGATGGAGAGGAGAATTGGGAAAGAGGAGGCAGCAAAACTCATAGGTTGAGACAAAAACAGCTTAAGAGAACAACAGAAAAAAAAAGAAAACAGAGATAGAACACAAGCAAAAACCTCCCAATAACAGACAATACTGAAGCAGGTACAGTACAACAGCTCAGGGTGGATCCTGGTGCCCAGCTCCCTCCCAGGCAGTCAAACCTGACCCCCAGCCCCATCCCCACTTCATACCCTGACCCTGATGGCCCAGGGCATGGAGCAGCCCTTGGGCCAGTTTGGGTAAAGCATCCCAGTTGGTGGGCAATCGGTGACCTGTCCCAGCTGTGTCCCCAGCCACAGGGGCCACCAGCTCCAGCTCCTCTTCCAGCTCCAGTGAATTAACTCTGTCCTAGCCGGAACCAGGACAGGAACCCAGAGTTCTGCCCCATTTCTGAGAAACCCCAGCTTTCCAGGTCACAGCTTCGGCCGATCCTCACACCACTTGCAGTGTAATTGCCAGTGCCAGCGTTGTTCTTGCTCTTGGAAGATAACTGGAGCCAGAAACACAGAAACATGAAGGAAACCACATGGAGAGACCAAGGCAAACTCAGGATCAAATGTGAGCAGTCACTCCAACCTCACCGGCCTCGCGGTGCCACCACTGGATCTCATTCAGGACAGAGAAACACTTTGACAGCATTTCCTGTGCAGGGAAAAAGGGTCATCATTTACCTTGGGCAGCAGACACCGCTTTGCTGCAGAAGGTTACCTCTGGCTAGGTGAGCAGCTTTGGCTGTTTAATCAGACGTGTGGGAGTAATTAACATCCTGATTTTAGGCTCTGATCATATCAGGATGAGCAAATAAGCCCCGGAGATTTTTAATCAAAAGCTCTTCTCCTCACACCGTATTCAAAGGCAGAGAGGACACAGGGAGGAAGATGAGGGTTGAGTGGCTGCTTTCTCTGTGGCAAGGACTACGTGTGAGACCTGCTGCCACGTGCCAGCCCCGCAGCACCGGGCTCCTCTCCCTGGGCTCCTCCACCTCCCGCGGGCTCACACAGCCATGAGTCACTGCAGCCATCCCTGCATCACATCCTCCACGAGACAAACCCACCCAGGAGCAAGAGAAGCTCAGGACATTCTCCGAAGGAATTGCTTTCTTGTGACTAAATGTCAATGTACAGAAAAAATGAACCATGACCACAAATTTACCTAAAAATCGTGGTGTCGATGTCGCGACGTGAAGCAGATGCAGGGAGAGGGGTTGCTTGTGTTGGTGAGGGCTGCTCAAACGCGTCTCCCTCCAGAGAGCCTCCTGCAGCAGGGAGCTCCTCTGGGGTGGCCTCCGAAAGGAGAGCTTCTTGGCTTTATTATTAGTGAATAATGATTTATCCTTGGAGAGGACCAGCTGGGATTGCACGGACGCACAAACCGGTGGGGAAGCTTCAAATCAGCTCTTGCCTTCTGCAGGCTGGGGCGCAGGCAGGGCAGGAGTCGCTGCCAGCCGGGCACCCTGCGACGCGGTCCCTGCACCTTGCTGCAACTCGTTAAAAATCCACTCCAGCTTGTCAGAGGGGAGCCTTGATTTTTAGCTTCATCATTCTCCTTCTCCTTGGGTTTGAGGGCAGTTAGGAAAGTGCAAGATGGAGAGCTCTTGTAGGCATGGCTGGATGCCAGCCACCCTTGTAATTTTGTTAATAGACTAATAGAGGAGCAAATGAAGCCATTGTAGGTAATATTCACGCTGCGCAGTCCCATCATGGTCAGAAATGTTCCAGGCTACGTCATTAATAAATTTTGTTCTGCAGGTTCTTATTTGCCCTTGGTTATCTCAGGACTGGGCTGGTGTTGGTAGTGTTTTCAATTCTGCAGTAAAGTTTGATTTTTCTTTTAAATGAGCAGGCACTAATGGACTGTTTCAGTTCATTTTTTAACAACCTGATATAACGTAACGGACCAAGCTCATAGTCTGGGGGGAGATTTGTCTCAGGTGTCCGAGTTATGGCACTGAAGGTGGAGGTGTTAACCCACCCAATTTAGCTGTCCAGGAGTGGCAGAGTGCTGGGGCTCCTGTGGAAACCTCTCCTGCCCAAGCACCGGGCCCCGGGGTGTCCCGGCACTAAGATAGTGGAAAATCCATACGACAGGCCAGAAATGCAAATACTGTGTTGAGTGGAGAAATGGCTTTAGCAGAGGAGCTCTCTGGTGATGCAAACCCCGCGGATGCACAGAACCAGGCTGCACCAGGGAAGGCCATCCATGTTACTTTGCTTCCTGCAGTTCCCCCATCGCTGGCTGGAATTGCCTTCGTCTTCTTTTCTCGTTTCTCAGGCAGTGTTGGGCAGCTGATGCCAGGACAGGGATGGAAGGAGTCACATACTGAGGGCGTTGTGAAAAGCTGTTTGCAGCATGAAGCTGCAGCCTTGAGACAAAAGTGCCCACTAGCTGCCACATCTCTGGCAAAAAAAAAGCATTTCCCCTTTCCCGGTCCTGTGTGGCATTTGGGAGGGAAAAGCTGGAAATCAGGACATCTGGTTTGGAGAGGAGGCAGCTGGTGCTGCAGCCGGGGCCGCTGGCACCCGTCTTCCCAGAGCTGTGGATGCAGTCATTGACACGGATCGACCAGTGCGTCGGGAAGTGGCCTCCTCCGAGATGCAGACGGTCACCCTCTGACCGGGCAGAGGAAGCACAGCTGGGCGACAAACGGGTCCAGATGGACATGGTTTATGGGCTCGATAGTGGGGCTGTTCCAGGACCTGAACCGAACTCGCAGGCTCAGAAATGTGACGCACTCTGCTCTAACAACCCACGGTTTTCTTTGACTCCAGCAGACAGGCTTTCACCGCCACAAGCTTTGCTCCCCAGATTCCAGGCACCATTAGCACAGCCAAGGGACATTTGTTTCCTACCACATGTGACCGGGCCACCGCTAATTTTAGCTGCCTCTTCTAGAAAGACTCTTCCCAGTGAATGACATGAGGTAAACTCGCCTGCTCCCAACAGCAGGTACCCTGCCTGCTGAAAAGAACATCACTTTCTGTCCCCAGGCCACAAGATGAAAGATGTGCCAGTGTTAATTGTAAATGAAAACCTTCTCTTTGAACATTCCAGCTGTGAAAGTGGAGGGGGAGATGCAAAAAAATCTTTCTGAACTTCCCTCTTCTTCAGTTATTTTACAAAACACTTTAGTGTTGAATATTTAAAGAAACAAACAGTTCTTTATGACCATCTAGCCCCTTCCTCCTCCCGCTCTTGATAATGAGGACCAGAGTGATGTACCACGCTAGACACAGCCAGTGCTAATTGGGAAGGAACAATTCCTGGAGAAATGGCAGAGAAAAACCAGAAATTTTGTCTGGGCAAACCAGACCCTGCACTCCAGAAAGTAAAGGAGCGGGAAGGGCAGAGAGTGGAGAGTACCGACCACGGGGTCACGCCAGCTCAGAGCGAGCTGGGAGGGGAAGGACATGGGTCCGGGAGAAATTTGAGGGAAAATGTAAGAAGGCAGAAGGGATTGCTCCCTGCTGTGGTTAGCCAGCATGCCAGGATGAGCTAAATGCTTTTGTGCATCCAGAGGTGATCTGGACATGTCGCAGGAGGATTTTGGATGGTTTAGGGGAGCTTGGTGCCCACGGGATGCGAGCTCCTGGAAAGCGCATGCCCCGGCGCCGGGCCCTGCAGTGCACGGGTGCCGAGAGCCGCCTGACCTCGTGCTCTGCACCCGTGGAACCAGGGAGTGAGCGAAAGGGAGTCCGAGGAACATGAGCAAACACAAATGTGTTTCCACTTAACTGGTCCTCCGAGGCCAAATGATGTAACTCCCACGAAGCCCTGCAATATGTTGGCAGGAGGAGCCTAGTGACAACTCCAACTGTAAGTTCCTGAGCTAATGAGCAGAAAAGTTGAACTAAAAAAAAAAGGCTTTTTCTTTGGCTTAACATAGTGATCCTCCCCAGGACTATTTTCTTAGCAGAGAAACAGCAACTGAAGGAAAAAAAAAAACAGCCCCTGGCTCCTCTTCTCCAGGTCTAGTGGGGCAAAGCCAAGGGGTCAACACCCATCGGGACACGCATTTCAAAGCAGCGGAGCTGGGGGTTTGCTCAGCCCACTGAGACGCCGAAGCAGATCTCTGCTCCAGAAGCAGCTCACTGCCATGCTGTTCTCCAGCCGTTACGGAGTTAACCACAATTTTTATTGCCAAGGGTGGGTTTTTCTGTCTGTGTGTGTGTTACCAGGAAAGAATGTTTTACTACAGCTCTCCACACAGCCACCAGCCTCCAAATGGACCATGTTACAGTAGAGCTAAATATTGTGTCAGGGACCATGTGTTTCTTGTAAGATGGGCTTGAGCCACAACTGTGTAGGAAACTGTTTATCTCTCTCCCCCCTCTCCCTCTTTCTGCCTTATCCTCCCACGGGTTGCGTGGACGGCCGGGGCACTGCCGATGGGAACTTTCCTGGGGATGCTGGCGGAGTTTTTTTTCGCAGCCCATTCTTGTAGCGAGGAGCGAGCTCTGGCTGGGACAGCACCGCAGAGCAGCTGCGGGTCGTGGTGTCTCCCCATCTGCCGGGCAACGCGCCAGTCTTGCCATCCCAAGGGACATGGGCGGCTCTTTGGCTGGGCTCGGGTGCCACGAGGCACTGCCCCAGCCCAGGGGCCAGCACCACTGCTGCAGTCTGGCTCGGCACCGCAGATGCCTGGGGAACCCTCTGCTAGAGCGTGCGGATGGAGCAAACAAAAGCATGATGCTGATGTGTGTGTGTGCGTGTTTTAGAGGGAGATCCAGCCAGAGAGGTATTGCCAGCCCCGGGGTCAAGGTGGAGATGAACCATTGTGCCATGGGCAGGGCACTGCTGTCACTGCAGGCAGAGTATGGGCTTGGCTTCACAGTCTGATGCTGCGCATCCACCCGTGGCTCGGTGGAGGCACTGTGAGCAGGGCAAACGCCCCTGTCCTCACAGAGCAGGAGCTGGCAGATCTGGGACTTGTTTCTCCCCTGTGTTTCTCTGCAAGAGGGATCCCAGGGAAACCCGAGCCCGTCGTGCCTTCCTCGCCTTATCCGTCCATCTTGACGCCATCCCCAAATGCAAAAAGGCACTTTTCCTTTTTATTGTCTCTGCTCTCTCCTGGCCACTGATCTGCACAATAGCATAATTGTATATAAACATCTGATTTCTTTTACTTTGCCTTAGTAATAGGTTGTAGCAACCCTTTCCAACATCTATTAATACTGTGCTGTGTATTAGATCCAGACTTCAGACCCCTAAATGTGACTGTCTTCAGAACAAAGTGGGGAAAGGCTGAACACAGATCAAACGTTTGCCCTCTGGTCAATTTTAAATACAGTATAAACTGCATCTCTGTATAAATTTAGCAAGGGCTCTTGCTTCTAACCACCTTGGACTTTTCTCTCTGGGAGATATTATAGATAAGGCCCACCTGGACCAACCTAATGATCTCTAAACATCAGTACCCCGCATTTTGGCAAAGGCCAGCTGAACCTGGAGAGCAGTCCTTCTCCCACCGCCTTTTACATAGAGCAGAGCTGTAGGAGATCGGGGTCTCTTCGCTTTATAGGGGGAAAACATGAGCACAAAGAGATGAGTTGGCTCATCCAAAATCACCCAGTAGCCAAGTGGGAGATGGAAACCACCAGAGCTTGATGGTGGTCACTCCCTCCAGCAGTCCCAGGACCTGGGATGGTTTCTGATGGGAAGGATGCTGAGATGCTATTTCGTTGCTTTACGTCGGCTCCATGTAACACACAGGGAGACTTCCAGAGGTGTAGTTGCTTCTTCAATCACAAAGGCTCACATTTGCCTTACTCTTTGGAACAGGAAGGCTTTTACTCAAAGAGAAATGAAGATTTTTCCAGATGGACTTTTTTTTTTCTGAATTGTTTTGACTTCAGAGAAATTTGGCTTTTCACTGAACGTGGCTTGTCCTATCTCTTACCTACCCACCTGCACAGGCAAAAGCGAAAACCAGCAAAACTGTAGCTAAAAATAAAAGCCTCATCTAATGCCTGTTCCTCTCACCATAAGACGGGGTAACTTCTGAGCCATTCTATAAATCCCGGCATACGTTTTGGCCCAGCCGTGAGGCCTGGCTCTGCTGGCACACGGAGCACCGGTCAGGAACGGCACCGTGCTTGACAAAAGTCGGAGCTAGGGAAAGGGGCAGCCCTTCCCATTGGGAAAATATCTTTCTCTGCTCAGAAAGAAAAATCTACACAGGTTATAATAACAAAAAGGCATGTTAGCCCTGATTGGATTGCTGGGAATGAGAAAAACAGCCTGGGTTAGATCTTCCAGCTGGTTATAATCCCTGGGAAGTGCCCCCTGCCCTTCCTGGTTAGGGCATTGTCAGGGTACAGTTCCAAATTTTAAAAAGATCACGTTTTTGCAAAAACAAACCGTAAACCTGCATCCTCAGCTATATTTTTCTCCCGTTGCTCCGTGGCATGCACACAGCACCACGTGCGGCTGTCCGCGCTAGGGCTGCTGTGAGACGGTAGCGACTGCTCTGCACATCGTGTTGCACCCGCAGAGTGATCCAGCAGAAGACACGTAATGAGAAAAGGACACTGAAGAATTTGGCTTGGAGAGAAAAACCGTGTGTGAAGATCTGCCGGGGCTTTCTGGTGGGTTTTCCAGCTTACTAGGGTGTCTAAAAGAGATCAGATTCTTCCTCCTCTTCACCAGAAATAGTGATTTAGGGATTTCCTTGGTTCTGCTTTGCCTCTTGCTGCTGGCCACTGTTCTAAATTGGGCTGGGTGAAGGAGAGTTGCTGTACATTTTTCTCTTCTTGCTGGCTGGGATCATTAAAAGGCCCGAACTGTACCACAGACTGGACCAACCCTTTCGATGACAAACTGCTTTACCACCAGCCTGCACTCCAAATTTACTGGGCTGCAGCTGGGAATCTTTCTCTTTGATCCACCTCTGCTATGAAACAGCTTCAGAGAAAGCCTCAAAGCTCGTTTCTAGGGAAGGAAGCCGAACAACCCGAATCTTGGAGCTGAAGAGCAGTGGGGAGCTGATCTTCAAACTGCATCTCCTCACCAGCTTCAAAAGCAAAGCAGCTCGTTTTAACACACTACACGACACCTCAGCAATAATGAAAGTACCGTAAACGTGCACCTTTTTCATCGCAGACCTGTCTGCTGACAGGGTGCCAAGAACAACAAGCCCAATCAAAACCATCATCCCTAATTGTCATTGTCTTGGTTACTGAACAAGGGGAGCTGTAACAAAAATAGAGCCTGGAGAAACGTGCACATCCTCGTACGGAAATAACCCCCTAAAAGCAGCCTGGAAAGCCGTAGGGGAGCCAGCCTGCAAGCTACAGACACAAAGCGCCGAGCGAAGGAGATATCTGGCTGGTGAATGCTGGGAAATAATACCCTAAAATCCTTCTGAGCCCATTCATCACCGCGGCTTCAGTGATCATCTCGGCAATAAATTCCCTTATCATCCTATTGGAATTTGACATTAATGACCTGCCTGTTATTTCAGAGGGAGATGGACTGTAACCGGTGGGTAATTGGTAGGAAAAATTGCCGGGTATAGCAAAGATCTGATACCATCGGAGTAGTTACACCAAGAGAGAGGGAGATTAGGGAGCTCTGTTTACCACAAGAGGCTTATTCATCCTGAATAAATGCGTTAGCCGCCCAGAGCCTTCCTCTTACACCCTCATTCCCCTTTGGTGGCACTAACACAGCTTTTTCCCAGTGACTTGTCTATGAAACACAGCAAAGACACGGCACAGCAGAAGCTGTTGATTGTAAAAATGATTTAAAAGCTCTCCTCAAGCTCCCATTAGTTTACGCATTATTTCTTGAGTTGTCTCAGAAAAGACAACCAATTCCTTAATAATTCACATTGCTCAGAATGCTTCTGCAAACAGTGCCGCTCTGCAAACTTTTCCACGATCCACTTCCCTAACTGTGGCTGCTTTAGGTTTTGTTTCTGTTTCTCTGCTGGAGTAATGTAGTAGGTTTATTAACATTTTTTCCTTGCACCTGCACGTCAACTTCCAGAGTGTTCTGCCTAAACTCTAGAGCCCATGTTTGCGGGGACCCTGTAACCTTAACCAAAAATAGGACAGCTGAGCAATCTAGTGTGTTGAGGGAGAGCTAGAAGCAAGTCTGGAGGTAAAACCCTGGCTCTGCTGCAATGACTGATGATTATGATGGTTTTGTCCTGACTTGATGGGTCTTTGCCTTTCTCAGTGGTTTCCTGGTCCTGCCTTTCACTTCGCAGCTAACGGGACCAGCGATGGAGCCAGAACGTCATTTTTTGGTGAACACACCTGCTTTTTAAATGAGCTCCCTGGAGTATTCACAAAAACAAAGCTGCAAGGCACGGCCACAGGAGGACTGAATGCTACAGAAATACCAGCACGTATTCATAATGACACATCTGCACGATTTGCCCAGCTCTGGCTGTAACTTCCCATCACATCCTGCACCTTTCTGGGAAGAAAGAACTGGTGATCCTGGTGGGAAAATTGCTTCACCAGAGTGGAAGGGGGTTTCACAATCACTTTCACTGGAGGCTGCTTTTAACCCTATGCATTCCCCACCTCTCTGTACCACCCTGTGGGCTCCCCATGGCTGTCAGCAGTGATGGAGGAGAAGGAATTCTCCTTTTCCATGCAAGTACTTGCTGGAGGGCCTGTGGGTGGTGGGGATGGACCCAAAGACTCCCTCAGAAGGAGAATGGCTTTGTCTGCAGGGAGCCTGACGAAATTTACCTTCTAGGCTCTACTGAGCGCTCGGATGTGCCAGTCTAGGTGTGAGTGCAGAAGGGTCAGCCCTGTGTCCTGCTGCCTGTCCTTGGCATCACCGCAGGATGTCGTGATTTGGGGACAAGGCGCACGGCAGCAACATCTTTCCAAACCAGCAAAACTACCCCGCGAGAACGCCTAGCCAGAGCTCTTCTCAATTGCTCTGTAAAGCCATCGTTTGAAACCGGGCTCAGAGCAGAGAAGGAGCATCAGACCCCCAAAGAGGATGTGGAGCTTGGAGGGATGGATGGAAATTTTGAGCTTTGCATTGATAACATCTGAGAGAGGAAGCTGCAGCAGCCCTGGAGCCACAGCACGCTGCCCCAGCGCTGAACCATCCCCTCCAATGGCTTTAACAGTGCTTGGGAGTCGATTCCCACATCTCCGGTGCCGGCAAAAGCTATGGCTTTGCTTCTCCTGGAGATGACCGAACTAGAAACCTGGAGGTTGGATTTCTTCCCTACAGCCATATAAAAGCTGTTAACTGCCATGGCAGGAGTCGAGCCTGCAAATCCCAGCTTGCTGCACTCCTTACAGGAGACTCTTCATGCAAAAAAGCATGAACAGAATGAATGGCTCTTGTACTGCCACGTTCCCACGTGCTCCTTGTGCTCTTCCGCTTGACTCACCAATAAGGAGGCCAAGATGTTTTGTAAAGGCTGTTTTGAAAACACTCTAATCGATTTAATTCATAGCCAGAGCCCTTCCAGCCTGTTTGCTCTCTGGTTGCCCTGGGTTGATGGAGATGGTGTCCTCCAACCCGTTCTCCCTTGGCTGCGGCACCATGCCTGGCAAATGGGTGTCTGCTGCTGGTCTCCGAGGCCATGCACAAGAACGAAAACCTTGGTGACAGCCTGAAAAAGGCTTCAATTTCTTCTTGTCTTGTTGAAAGGCATGTTGTTTACCGCAGACAAATAAGAGATGAACACGCCGCGAGAGCCCAGTGAGTTCATAAAATAAACCCCTAAATAATCACAGTACAATATTTCTGCAAGAAAGGTTTTCTTATCTTGATTTTTCCCCCTTTGTCTCTCCCTCCGCCTCCTCCCATCTTGGACTAATCACTACCAGACCAGGAACCTTCGAACAGATTTGTTTGGAGACTTGGCGTGAACTCATGGTCGCTGGAAGCTTTCCTGCTTTTCCTACAAAAAACAGAGCCCATTTGGAGGAGAAGGAGAGTTCCAGCAGTAATTCAGAACCTAAACAGCATACGTTGCAAACAAGATGGGAAGCAGAAAGCTGCCTAAAACATCTCTGGCCCCTTCCCTGCACATCTACAGCAGAACTGCTTTTCCTTTGGCTTGTGGCGGCTGAGTTACAAATGCTGCAAGGATGAACCCAGCAGCCTCCTGCGGTTTGTTCTTTACATGTTCACGAGGCGGCTTCCAAAATAAGTTTGAAGGCTGTCAATCTCATCACAAACAGCCCTGGGCAATGACGTGTCAGTCCATGGGAAAGCCTGGGTGTTCATCTGCACCGAATGACTGCTCCCCATCCGCCCTGCCTGGCTTCTTGCCTGTGGTGATGCACCCTGAATCTTTCTTTTTACCTTTCTATCCCAGAAAATATCCAAGCTGCTAACACTCTGAGGAGGATGATGCAGCAAAAATAAATGTTTTAGCAAGAAATGGAGAAATTAGATTTGCATATGTTTTTCTGGGAAAAATATCGTTTTCCCTGTTAGAAAATGAATGTGTTGGAAACTGGCTTATAAAACTCAAAACCTGACTTAAGCACTGATTTGTCACAGGACTGTCACCTACACTCATGGTTAATGAGGACTCCTTGACCCTCTGTCCAAAAGGAAACATTGCTGTTGATGTTTTATCAATGGATTTATGGAAGAGCAAATCCCGGTCAGGGAAGTAACCGGAGAAGCTTTCCCTGGACTCAGCAGTGGGGTGAGAAAAGTTTGTGGAATACAGAATTATCTTCTGTTCCCAAGGAGACTGGGAGCACAGTGATAAATGAATTTGAGAAGGCCTGGGGGTTCAGCTTGGCTAAGGGAAAAAATGCTGGTGTCTACCCGAACACTGCAAACCTGATTTTCCGCTTACATGCCTGATTACAAATCAGCAGTAAATGTACTTGTGTTGACATGTCCAAGTTGTCCCTTGGACATCGTTCTATAGGAACGCGCTCCTTTGGCCACAGGTGATTAGATGTGATGAAGACACCACCAAGCGAGGTGCTTTGGGGTGTTCGATCAGCGGGTGTTCGATCAGCGCAGCGCTGCCTTTTGCCCTTGGATGCTCCGAGTGGTTCTTCATCGCTCTGCTGAGGCAGAAGAGAGATGCCAGCAGAGAGTGTGACCCAGCAGAGACCCAGCCGGTGGGAATCTTCTGTCTGCAAAGCTCCTGGAGTCTGTAAAATGGGTTAGAAATCTCTTAAGAGGTTTTTTGATTAATGCAAATTCCTTTTTTTTTTTTTTTTTTTTGCAGCAAAGTAAAGCTTTGGTTTATATTCATGTTCCCTTGAGGCTTATTCAGTCTGAGATCTCCTTGGTAAGCAGTGTGTGCAGCCTTTCTTTTTGCCTTCGTTTACGCAGGACAGAAAGCATCCCAGTGCCTGTATTTCCGAAGAAGCCAAGGCCTGAGCCTGCCAACCAGGGCCACCAAAACACAACCTAAGCCATGCGAGGAACAAGGCGAGCACTCCAGGCAGGCTCCCGCAAATGAAAAAGGAGTCGCTTGGAAACTGGGGCAAAAGTTGAAACAGGATTTAATTTTATCTGAATTGATTCATCTGTCCCTAATTAGTAATAGCTTCCCAGTGCATGACGTAAAAACATGCAGAGGGTTTTTTAATGAATGACTCTCAGCTAAGACAAAATATAGCCATTCTCAGATAGTTAGTTCTTTTTATATGTCAGTAGAGATTTGTGCAGTCAAAGATGAAAAATAGATGAGATCCACAGTCACACGTGTTGAAGACTAAAATCTTTTAAAGAACAGATCTTGTCCTCTTGACAATTTATTGTGGAAAGACTTGTAATTTTTGCACATCCCCTGGTTTAATATCTGTATTTGCTTTTACTGAAAGAGGAGCCTTAAGCTCCCAAAACTGCACACTGCGTGATGCCGTACAGAGGGATAACGCATAAAAACTTGCCCTGATACCAAAGTGCTGTCTATGATTGTTCTGAAAGTCCCAAATCCAGCTGGCATGAAATGCACATGTTTAATGGCACTTCAACAAAATAAATGAAGCAACCAGTTAAATTAAAAATCCGTATTGTCCAATTTTTCATGGTAACAATGTGAAACTGGGCCACGGGCTGATCTCGCTTGCCTCGTTATGCACAGTCCTTCCCCTTCCATACCACCCCTTTGCTCCTAGTCATACGTCCTTGTACCATCCCATATATTTCACCTCAGTGCTCTGTGCTCACACTCTTGAAATCCTTCCAGGCTGCTATCACGTCCACTTCTCTAACTCACCTTTCTGAGCCAAGCTATAAATCCAGGCTCTAATTCTTCTCCATAAACCAGTCCCTCCGGGGCCCTGACCGTTTTCTGATATTTCCATGAGCTGTGCAATGACTTGTTGGTTCACTTCTCCTCTTCTAACATTAATAAAAGTCCAGAAATTTACACCAGAGTGAGAGGAGAATAAAGTTTCTGGGTTCATTTTACAACCGGAGCGAAAGGCGAAGCTGGGGGATGCTGTACACGGTCCTCATCGAGCGGTGAAGAACCAGGGCGGGACACGTTGAGCAGATGGTGATTCTGGACTGCAGATGAGGATGAAATTACTGTGTTCAAATCACATCTTTGATACACTTCCAGCTTTTATCAGATGGTTCTACTCAATGTTTGGCACAGCTGATGCAAAGGGAAGGCCAGGAGAGCAACCGAACAGCGTGAGCAGCTGAAGCAGCCCAGCGCAGGAGAAGGGCCCCATCCCGGGGTGCTCTGGCTGTCACAGTCCTTCCCCACCTCTTGGGCAGCTGAAGTGGGGACTTCTCTGATTGATCCCACTCTTCCAGCACCAGCAGAGCTTTAATATTTACCCTATATGTGCAAAACACCCCGGCACCCCACGGGCTACACAGCCTCTGCTGCCTCCTGCCACATCATGTTGCAAGCGGCTCGCCCAGGCGATGCGGTTGTAGGCTAAAATATTTGGGAGGATTGATAGCACGTGAGCAATTTCTTGGCGTTAAAAGACTCCCCTCTTCGGGTTTTGGCTTTGGATGACCTGCACTCCTAACGCAGTCTTAACTCCATTCACCCCTGCCAGTGCAAATGCTCTTCTTTATGAGGCTGGTAATCACTTTCTATCAACACGCTCTGAAAATCTGCTCCTCCTGCAAAACATTCCTCCAAGTAAATCCTTCCCCGTGCATATTCCCAGTATGACAACCAGGACAAAGCCGAGCCCAGGGCCTGTGCGGGGCACAGGAGAGGACTTTCAAAGGACTCCCACTGAGTTCAATTGGCTCAGACCCTGAGTGAACACACATCCACACCACAGCACGCTGTTATAAACGGCCTCAGAGAAGCTCACGAGGAAACCAGACCTTTCCCAAAGTCCTTAGGAGGGCCCGTGGTTATTTCGCCAGCCTTTCGCTGCACATGGATGCAGGGTTTTACCTCTCGGGAGGCATCTCGGGTGGCACCACAAAGCACATGAGCTGAAGGGCTGTGCTAATTTAAAATCCTTCCCAGACACTGAATTTGATGTCTTTTTTCTTCCTCAACTGAAAAGCCAGAAAAATATCTAGAGATGTTTGTGCAGGAGAACCAGTCACATACAGAGAAACCTTCTGTGTCCCGCAAAACAGCCCGTGTTTCCAGCCTCGGCAGTTTATTCTTCCCCCTTTTGGGAGGCAGTACAGATATGTTTTCCACTTGAAATATCCCAGAGGTCTTGCAGCTCCTGCTGAGCCCTCAGAAGTAAATGAGCCACTTTTCCCAGCAGCCAGCCCAGCCACAATTAAGAAACGTTATTTTTTTTCAGCATACCTAGCCCAGCGCTTGGTTCCAGCCATAGGAAAACAGAGGTGCTGCGTCCGCACCGGAGCAGTACCAACAAATATATAACACAAAAATACCTTTAGCTCAGAGTTTTCTGCTCTGTGTCTCTCAACTGTTTCACAGGCAAACTAGAGCTCTTTATCGGTGTCATTTACTCAGCTGTCAAGTGGGTTTTTTTATCCTAAAGCTCCGCAGTGGGGAAATAGGAACCTGCAATGAACTTGCCTCAAATTGAAACAGATATTTAACTAGAATAAACCAGTGGCTGGACTGAATAAACACTGCAGGCACTTTAGAAAGAATGTTAAGTTGACATAAGATCTGTTGGGTGAGTTCAAGAAATGGGAGACTTTATGCTGAAGTCATAAATCTTCCGGGTTAAAAAGGGGATACTGCTGAGCTCTGCGCCTCGGTGCCTG
Source organism: Tetrax tetrax (assembly GCA_009806455.1). Taxonomy (NCBI): domain Eukaryota; kingdom Metazoa; phylum Chordata; class Aves; order Otidiformes; family Otididae; genus Tetrax; species Tetrax tetrax. The sequence goes on along the minus strand of WHYT01017265.1, from coordinate 584,461 downwards.
GCTGGGAGGGACCAGAGCAGGGGGTCTGCGGTCCCAGAGGCTGCGGAGCTGTTGGGATGGGCAGTTAGACCATTGCATGGTCTTTCCCATCACAGCTGCTGAGGGGTGAGAACTTCATCTCCATTGCTGTCTTCTGCAACCACTGCAGCTCGCCGAAGAGTCCTATCCACCAGCTGTGGGAACCTGAGTGTTTCGTGGGGAGCTCAGCCTTTGCTGCTAAGCCCTGACACATGAATGTCTTGAAGGATAGTGCAGCCCAGGGTCCCTGGGCCAACAATGTCTCTTCCAGCTGGGACAGCCCCAAATGCTGTTGAGGGCCAAGGCCGCGATGCAACCCCATGGGGCTGTCCCAGGGCAGCAAAGCTGCTACAGCTCTTGCTGTGTTTGGAAACCGCGGTGCCCTCGTATGACCCAGACACGCTCCCGCCTGTCTCTGCTCTCCTCTTCCTCCGAAGCGCAAGGATGGATGAAAGGGTGGGTCTGCCCCCTCCTGATCTCCTCTGAGCCAGCCCTGTTGATCTGAGGGGCAAGTCGGAGCCCGTTTCCTCCAGGCCTGCAGACGCCGGCAGCCGCGGGAGGTGCGAATTGCCTGCGGGCTGAGCTCTGCACGGGGCACCTGTTATTTTGGCGTCATTTTTTAAAGAAAACTGCACTTATTAAGGACAGACTTTAAAAAACTGGATACCAGAGGAGACCACAACACTAATTGGCCCGTGATGGATCGCACGGGCCGGCAGGACCTGTGGCCTTCGCTTGGCCAGACCTGATAGCCAAATGGCGTGGGAAGGTTTGGACATGACTGTGGTTCTGCCTCCATCACAGACCCCAGGTCTTGAGAAAGGAGATCACGTTTGCTGGGGAGTGGGCTGGTCTCAGCAAAATGCATTCCCCGTCCCTGCGTGGTACCTGCCGGGTGGACTGAGCGGTGGTCCACGGGGTGACAGCTCACCCCGGTAAGACAGCCTGTGCTAAGGCGCCACAGATGTTTAATATTTCTGGTCCCTGCTCCAAGGAGAGGGAGAGAGGAGCTGCAGAGAGCACAGCAATATTTTTTTTCAATCCATTCCATATGTTTCCACCATAAGTCAAGATTAAACCAGTCAGTGGTGCTAGTCGGAATAGAAATCAGCCCGCCGGCTGTTTTGCTGCTTTTGAAGGAAGAATGAGCCTTAGCACAGGCTCTGACCTGACCCAAGAACACATTTCCACGGGGACAAGTGGACGTGTCATTCACGTTGTCAGCATTCTCGCTGGTGCTCTTGCCTTTGCAAGGAGGACTGGTCAGCCCTGGCCCCACCTGCTTGGTGGAAAATCCCAAATTTTGGCGCAGCAGCTTGGCATCGTCCTTGTGCTGCCGCTCAGCGTGGCATTCCCAGGCAAAACGCGATGTCCTTCGGATCCCCCAGCCCCAGGCCACCGCAGCCTGGTGTGCTGACACAGAGGTGGCACAAGGGTCCCAGCGCACGTGCCAGCACCCGCAGCCAGCTGCCTCAAGCCCTCGGTTATCACCCCTCCCACGAGCGCACCCAAATTACTGCAAATTACTTTTTTTCTATATTTTTTCCTGGTTTTCTCACTCCAGCAGCATAGCTCCAGATGCTGCAGAAGCCATCACTGAAGATGGCAGGTCTGAAGGGAGGAAGACAACCCAGCAACCGTGAAGGGAAGGAATTTGCTCTCTCCTGAAGGGCACGCTCGGTATAATTACACCAGCCAAATATGCGCACAACTCCTCAGTAATTGCTATGGTAATCATTTCACATGTGTGGGATTTTTTAGGCTAAAGCATAATTACAGCTAATTGCTGTTTGATTTTGTTCCTGTTTATATACCCATTAAAGGAATTGTTGAAACATCTTTGCTAAAAGACTTTCTTCTTTCTTTTCTCCTCCTCTTTTTCTTAAATCATCCTGGAAAAAAAAAAAAAAAAAAGGATTGTGTTGCAACACTCGGAGTTCATGAATGGCCATCAGCTCGCCAGGGATCCTACAACAAAGAGCCACGTTAAGCCCGCAGGAGCCTGATGTTTTCCCAGTGTTGGGAACTGAAGAGTCCTTGAATTTGCAGAACTCTGGAGAATTTGCAAAGATCTTGGCTGTTTGTTAATAAAACTCTTCCGGGTCTGAATTCACCAGGGGAGATGGGAGGGTCTGAGCTTTTTGGGGAAAGCAGGAGGAAAGGTGCACTCAGCCAGCTGCTTTGGTGACAGAAAGTTAAATTTCTGCTGCGTGCTCCCCATGGGAAACAGGCCCAGGGGAACAGTGTACGAAAATCACCTCTGATGACCTTTGTTCTCCAAAGGGGCCAGTGTTTTGGAGTGTCTGCCTGGTTTTCTCTCCCTATCCTGCATCGATTTTACATTTTGCCTATCTGCCAGAGCCAAGAGAGAGAACTGAAGCTGGCGGGGCTCAGTGCAGGTCCAGGGATTTGCCAGGAGCATCTCTCGGCATGGCTGGTACCGGTACCATCACCGATTAGTGTTTCTCAGACCTGGTTTTTAACACTGTTGTCCCAGGGCACAACTTGGAGAGAATTAAACATTAAGTGTGCTCAAAACTTGGGGAGTTATCTTGTTCTAATGGCCTGCAGTGAGGCCAGATAAATCCCTTATCAATTTGGCAAAATATTTACATATATGTCTTTGAGCCAGCCTTCAGGATGGCTTTTGCAGGTTTTAGTTTTCTATCAGAAAATACGCTTTATGTTAAGATGCTGAGGAGGTTTGGGGAAAACGAATGGAAAGAGTCAGTTTTCTTCTCCTGGGAGAGTCCCCCATCCCCTTCCCCATTTGGAATGAAAAACTGGAACTGTGAACGATGCTGAAAGGTGAAAATATTTGTTACTGTGTCTGTTGAAATGCTTTAGGTTCATTCAGCACTTGTCAAACAAAAATCACACAAAACACATGCACAAACAAAACCTTTCATACTGGACTCTTATTATTTTAGCAGTGATTTTTCCAGGAGCTTCTCCTTTACTGCGTGCTTCTCTGGGGACTGGAGCACTTGGCAGAAGCTGGTGGACATGAAGTGGGCGATGCTCAGTAGAAAAACTACTGAAAGAAGTGCTGGAGAGGGACTTTTATGACTCCTTCAAATCCATCCTTGAAGAGGTGCCAGGGACCGTCTTACCAGGCAGCCCTACCTCACCGAAATGCAATGTTCCTCTGGAGGAAGGAGAGGCCGTGGCTCATGAAGGCTGTAATATTCTCATTCCTGAGCATTGTATCCTTCAGAGGGGACCGAGACCACATGAAAACAGTCCTGACCGTGGTGAGCCACAAGCCATCGCTCCAGTCCCTCATCAGCCACATGCAAAATTCAAAGAAGGGAGTGATCACAGCAAATGCAGGATTATGTTGCTAAGGGACTGGATGGAGAGAGTGGGCTGGTGCCATCACAATCCTTCACCTTGGAGAACAGGGAGCTTGTTTGCTTTAATTTTTTTTCCTTTTTTTTTTTTCCTTTTCTATTTGGCTTCTACCTCTGCTCTGAGAAGCCAAATTAGCTCATGGTCTGAGGCTCCAGAACTGAACATAAGCAGAAGCAAGCTGACATTGGCTTGAAATAGAAGCAGAAATAGAGCTGTTTACCATCCTATTTTGCTTTGACACTTTGAGGGAGCAGGAAACAATTTCAGGGCATGGGCACTCACACAACGGCCACCAAAAGCACATCTGAAAGCACGACTGGTTCCCATGCGGCTGATGCTGTATGGCTGCTGCTTACATCTGCTCCAAAATGCTGCGGGCAAGGATGTCACTTGCCTCAGTTCGGACGTCCCACCGCATCCAGTGGATGTTAATTTCCAACGTGCCACATCACTCTCCCTGACCAGAAGATGGGAATCCATATCTCAACCAGGGATCTCTCACTGATGCACAACTCGTTCAGGGAACACAAAACAGTGATTGGAAACCACGGCGTCCCAGCTGACCGCTTATCCCTAATTAAGATTCCTTTGAGCCAGTGGCTGCATCTGAAAGCTGCTGCCCCTCTGCGTGGATGTGTGGTGTATTTTTAGCCAGGCTCTTCTGAGGAGGATAATGATATGTTGGTGCCTCCTCCCTGCAATTTTGTGAAGTCTCTGTGTTTGGAAGATGATTTCAGCCATGGTGCTTACATGCTAAATAGTAGGTGGAAGAAGAATGAGCTCTTGATTAAAATATGTCTAGACAGCCTTCTGTAATTTTAGGTCCTAATTTAGAGGACGTAGGTATGGAGGGTTTTACATCATTTCCAAAATCTGATCTGTCATTTCTGATGGTGGTTCTCATTGTCAGCTCTCAGTTTCCTCTGCAGTTTTGGGACACGTGGTATTTTCCTGGTGGTCCCAGTCACTGTGGAAGAATAGCTGCTTCCTTTTATGTAAAAATAGGAAATTCTCATCCTTAAAGATCCCAGAGCAAATGAGACTCATAATGGTTGAAGTTTGGGGTGGGGAGGGAAGTGGAAAAAGACTACTGTTAAATGGGATATTTTGAGCCATCTCATGACTTTTGAAGGCTTAGGGTTGCTCTGCCTATGGAGGAGACCCTTCTAGCTTTCAGACCTCTTACATAGCTTAAAATTCGCAGTTCTGAGCCCAGGGCTGCCAAGAGCCTACTGAGTTTCTCTACCCAGCATCCCCCAAATTCTCAGAAGGAAAACGCTGTTGTGCAGGAATGACTGCCCCAGGGGACTTGATGTGGCAACAGAGTCTTTCCATTTAAAGATCAGCTTGTTCCAATTCAAGCCATGTTGGCAGCACGCTAATTTTACAGCAAGTTTGCTGCCAGGCCGTGAGCTGCTGCTGGCAGGACACGTTTTCTAACGGTGCGAACGGACTCAACCCAAGAGCAAGTTACTCTGCTTGTAGAAAAGCATCAGGATCCCAATCAGCCATGCTCCAGGTAGCTGCGACAGCACAAAACCCACCCTGAGTAGTGGAGGCATCAAGTCCGTGTATACTCCACTGCAGTTATCGCTGGCACTCAGCTTGATTTGGAAATCAAGTTACCTAATAGCCCTACTATTTGAACCTGTTGAAGAGACCATAAGTGGAGTCTGCAGTTTCCATCCACCAACAATCAGCCTGAGTGTTTTTAGCACTTGCAGCACTCAGCCGTGTGTTTGGTTACAGACCCGAGGCAGTAGGAACTCACCATCAGATGCAACTTGACTGGAGAGCTCTACAACTATTGGCCTCTGGAACGCAGCCACAGTTGATAGCCAGGGTCAATTTTGCTGGGAAAGAGGAGTTGAAACTCTTTGAACTCCACTAAGAACAAGAAGTGACATTGAGGTGTATTTTGCAGAGATCTAGAGAAAACAGGCTCTGGAGTGTTTGGGTGCAAAATTACTTCTGCCACAATCTATTTCTCCTGCAGAAGAACATGATTCTGCAAGGCATGGAGCTGGTGGGGGCAGGACAGCTTCCTCAGCGCTGCAGAAAGCAGGTTTCCAAATCACCAATTTTGAGGGCTCTCTGGTCTGGTGAACTCAACAAAGGAAATGGAAGGGAGACACTAACTGAGATGTAATTAAGTTTAAATTAATTTCTAAAAGAGCTCAAAGGAGAAAATCAGAGGAACTTTTTGGTCCTGGCAGAGGAGCTGATTTGCAGTTGCCCCCATGACCAGTGGCATTAAAAAGATGACAGCATAAGAAAAATGAGAACTTCTGTGCCTTTTAAAATCCTCCGTTCTGTTGAGCTTAATGACTCTTTATTTTCAAGAAATGCTTTGTCCTATGAATGTGTAACCAGCATCAAGAAGAGGATGGCATGGCACATCTGGAAGAATGCTTCATGACAGCTCTGTGGAGGTGGTGGGACTTGAAAAAAAGTTAATGAGAAACACAAGCTTGCAAGAAGTGGGTGGGAAAAAGGGTTAGAGATACAGCAAAGCGGTTTGCATCCAGATTGCAGGAACATTTAATGACTCAGTGTGTGCTGATTTCTGAGCTAGAGATGTTGTCAACTCCTTAATGATTTCTCCATCCATGGGCCCATTAAGATAGGTTTAATGTATTTAAGACTTGAGTCACTATTCCAGCCCTCACAAGGCAGAGAAACCCAAGGGAAAAGATGAAATGGGCCCTTATTATGCCTGTGGATGACTAACCCCAGGAACTCTCTAACTGTGTCATCTCAAGGGTATCATTCAAAACCGGCATGGGAACCCTCCCAGTGCCACAGCGCGATGGTGGCTGGGCAGCCTGTGCCACAGGGAGAGGTTTATTTTTGGATCTGCGTCACACTTTCGAGGGCCACGGTCCCTGCTCCCTTCGCCTGTCAGTATCCTAGTCTTCTTCCAGCCTGGGACCATCCCGATCCCTTGGATGAGAGCTCATTTCAAAGGCAGATGAGGCTTCCCACAGCTATTGTCCTGTGGCTGTCTGCATATTTCAGCCCTTCACTATCCCTGCTCCCAGCAAGCTTCTGATCAGAAGCTCTGAACTTCATCTGAAAGCACATAAATTAAACTTTGAACTAAATAAAAAGACCTCCCCTCCAATCTTTACTGAAATACTCTTTAAAAACAAATCCTTATATATTCTAAACTCAAAAACATCTGGGTTTCCAAGCCTCAGGAAATTACAACTCCCATTCTAGAAATAAAATACATACTTGTCCATATATCACATTAATTAAACCCCATAATATGGAAAGAGGCCAGTAAAATGCTTTCCTGATGACTGACAGATTTGCATAGCAATTTATTATATCACTCATTCCTGTTATTATTTTCCTTCATGTACGCTGTGTGTAGAAAGATAGTGTATTCTTTGCTGATCGAGAGAGAAAACTACCTGGTCTCTCAGTGAAATTATTATTATCTATATGCCCTATTTCATACTGGGGAAACACAGGGCCCTGTAGATTTGCTGTCTTATTGATTGTACCATGTGATTTTAGCAAGGAAGAGATTTAAAATTGAATGATGACATGGATAATTTATAAAAACAAGCTATGACAGGCTGAAGAAGACGATGAATGTGTCCTCCAGTCTGCTACAGGACAGGCTGTGGTTAAATCCCCGCTTGCGTCTCAAGGATGACTTCCCACCTACCTCTGCTAAGCAGTGGATGGGGAAAGCCCTCAGAGATGGACCCTACTCAGTGCCACCATTCCTGCTCCCGAGCCGTGTTCCCGCAGCTCCCCACCCGTGCGCAGGACGGTAGGAAATGCCACATCAGAAGCATTCCAGCTACTGGGGAAAATTATTTGGGAACTGGGAAAACTGCAGACTCTAGTTGTTCTTCGTGGGTTTTGCATTTTTTCCTAGTGAGGTACAGTGCATGGAAAACCATCACACACCATGTGGTCAGCATTTTTACCATACACAGAGCAGTTACACATTGTTAAATTATTATTAGCTTAGCTACCCATGGGAAGGTTGTCTTAGCCTCCCCCAACAAGACTAAATCAAACATCCATTGGTTGCACAAGCTCTTGACTAGTTGTGTGTGAGCATGAATGCATGGCACTCCCAAAATGTGCACTGTCTCACATCTGTCCTCCCAGACACTGACCCTTCTTCCCCCACAGCCAGAGGAAAGAAGCCCAAGCAGGCATGCCTCGTCAGAGGAAATTATTTGCAAAGAGATGGGCTGAACTTGTGGATTCTGAGCAGAGGCCAAATTGTCTCAGGCTTCAATACACGCCTTCATTCCCCAGTTGTGTCAGCCCATCCGAAGTTGAAGAAGTCATTGCCAAAGGAAATCTGGACCCGAATTTTGAATTCCAAGCTCTGAATTTGGCAATATTTGTATCAAGAAATATGACAAAATTAGGGAAGTTTTTCATGGCTATTTTTTTCTGCCTGGATGCAGCTCATGCCATTCAGTGATGCCAAAACCAATACCAATTTTGTGAAAAATTTTTATGGCATTTTGCTGTGCCTATGCCACAGGAAAAAGGCATTACTTTATTAAGAATGCACTTTACATAGAGTCTGTAGAAAAAACATAGCAAACTTCTTATCCTCATCCAAGGGGCATCCATCAAAGCAAAGTTTGGACTGGAAGCAGCTGTGAGTCTCAGCCTGAACCTGGAGTGACCACGCTGCTGTTAGGGAAGGAGAATTCCAGCCTCCAAAATCCAAACGGAGACTGCCAAGAAACGTGGCAGTCTGCAGCGGTAATCTCCCCGCCACGAAGATCTGCCGCAGCGACAGCTGGTAGCCGCGTGTCCTGTCCCTAGGAATTGCTGCTGAACGGGAACGTGCCCAGCACCAGCTCCCTGAGCCTCCCAGACCTCCTCTGCCTCTGCAAGGATTTCAGGGCTTCGACTCCCTCAATGGCCCAGGCTTCATTCTCTGCAATTAACAGCTACGTTATTGTCAGCCGAGTAACTGTATACTCCATATGTGAAATGCAGGAGATCCTGTGACGGCTACCTCGTCTCACAGAGCAGGGGATGTCGAGCGAGACAAAACATCCCATTCCCTCTCCTCCCTTGTTAAAATAAATGTCATATACTCTGATCAGCCTCCGTGTACATGCACGCAGCCAGCAGGAGAAAATCAAACATCAAAAGGAAAAAAAAAAAATCCTAACAGGATATTGACATCAATAGGAGTTCTGTGAACAGAGATGAAATGTAAAATTGAGTCGCAATCCGGCTGATAGAAGTTAAAGACGCCGTTAACCCTTGAGCGGATCTGCTGCTGACATGAAAGGGAGGAGAGGTGTTAAGGCGCAGGGCTACTTGTTCTTACACAGGCACTTGGGCTGTGCTTTTCTCAGGAATCTGGGGGGAATTTGGCACTCAAAATCCTTGGAAAGTTAGACACTTAATGCAATAGGTTCCTTGGAAATTACCACTTCTCTTTAATCACTGCTACAGATCCAACGTATCAGTGGGGAGAGAACCACTTTCCTTTATCTTCCTCTCGCCATAATTTTTCCATTGCTTCTTTCCTAATGGAAAGAACCATCTGTTTCAGTGATGAGGCAAAAAAAAAGAAAAAAAAAGAACAATGACAAAGGAGAAAGGGAGCAAAGATGCAGGGCAAAATTTTCTGCCAGGATTTTTAGTTTAGGATGAGAAATAAAAAAAAAACACTAGAAAAAGTTTCTGATGGAAAATTCCTAGCAGCTTTAATGTCACAGCCTCTGACCTCTGGCCAGCCTCTTCAGTCAAAAAGCTCCTGCAGACACCCCTTGCAGAAGCAAAGCTCAAGCTGGGAAATCAGACTCCGAATCCAGTTCTGGGGAGTCAGGGACCAAACTCCACACCCAGTGGCTTGGACACCCCAACTGCCACCCCCACCTGAAGACCGTGCCCTAACGAGCCGTGACCCCTAAAGGCAGCCTGAAATGCGTGATGTTCCTAGGTATCCTTAGAAAACTCAGTTTATTTTCTTAACATTTTTTTTTGTTTGTTTACTTTAAGAAATAACCCAGCATAGAGTTTGTATTAAGGACTGGCTTTTCTTGCACATTTTTATCTGACAGAACAAAGGGATTTATTTCTGCAGTGGAGAAACAACAAAATAACTTGTAAAGGCACACTGTAATTCCATCTATTTGAAGTTGTTTCTAGCTCTGCAGAAGCCCCAGATAACTTAAGAAGTTGCAAGTTCAGAAGGGATTTTTATCTCGCTGCCTGGAAAAGCATCGTCTTGACTTTATTGGTGGAATCTCAACATCAGGCTGTTGTTTAAATAACAGGAAGCGAGAGCGCTCGCCCGGGTCCAAGTTTGCTCCAGGATTTGGGATGAAAGCCTGGCTGTCTGGTGGGGGTTGCTTCTCCCCGGAGCAGATCCATCCCATGGGATTTTGTGCTGTGGACAAATCTGGGAGACACAAGACCTGTTGTTTTATTGGGTCTGGGCATCCCCACCGCTTTAGGGGACCTCGGCACAAAGTGTAAAGCGAAGCCTTGATGGAAGTAAGCAGAATAAATCCATACTGAGGTTTCCTGGGCCACGGCAGGGCGAGCAGGTCCCATACCTGGCACAGACAGACATATCCCCACCAGGACTTGGGTTTGACTCTCAATTGCTCTGTCTGCTCAGACGATGCCAGTTGTTAACCAGCACCACTTGCTTGGCCTGGGCTGACCCAGACGGTAGCTGGAACCAATGAAGCGAAGAGGCCACGAAGGCAAAGGGGCTGTTATTTAACGTGTTTCCATCCCTGAATGATGTACCCATCTGCGGGCCTGTAGAGTTGTGCATTCAGGAGGTGAGAGGCAATTTGCACCATCCCTTTGAATGCCAAACCTCTGGTCCCCTGTGCTGCATGCGTAGGTGCCTTCAGGGCTTGCTGCTGCTTAACGTCAGGTTTTCAGCTTGCATGTCTTCTCCTGTTTTGTTGAAACAGCCTGAATTATTCCCCATTGCAGCAGGATTAGGACAAGGTCGATCACCTGCATGTTTTCCTGTATATGAGCTCGGGCAGAAAGCAATTTCCACCCGTGCAAGGCTGCAGACCTGGGCCTTAGCAAGCATTGCAGTTGGGTTTGCATTTGAACTTCGCTAGAGACAAACCTTTAGGGACAAAATGTGCATGTCTTCTGCCAGGAGTGGCAGGCAGGAGGTTGTGGCTGCTCAATTCCAAGCAGGATTGTGCGAGGAGTGCATTACCAGTTCAGCTCTGCCTCTCGGACCTGGGATGCCGGCCACGGGGTATATCACAAAGGCGATGACACAGGACATATGGAGCTGTGTGTTTCAACATACATTTTCAAAAAGCTATTTAATACATTCCTTAGCTCCCAGTAATGTGTTGGAAAGGATCCAGGCTTGGGGATGTTTCTATAAACACATCATCTCTCGCTGCTCTTCTACCTCTTTTGCTGTGAGCTGAAGGATGTGGTGTTTCCCCCTCTTGCTGTGGAAGCCTTGGATGTCGCTTTAGATCTTGCTGGTCTATTAAAGCACAATTTTTCATTCTTACCCAACTTTCAAGTCAGTGTAGTCCACATCAGAAAACCTCGCAGTCTGTGGCATTTCATACAGTCTGTGCCTTGAGGAGATCATTTCCTAGAAGCAGCCTTCCATTTCTGCAGCTATGAAAACATTCCCAATACATCCTGTATGTGGAGATGATTATATGCAGCACACACACACCCATTAGATTGTTTTTTTTCCTAGCTTTTTATTTGTTTGAATTGTTACTAGAGATAGGTGACATTTTCTCACAAAGCTTTTTCACCCGGAAAATGCGGGTTCAAAGAAACTCGAGTGCTTTGAAAATGAGCGTTGAACCTACCTATTTCATAATTTAGGAAAAGATAAACATTCAAAGTTATTTTGAAATAGAAGGTTGTTAGAAACAAGCTGTAGATCTGTATGTCTGTAGAACCAGCGAGCAGAAATATATGCTATGTTGAAAATAGCAAATCCGTTAGGTTGGGATTTTTACTTAAAAAGAAGAAATACTGTAAAGCTCAGATTCAAACCTGGATGCTTTGCTCAGACCCAGGCAGATGTATTTCAGTTGGGGAGGAGCTGAAATTAGGGATTCAGCAGTAAAACTGATTGAAAATAAGTAGTTTTACAAAACAGTTTGCATGTGTAAAATGCAAATATTTTCAATAAAATATATCTTTTCTGGGGAAAAAAAAAATTCTGCTGGGTGGGTGTTTCCTGGGTGCAGGCCAGGCCATGCAGTGGAAATGGGAACCACCCTAGAGCACATACTGGGAGCACGGTGAGAGCCCCAGTATGTTCCTGATCCAGGTCTAACCCCCTCAGGGAGGTCTCGCAGGGTCCATCTGCCTCATTTTCTCCTCTTGGATGTACTCAGCTTGGTCCAAAAAGAGACAAACTGGATAGAGCAAAGGCCCTGGAGCTAAGGACGGTCTGAGCCAAGTCACCCATTCACTCTGTGCTCTCTCCCAGACGGGGCTGACGGGTCCCCTTGTCCCTTCGAGGTGGATGGAGAGCAAACATCACAGTTGTGACCTTGCCACGTTGCATTTCTTGCTCTCCCACCAGCCCAGTTCAGCAGTTTTCCTCATGGCACAGGAATCTTTCTCATAGCCTTTAACTTACATTTTTGGTCAAGTTTTCAGAGCTTGTCCTTAATAATTTGAACTTTAATTTCCTACCAGTTTCTGGCTCTGATCCAGCCCATCATATCTGCAAAGAGCCTTTACTCAGCAAGTTTCCACTTTTTCTTTTTTTTGTGTGTGTGTGTTGAGGTTCTCGGTCTCCAGGAGAAATACTTTGAAATCAAAGCAAAATATAAGAGTTAATGGGAAGCTACAATGCAGAGTGCCCTCCATGCACGCAGAAATGACCAACGCTGCTCTGAACCCTCTGTTGAATTAGCCGGAGCGAGCCGCTCGTGCTGATGCTGCACCTTTGCCTTCCTGCTTTGATTACGTCTGCAATCCTGACAACTTTCATCTACTAGTGATCGTAGAGGTTCTCCCATGAGCTAGTGCAAGGCGAGCGTAAAGGGAGAGGGTGACTCCACTGACTCTAATTAAGAATTTATCATTGACACAAAATCTCCAGAATTAATTCTTCTGCAGTATTCAACTGGCTCTGCTGCACCAGTAACACATGAAGCATCCCTGAGGCTCTGGATTTACTGATGCTCTCCTAAAGGAGGGGATAAATGAGGGCAGGAACAGAAGGGATTATAGATACTTGGAAGAAGTTGTACAATGATTAATTCCCAAAGTATGGACCACGGCCTGACTCTGACTGGACCTTCACTTGTGTCCAGACCAGATCCCCAGCAGCTGTGCTGCGCGGACGTGGGAGACGATATGTCCCATATTTCCTTGCCCTGCTCTATCCACTGGTATGTCCGGAGGGCATGGTGGCTATTTATCTCTACAACTGACCAACGCTGGGCATCAGAGGGGAGTGCAGGAATTTTCTAGGCAGTCCATCAAGCAGAGAACTACAGAATCCCTGCTCATTGCCCATTAGGATCTGTTTAATTAGAATCAGAAGAAATGGACAATATGTTAGGATCATGTTTCTCCTTTATTTTAAAATTTCATTAATGCTTTTACATCCAAGTAGAGATAAGCAAGTTCTGCTGTGTTTTACTTTCTTGTTGCAAGCATGAAACATCACTTTTGATAGATCACTTTTAATAGACCTTCATTTCTTTTCCCCAGAAACACAGACAGAACATGTGTAATTAGAGCAAATGTTGTGTGTCTGCATTCAGAGAGATATGCCAATAAATGCAGTTTGCATTTGGAGGAGTCTGAAGTTAAATCTAGTGGCTGGATTAAGCTGTCTTCAATTTTATTCTAAATGCTAATTGGAGTCTGAGAGCTCTTTGATTGAAATAACAAGGAAAAAACAGTGTATGCCATTTCACCCAATTTCCAGAAAGCACTGGGCATGAGAATTGGACTCCCAGTTTAATTTATATTGTGAGAATCCCTCACTGCATAATGCTGCTTTTTCCAGATATTATTAACAGAGCTGGAGTGTCCTTCTTTGTGTTCTGATGGAAAGTAACTATAAATCAAGCATGCTTCTGGGATGGTTGCAAAACTTCCATGAAGCTTGACTCACAGTCTAAAAATGCGCTTGTGGAATGGCTGTGGTTGCATCATGTAGGTGCTGGAAAGCAAACACAAACTGGGGAACCTCCTCTCCCCATCGATGCTTTTTCCTGCAGCGCATTGCCACACATTTCCTCCCCAAGGGATCCCAGTGTCCCAGCATCCTGACATCCCGATGCAGCCCTCGGGCCCGTGCATGGTCCAGCGCTTGGGAGCGTAGGCATGGCCATTTTGTGTGGCCATCTCCAGTCTCATGGTTTCTCCGTTGCTGAAGCCAACTTGCAACGTCTTTCAGCTTCTTTATGATGTGGAACCTGCAGTGAGGGGGGAAAAAAAAAGGAAAAGGAAAAGGAAAAGAAAAAAAAAAAGCAAACCAAAACAACACTATTTTCTGTGACCCTTGTCTGGCCTCTGCTTACAAAAAATCCTGGCATCCATAGCGATCAGATCTTTGATTGAATGACATTTTAATTTGGGGTATATTAAAACAACATGTTTTCTACGAACGATTTTCAGCACAGAAAGGGAAGAGGAGGCTCACAAGAACCTCTTCAGCTGCAGAGTCACAACATGTGCCCCAGATGCCATCACGATGTCTTTGATAGGCAGGCCAGTTGATTTAAAAGAGGGCAGGGGGGTTGGCTAATTGAAACCACTGTGTTATGATAACCAAATGTCCTACATCTTGTGCATCTCCCATAGATGGCAATGCATACTGAAAAAAAAAATAGAAATAATAATGCTACGTCCGTTTTCAGGGAGAGATCAAAGGATCTCCTGGAAAGAGGAGCCCAGTTGTCCCTTGAATGCATCTGGGCTGCAGACAGCCTCTGGAAAAGCCTTCTTCATTCATTCATGAGGCAGAGGAATACTGTCTGGATGCTTTGAAAAGTGCATGGTCTGGTTGAGGGAGGAAAAGTCTCCGAGTCTCCATGTAAAGGGAGCTGTGGGACCTCACATGGCTTTTGTGGCCAGCCATGCCCAGGTCATCAAACCATGTCTTGCCTTCCCGTTGCAATGGGGTCCTCTGGCTGCACTGTGCATTTCAGAAAGAGCTACAGCTGGTGCTGCGGTACCTGCAACACTGACTGGGACCTGTAACGAGAGATATCTGTCAACTGGGGAGTGGGAGATGCAGTGTAGCAAATACAAAAAGAAATAAATTCAGTGATATTGAGAGACTAGAGCTCCCTGTAATTCCTGGAGTACTCCAGGGTGAGCAGCATTCTCCAGACTGATGGCTGTCAATGTACTCTTTGAAAGCATCCTGGCAGAAATGTATTTCTGCACCCACACCACGGCCTCTGAAGCAGCTCAGCCGCCACTTGCTTTCAGCTTGCATTTGGACCGCAGTCAGTGGATGCAGTGAAGCTTTCTCCGCAGCGAAGGAGATGCTGTCCAGATCAATCAGAATCATCCCAGGCCTACAACAAAAAAAAAAAGGCACGTCCCTCTTGGGATCGCCCCGACACGTTCCTCTGCAGAACATCTGCTCTTGCACACCCAGCTGCTGCTGCCGCTCCCGCCGGCGCTGCCGCTCACCTTCCCTGCTCCCGGTGCTCCCGCCTGACCCAAACGGCTCAGCGTGTCCAAGAACCACTTATGCAACGGCTTTTGGCTCTTACCCAGGGAGAGATCTCCCCTATTTAGAAGTCATCACTGTTTCTGCAGGAAGGGAAATGGCAGTGCCCGATAATCAGATGGTCTGAAGGAACCTTGCTGTGCCCCCAAGGGGATGGACTCCGTTTCTTCCCCCGAAAATGCAAACAGCCACCAGCATAACTGGAAACAAAGCTCAGATAACCGGAGTCCTCTTTCCCTGCTGTAACCAGGGGACAAGCCCTGGATAAATCCCATCACAGGACATGTTAAAAAGAACGTGTACATCATTAATGTAAATTAGAAGCAGAATATGGAGGGGAAAGGGGAGATTTGTTCCTCCTGTGTAATTTGGCCCTATTCTGAGTGCCTCCAAGGATGCCTCTTTCCCTCACTCATGAAGGTATTTCTGAGGAAAAAGGGTACATTTTGCTGATTTTTGAAGGCATCTGATTGCACCAGATGGTAAATATATAATTTTTTTCATTCTCCTGGGGGGGTGCCCTGTGAATCACCTACCAGGGTTTTATTGCTTTCTTCTGCATCCCCTGGCAAATTTCTGAGCACAAAAACTCGGCTTTGTTTGCATTTATAACGAGGCATTTGGAAACATCTGCCAGCAGCTCAGCTTACCAACCAGACCGAAAGCCCAGTTTCATTTACGGGTATTTTAAATAGCAATTAAAATTACAGACCATCTTCTCCTCATACTTCTACATGCAGAAATATTTGGTATGGCCTCTGGAAATCCCGAATAACAGAAAGCAGAGCTTGCTTCTATGTTTCGTCGAGCATTATTCTGAATACAGAACATAACAACAACAAAAAAAACCTTTGTTAGATGCATAACACTGAGCGGATAGTTTTGCTAAACATTTATGAGATATTGGAAAATTCAGCTCCAGCCCTCATGTTTCATCAGCTGCAGCTAAACGCTTCAGTACAGATGGACAGGGCCCAGGGTCCGTGGAATTTGTCTCTGCTCTGGACCATATGCTGCTCAGAAGTAACAAAGGATGCAGAGTTTGCTTTGAAGCTCAGTCTGCGGTGCTCTGCGGGCAGACGGGTGCCACATGGACACTCAGACCCTCTCATCTGCATGTGACCGACCTGCGAACTGAATCCTGGTGACATGGCAGGGATGTGGTGCTGGCAGTCCCATCACCATGTATTGGTGGAGACACATCCTACTGAGGGTGAACTGGGGAGCCATGGACATTCACAGTGCGACTTTGCGGTGCCATTCCTGTGACGGTGAATAGGACAGATGGGGGTGTCATGAGGGCAAGACATGCTTTTAAGGATGGAGTTAGCAGAGTGAGAAAGCTTTGATAGTTTGGGCTGACCACCATCCTAAGAGCAGAAAGTTTTTCTTTCTGGAGAACATGAGAGCTGAGCAAGCATCTTCAGCAACAGTATGTTTGCAGCTGAATTTTGTCTCCTGCCCGGAATGCTGCTGCTCTGCATGTAGAAATTACTCTTTTTTATGGCTTCCACATTCCCATGACATATTCCATTGAAGACGCCAAGCTTTGTATGAGTAACATTCCCCAAATGTGCATCAGTTTTATCAGCACCTGCTTAGCCAACCAGCAGAACCAGGGTGAAAGGAGGATGAGCAGGGCTCCTAGACACATGCCCAAGTGCTAACACTTAGTTTTCATCTCAAGTCTGCTCTCTGGCTTGGCACACGATGGCAAACTGGGGACAAGGCTGCCTTGGTTCAGTACAGAGGGGCACTTTTAATGAGTCATTCACTGAATCCTCAGATCAGAGAAAGGATTTTGGGGATAACAAGATGTAAGGACTTGATAGAAGCAGAAATGACTGTTGGAGAAACCATAAGAGAGGGAATAAATATATTTAATCAAGCTGTGTTTGCTCAGCAAGGTGTGTCATGGCTGATATCTTGCTCCTGGGCATGGGGTACAGCTCATGACAAACTCCAGGAGAACTTTTCCCTCAGCACCATCTCCACCGCACCGCTGTCCTCGCAAAGGGGAGTGCAGTACAGCCAGGCAGCCTCCGTGCTGCCCCGCATCGCCATTCCCCAGGCCCCAGCTCCCTTCCCTGAGCAGGGGCCGGACAAGACCTTCAGTGAGTCCTGTGCAATCCTTGTGTTTCAGAGATGTGTTTCTAAAGGTAGCAGATGTTAGAGAATGCTGTTTGCCAATTCTCTTTGATTTAATCAGTGCTCTGGGAGCTTCTCCCTTATTTATTACCTTTGAAAGCAGGAGTGTGGTGTGGTGATGCAGCCTGCATGGTGATGCAGTTTACTGATCCCCCTTTTTCATCCCTCCTTTGCACTGCAGAACTTTTCCCTCTTCCCAGCCCTCTGGGATCTCCATGGGCACTTGGATGTGGGCAGGGAGGGCAGAGCTGCATCCTTCCCCTCCCGCTTTCACTCTCCGGCTCCCCTCTCTCTCCATCTCACTTTTTGGCATGGCTCTAATAGAGAAGTAAAGAGGTATTTTTATTGCGCACACAGCTCTGTGTATCTTTTCCTTAGCATTTGTTTTTCCTAGATATACACACGTTTATCCACAGCCATTTCTACAGGCAGAGATGTTAATTTGGCATCATACATGGAAAGTTTTAGACATCTGATCAGAATCAGTACAAGCTTCTAGGAGCTGCTTGCCAGCTGAAGGATGAAGAAAGGGCCAATATTAAAAAGAAGCCTTTCCTTAATAAATGTAAATACTGCAAATATAAACACTTAAAAATGCCATTAACTGTATTTGGAAAGTTCTGGTGAATCAATAAAGGGTGGGGGTGAAAGAGTCAAGCAGAGGCAATGAAATACAAACTTTGTGTTTTTTTTCTTCGAGTGCCCTGAGAGATCCAGGCTTTAAAAAGCTGCCTCTCAATCTGCATGTCTGATTTTCTACATGCAACTTACTGTGTTTGCTTTGGGCCCAACCCAAAGTCCCTGAAAGTCCTCGCGATGGACTGGAGTGGTGCTTTCCCCCCACAGCGTTCACTGCTGCAGACACTGCCCGAGCTGCAGATTGCTCGGCATCGCTGCAGAAGATGCTTCCAGGAGGGTTCGAGCACCCAACGTTACTCTATGAAATGCCACCAGCTGAGGGCTTGGCAGCTGTTGTTCAACAATTCTGAGCTGGCTTTTCCTGCACACCTTCTTTAGGTTTTCCTAGACCAGCCACCTAAAAAATGGGGCCAGAAGGGGAGTCTCACATCTTCACTCACACTGATTTGAGAAGCAGTGGTGGCACAAACCCTGGATTCAGGTGGCCCACTCTCTTGCTGAAGACAGCTTGGTGACCTCGTGAGCTCTTTCTTTTTTTCTCCTCTTTATTTTTCCTAAGGCGCTCAGGGTTTGGCAAGTCTGGAACTGCAGGTGCAAAGCTGAGAGGAAGGCTTGCCCGTAAAAGACCGTGATCTTCGCAGAGGGGATTTGAGTGTCTTACCCATCGGCCGGAGGACTTTCCGGATTGCAGCAGCTGAGCGTGCAAAAAGCACATTGCTCTCCAAATCCCCAGCAAATGCTCCAGGCGCAGCCAGAGCCCGATGCTCCCCTGCGTCGGCTGCTGCAATCACGGAGCAAAGCCTGCCTGGCCCCCACCCACAAGCACCCCGCCAGCGCCTGAGCCCTCCCTCCAAGGCATGCGTCAAAACCCTGCCTTCATTTTCCTGACATGATTTTCCTGCTCCCAGGGCTGAATTAACACCAAAAGAGACCCAGATTCCTCTGTAATTAAGGGTCTCTACTCCACATCAACTTGTCTATTGCTTCCCCTTGTCCAACCCCAACATGCCCAGCTCCATCCTTCTCTTTATGTCTCCTTGTCCTGTTCCTCTGGGATCCAGCTTCGTGTTCTCCCCTCCACTGTTAACAAGGGACGTGAGCACAGAGGGCTGATGGTTTTCTCCCATCGCTTCCCCTGTTCTTTGAACCGAGGTTGAAGCACATGTTCTTCATGAATGAGAAAGTAATTTGAAGCCACGTAAACAAAAATAGCAACAACAACGAAATCTTACAGAACAACCTGGAAAAAGCTGCTTGGGAATGGTCAGAAATACTTATTTTCTCTTTTCCCATGCAAGTTTTATTTCTTTCCAGCCTTTCAATCTTCCACACTCTGCAGCTACCAAAGCTTCAGAAATCTCAAGAAAGGGTTGGCTCATGGCGGCCCAAACAGAAGTGAAAAACCTCTCAAGAAAGCTCATTTGCAAGACTGTGCTTCTATATCCCTGTGTTTTTGCAGTTTATGATAGGATAGGGTTTGTCTCCTTCACTTTAGCTCCAGCATTCATGTTCCTGGCTTCCATGGATGCACCAGCCCATGCCAAACAGCATGCCAGAAATTTGACCTTCTCATGAACTTCAGGGCTATTTTCTAGTCTGCACCCAGCTCCTTGCAGGCAAGACCGTCTGGCCAGTGGATTCTGGCCCTTTTGCATGGAAAATGAGATGTGTCGGCTTGCATGGCTGGGTGGCTTGCCAGCTGTGTCCCTAACAGCACTTCACAGCCTGCTCGTGCTCCTCCCTTCCTTGTTCAACGAGCTGCTTTTGCTCGTGCTCTCTTCGCACGCGGATCTGCAACTGGGGGACCTGTGAGATCGTCCTTGGTGGCCTTGGGCCAGCTGGCCGACCCCCAGCTTTCCTGCTGTGGCAACCAGCATGCTCCTCAACACAACTGAGCTTAATGCACAACTTTTTTTTTGTCTTCTTGGTCCTCTTTCCAGAACTACTCAACACTTTAGTTGCACCTTTCCCCATTTCCCCATTTCTCAGGCAGGGTACTCGGTGGTCCTTACCCTCCCCTCGCAGCAGCTGGTGCTTGCTTAGCTGGCGAAGGTCTGATTTGCACTGGAGCTAAACCCAGCAACGCTCCAGACTCCAATCAATATCATCTACCCCAGCCTAAGGGGGTTTATTCTGATATTAATATCGAAGCATCAAGTTCCCGCGCTGAGGATCTGCACTAAGCTCACCACTCAGGACTGTAATTGAATTTCACAGCAACCTCGGCTTCGATCCCCGGGCCACCAGTGTTTGAGGGGGCTCCCAGGCCGTGTCTGGCAAACCCCACCGTGCTGTCCCCTCAGTACTGGTAAGGTCAAGGACAACCTGGACAGTCCCAGACTGCTTCCCTGTTTCTTCTGCACTTAATGCGTCACAGGGAGATCTCTGGTTGAGTGGCTCTTCCAGTTACCCTATTAATGAGCCTTTTAATTAGTATCTTTTTTTCCAAAGTAATTGCTACAGCATCAGATTCACTTGGGAGATGCAGATGGACTGGAAGCACGATGTTGCAAGGTAGCAGAGGAGCCGAACGCTGCTATTAATATCTTCTGACAGACTGCGTTCAGAGAAGCAGCGCCGGCCCTGGACAGGTGTGTGCCTGCCAGCCATCGCGCCGTTTCCCGTCACCGCCGCACGCCTGCTGAGCAGCCCGTCTGCCCGCAACGCCGGCGACTCATGGGCAGCTGCCCGGTGCCTGCTTTGCCCGTGGCTGCTGGCTGGTGCTAAATTTCATTGGTTGACTCAGAAAGGCAGCGCATGAGTTGCAAAAGTGGATGCGTTTTACCTGCGTGAGATGTTGCTTTAGGCAGAGGCCAGGTTAAGCCACAGAAATGAGAAACAGCTGCAGAGGGGATGCTTTTCCTCAGTTTTCTACTCACGCAGCCATCCCTGCCCCAGGAAGGCTGGGGTTGGGGACAAGAGGGGTCCCCAGGCAGCAGCTGGCCCTGCTGGGGAAGAGCACCCTGGCATGCCCCAGGCTGCTCCAGCAGCCCGCTAAAATTTACAAGGAAAAGCAGAAAGGAGGGTCTGAAACCCCACTGGGGAGCTAGGGCTGGCAATGCTCTGCAGGTAAAGATCTATTTGGGAAATTTCCAGCTTGGCTGAATTCTGCTGATGCACAATAAATGGGGACCTTTGTAGCAGCGCTGTTCAAAGCTCTCAGCTTTAAGTGCACATTTCCCCCAGCACCACGACCAATCTTTCCTCCGTCAATACAGCGGGTTCCCCATGAATCCACATCTCACCCCTCTTCTGGAGGCGGCATCCACGCAGCCGTCAGCTCCACTGATGTCGCTGCCTTTTATCCTCTGCATCCCTGAGCAGAGCTCACAAGTGATGCTTTGTACCAGATCTAGAAAAAAATAAAAGACGTGTGCTCTAACACACAAAAGAAAAAAAAGCTCATCTTGCCCCTTGTGTTTTTCCTGGAAATGTCACTGCCCTTAATGCATCAAATAATTAGAATCACTTCTCTCCTTTTGTTTGCCTTGGCCCTCACAGCTCACATTGAACAGGCCAAAATAAACCTGCACGCACCACAGGAATTTCGGGCACAGCCTATTCTGCAGCGCTGGGCTCAGGGAGAGAATGGCTCCAAAAAGCCATCGCCCTGACTCTGCTTTGTGGGTCCAAGCTGCTACGGGCGCAGTTGGTCACTACCCTGCAGAGGAGCCAGGACCCCGCTGGCCAATGCTCTTCTCCATCAGAAGACTTGATTGCAGATCAGATTCACTTCCAGGGACCCACCTCTAAGAAAACCCTCGGCCCTAGCATCAGGGGGGAGAAAATTGGGAAAGGAGTTTATATGCATGGGAGATTTTGGCTGGGAGCAGTTGGGGCTGAGGAGCACAGAGCTCAGAGCTGGCAGAGACACGCGGGAGAGCGGTGGGATGTACCCAGCGGCCAGCCGGCAGCAAACGGCAGCTCCTCTTCCCCTTTGCCTGGCACAGATGCTGCTGCTTTTTTTATTTTGACTGTCTTTTCCCCCATGCATGCCTCAGAACAGTGGCTGGGATACGCAGGGCCAGGCACTGCCTCGAGGTGGCACTTGGGGGTGAAGGGCCCATGGGGTGGTCCCTGATGTTGAGTGCCAGGGAAGAGAAGGAGCAGCTGGTGCCCATTTAGAATCACAAAATGGTTTGGGTTGGAAGGGAGCTTGAAGCCCATCCAGTCCAACCCCCCTGCCAGGAGCAGGGACATCTCCAACCAGATCAGGTTGCTCAGAGCCCCGGCCAACCTGGCCTGGAATGTTTCCAGGGATGGGGCATCCACTGCCTCTCTGGACAACCTGGGCCAGTGCTCCACCACCCTCAGCGTAAAAAATTTTTTACTTATATCGAGATGGCATTTCAGCCAGAAATTCAGAATTCTGTCAGCTCTGAATGGAAGGTCTGAGCGTGATGCTCACAGTTCAGATGGGTAGATGTCTCCCGGAATTCCTGATGGGAAGTTGAACAAGTCTCTGACTTTGTAACTGGGAGGGTGGAGGAAGGTCCCTTCTCCTCTGGGTGCTGTGGAGGTGACATGGTGACGTGGGAGAACAAGTTCCTGAGGGAGGTTTCCAGGTGCAGAGGAGTTGTTCAGCATCCCCTTGTCACCCACGGTGCCATCCGTACCGGTCTGGATGGACAGATGGACAGCAGAGCCAGCGTTAGACCCAGCAAGGCAGCACGGACTCCGCACGCTCAGCCCCTGCCTGCTGCTGCCTGCCTGCTCCCAACTCTGGCTGTGATGGCAGGTTAAATACATGTCAATAGATAGTTAAATAAATACATTGAGGATTAGCTGTGCTGTAGGTATAGACCCCTTTCAGATTTGCTAAGTTTCAGCAAGTATGTTTTCAATAATTGGCTAATATTTTAAAGAAATGAATAAAACCTATGCTACTAAATCTAGTCCTTCTCTTATTGTAAGACATTTATTGCATGCTCAAAAGCATATGTCTTTAATATCTGCAGCAAAGGAAAGTAATATATAAGGGATCTCTTCTTAAACTTGAATACGTGTAGTCATAATCAGAATTATTATCGATCATCAAATTTACACTAATGAAGTAAAGAAACCCTATCATTAGTAACTTTACAACTGGACAAGCTTAAGAAATAAGGACAAATAAAGAAATTCCCCTTTTGATAATTTGAGATTTCACAAGACAGAAGGGTCAAGAGTGTTGAGATATCTCTGCATCTTTGAGGAGATTTATAGACAAAGCAAACCGATGGATTTCTTAGGGAGTTGTGCAAACTATTCTGGAAGCTAGTGTTGCTCCTGATTATACTCTCTTGAAAAACTAAAATTGGAAAACTGCTTTGCTGTTGCTGTCAGTGCAGAGGTATACTGATGTGTTTTTGCAGAATTGCATTCACTTGCTGATTTATTTGTAACCGAGGTACCAACACTGCCTTTTCTCCAGCATGGAAATGCTTGTCCAAATTTTCAGTGAGAAGAGCCATGTGGTTTTTAAAAGATTTTTGTTTGAGAACGCAATCAGCTGAGGTCAGTCCTGCTCTCAGAGACCTGAACGGAGCTCTTAACTATTACTCAGGGAGTTATTTTTGTGTAAGAGGGAAGAAACTGGCCCAGCTGTGTATACCTTCCTAATGATCTTCACAGCGCCTTGTCCATCTCAGCTCTTCCTCCTGACTGCACCACCCTGAAGCACATAGAGAAAATAAAAGCAGCCCCCACCAGTGCAGGGGCCACGGCGGGTGATGCCCGGGCTCTGAGGGCTTTTCAATTGCAGGTTTTATTTTGTTTTGTTTTAAAGGCACATTACCAGTTTGCCCCCAGCTGTTATTTAAGCCTTTATATGAGGTGAGGCAGTGGCCCAGGTTGCCCAGAGAGGCGGAGGATGCCCCATCCCTGGAAACATTCCAGGACAGGTTGGCCGGGACTCTGAGCAACCTGATCTGTTTGGAGATGTCCCTGCTTCTGGCAGGGGGGTTGGACTGGGTGGGCTTCAAGGTCCCTTCAAACCCAAACCATTCTGTGATTCTATGACATGCATTTCAAATCCCCACATCGTTACAGAGGGAGAAAATACTCAATGATTTTCCCCGCTTCTAATTCCAAGGGCATCAGCCCTCAGACTTTCTGAGCTGAATGTGTTGCCCCTGGATGCCGTACAGCTCCACAGGTTTCAATATTGTTGTCACCAGCTGAGACTGTCCACATCAATTTTGCTTTCTTAGTTTGTTTCTAAGCTGTGCACATTTTGGCTCACAGACAGATTTTCCTTTCCAAGATTTCAGTGTTGGAGGACTGTTTCCCTAATCCCCAACAGTTTAAGATTATCTCTAGCCAACTATTAATCAAAATCAGAATCTAGCACTGCTTGCTTATGCTGTTGCACTTGAGAACATAAAAAAATCTTTTTGCTCTGAAGAAACACAGTTGTTAGTTTTTTAATTTGCCTCTGATTCCTTTAGCACCAGCCCCTCAGACACAGAACAGCCACATCTCTCATTCAGTACTCAATATTACACCAGGATGCCACATTGGCCAAAGGATGCTTTAGAAATGCTGGTAAAACAAGGAAACACCAATGCATGAACGGCTTAAAATAAGCCAGAAAACAACAAAGAAACTCTCTTATTTTCTCCTTTCAGAGTACGCTCCTTCGAGTGCAGAAGGACGAATTGCTGTATAAAAACCTGGCATATTGATAGGCAATTAGCTCTTGCAGTGACACAGGTTATAGAGCAAAAGATGGATTTTTACTGCGCCTTCCATATGCCATGTCTCCAAAAGCCTTCGTAGAGAAGTGAATTAGATGCCTCTGACTTTTTAGGGTCGGGAGCTGGAACGGCCCCCTCTGCTTCTATAGTGAGCTGCACAAAGCGGCGTGTTTCAAGCCAAGAGGAGTCCCCCGGGGCCCGGGGCACAAGTCACAGGAATCCACTTACAGAAGAGTCTGGCTCCTCCACTGACCAGGGGGCAAATTCCAGCTTAGCCATGCACAGGGTTTGTGTCTGGGGTAGGGACTTTTCCTATTTCCCATCCCCTGTTTTGTAATTAAATCAATTCTTAATGCCAGCATGCTCTCGTGGCCACCACCCAGGGACTCAGCACTTGGGTAGCTGCCCTAAATTGTTTGTTTGTTTGGGTGCATGAAGTGCTAAGGGGTGCTTTCTGAACACTGCACCTTTGAGAAATGTGTAAAATGCAATTCAAATTGCCACAGGACACAAGCATCTTCCTCCTCTGTCAGCATCTCACAGGGACTGCCTGGCACCCAGCACAGTGGACATGGCCAGTGACCCCACTCCTGACTTCCCTTGATCCCAAATCCTCCATCAGGAATTCCTGCTCAGGAAAGAGGTCCTGTTGGATCCATCCTTTTCAGTTCCACTGCAGACCCCGTGACAAGGGATTTTTTTCCAGTCACATAGTATTTTGATAGAGCTTACATCAGCTCAAGCTGCCTGTCTATTTTAGCATCTCTGCAGGCTAAAAAGAAATCACTCTTCTCACAGCAACACAAAACAGGGAAGCTGGTGCTGCTTTGTCATATCCAATTTCAGGCAGCTCTTTCCCTTAAGCTGGTCATGAACAAGCAAGGATAATGTAACACATAACTCGTTTCAAAACTGATTCTCCCATGCCGAGTCCTGATCTACCACTGTCTGAGGCACTTTGCTCAATAGGTTACAGCACGATGCCAGCTCGGGCTGGCAGACTACGCAGGAGTCGCAGCCACAGGACTGGATGTGATTTGCATTGGTCCCGCTCGCTCCCAGAGCTGTCACAGGGGATGGATGCTGCTCTCTAGCTGGCACCCGATATCTGCCGAGGAATCCCACGTTATCACTGCTGTCATCTTCCAAGCTGTGTGTTATACAGAGAAGGAAAGCTGCCAGGCTGCTCAGCAAGCCAGTAGGTATTCTTGGAGACAAAAACCTGAGCCTGGTCCCAAAGCCATTGTTTAAGCTTTACTTGGGTTTTATTTCTTTGAGAATTGGATGCTCCTCTCCCTCTGTCAGCTCACAAAACTGCAGCCTGGATCAGGCCAGCTACATCCTCCGTTTCACACCCAGGACCTGGTCCAGAGCTCAGCAAAGCCAGAGGACTGGCTTCCATTGCCACCAGTGTTTTCTGGATCAGGCTGGGAGAAGAGGGCTCTGCTCAGGCTCGGCAGTGCCTGCCCTCTGCTCGCTCGTGCCCGGGGAGCTCACGGCAGGAACGCCGGTGTGCAGAGCCCGCTGCCAGCCCCGCTGCCAGCCCTCGGCTCAGCCTTGCTTCCAGCCTTGCTTCTGCTGGGGAAGTTTTACCAAGGTTTTACAAACTCTGCTGAAAATGGAAAGTTCACATAAAACCATCATACAATAACTGCAAGGGGCTCCATTTATAAATGCACTGTCTGCTGGCATAGTTCTGTCTCCTCTATTCACCAGCCAGCAATTATCCTCACTTGAGCTGCTTCTTATTTAGCTGCTCCCCAATTGGAATGAACAGGAATGGCATTTGCTTGCTGAACTATAAAATGGAAATCTCGTCTTTGCTGAGGAAGCACCAGATGAGCACCGGCTCTGGCTGCATCCTCTGCTTCCGAGCAGCGATGTGGCCTGGGCACGGGCTTCGGAGGGGGGACGTTTATAGGGAGTGTGGTTATCTTTTGGTAATTTTAATTTTTATATTAAAAATTTAAATGAAAAAAAAAAAGAAAAAGATGGTTTGTGGTAAATGAAAAAGACAGCTCAGCAGAGAGACGAGGAAGCTGCAGTGGAGAGGGGCTGCGTGCATGCTGTGCACTGCAAGGCCACGGTCCTGGGCGGGTTGGGAAGATCAGCTGCTCGATACGCGGGGCCAAGCGATGATGCAGGATGGGGAACGTTGTATATATGGAGCAGCAGCTGCAGGCTGTTAAGGCCAGGAGTCCACTACAGGTCCCTTGTGATCCACTCCTCTTAAACCTCTCTTGAATTATCCCGTGCAGCAGAGTGCACCACCCTGCACAATATGTGTACCTTACGTACACAAATATTTATACAACATATGGACCTATATTTGGCCAGGGTGTATAAACTCTGCAATGTTTTTTGGACATAACTGTGTGTTCCCCTGTCAGTGCCTGCTGCGATGCTCCACTGTCCCCAGCTGCACCTCCCTTTTCTGCTCTGCCAGGCTGAGCGAGCTGAGATGCTGTAGCAAGGGCCGTTCTCCATCTGCAGATGGTTCATCTGTTCGTCTCCATTATTAAGGGAAATTGGAGGATTCCTTGCGCACATGCACGGTTAGAGAGAGCTGCTGGACCAAAATGTGACACAAGGTAGACGCAGCACGATAAGGAGTGGTAGGAAAGAGCCATTTGCTCGTTTGCAGCCAAGCAGCCCAGGCACGGAGCGATTAAACTGCTTGACGGAGGTCACACAAAGAGCATGTGGCAGAGCTGGGAATGAAATCCAGTTCTCAGCCTTCAACGGCACGGCTCGCGTCTGTGCTAGTACAGCCCAAACCGTAACTGCTCCAGAGCTTTGTCCCGTGTCCAAATGAAGGTGTAGCGCACTTGAGTGACCTCCTCACCCGGGTTCGGGAGCGGGCACATGGGTGCCCTCGCAGCAGCAGACAGCAGAGCTGCAGCCTGCACACTGGCATCCCTCATCCAGCATGACTCCTCCAGCATCCCCAGGCTAGAGGGCTGAGCTCCCACGGGAAGGAGCCAGGATCTATCCGATGGGATCTCCTGGGGGGCTGGAGGAGGGGAGCGATGGTGGCAGCACTTGCTGTGGCTGCGGCAGAGCGGGAGGAGTGGCCCAGGGTGCCAGCGAGGCTGTGAACCCTTCTCCAAGGACACGCTCCACCTTCACATCTCACCTACGTCAGAATTACCTCATGTTCATAACGCCAGGAATTTCCAGCTGGCCCAGCCAAGCCTTTAGCTGCTAAATGAAAGTTTCTACCTCTCCCCAGAGAGTTATTTTCCCTCCATTCTTTTTATTAATAAATTAATAATAAAGATTTGTGCTGGAGAGACATCGTGGACTCGGCTCCAAGCGTGGCAGAGCGAAGCAAGTACAAACATCAGCTTGTTTATAAGCACGTCTGTCTGCAGGGTTTGGGTACCAGAGATCAAATCCTTCACTCAGCACTTGCCAGAGTAACTGGAAGGCGTGATGGATGTTTGTAAAGGAAAGAAGCCTCCTTCCTTCTGCCCACACCATGGCATAGCTCATCCAGCCAGGTGGCCAAGCCTCGCTCCATGGTGGGGTCCGATCGCTGGCACCCTCTCCTTGTGCGGGATGATAAATGCTCCCTTCATCTCTCAAAGACAGGTTTTCTTCAGTCCTGACCCACAAAATGCTTAAAGCTTGATGGACCCAGGGCAGCAAGGCTCTTGGGTTCCTTGCCACCCAGCAGGGAGGTTTGTTTTGTGATGGAGACCTGCTTTGTCCCTCTGCAGTAAGTTGTGTGTCGTGTTTCCAAAGGTAAACCCAGTCCACCCACTCTGTGACAGGCAAAGCTTGTGAGAAGCAAGGTAGGGCCTGGGGTTGGTGGCCAGCTATTTTCCTAAGGGTGCAACTCCATAAAAAACATTTTTGGAAACCTCTATCTCATTCCTTCTTCTGTATGAAGAGCTGCTTTGTACAGAATTATTTTTTTAGTCACCAATGACCAAATTCTAGCGCTGTCCCTGCAAGACAGCTTCAGGTTTTGACTTAAACAATTCCATTAAACAATTCCATTTACTGCTAGATCAACATGTATTCTCTGTTATCTCATTTACAGCCCTGGAGGGAGCAGCAGGCAGCTGAGATGCGATTGTGGTGGCAGGAAATTTCAGATGCAGCCACTGACCAGCAGGTCAGGGCTTTGATCAGGCACTGATTGCGGCACCTGAGGACCACAAATGGGTTGGAAATGAAGAGAACTGAACATGTTGAGCCTGGCCTGTAAACTGGAGCCAGCCCTGAAGTGGGATTTTTGCAGCTGGTTCCCGTGCCTGTTTTCTGTGCCCCCGCATGCGATTGGTGCCGCAGGAGGGTCCTGCTTCCCGCGTGGAGGGATGGGGACCACCTGCCCCAAACAAACCAAGCGCAGAGGAGAGTGTGCTTAGGTCCAGGATTATCTGTCAGGTAGGGAGAAGGCAAAACGAGGGAGAGGGAGTGGACTCGGCGCCAAGGCTCATGTTTTCATACTTTTTATGCGGTATGGCACTCCACAACAAGATTTCCTAAGACTAACCTTGAAAAACCATCCGGGATTCAAGACAAGTGCAAGAAAAAACCTCTGTTTCCCATTGATAACACCAGCCTCTGCGACAGAGCGAGGTGGGCTCAGGGCGGTTAACAAACCCCAGTATTCAGTGTGCCGGTGGGTTAAACACACGGCCACACAATAAACAGAGGTGGCCCACGAACACTGCAGATCCACGCAGATGTTATCGTCCTGCACGTGGGCAAACTTCCATTAGGGCAGGACATAAATGAATCGTCCCGCTGTACCCATATCTCTGGTTTCTGTTCCCTCTGAGCTCTGATGCCAAGGGACAGCGCATGGTTGTAAATACAAAGGGAAAATTGCACAGTCTGCAATCTGCTGGTTCATTACAGCAGATATATATCATTTTCTCCTTTAACCTGGGACCTGGTTTTGTAATCGCCACACAAATCTCCAACTGAACGTTGATTTACGAGGGTGCCTTTCCCCCAGCCTTTTCGGTGCTTTACGAGAACCACAACCTGACTACACAACGGGATTTTTTTTGGCATCGCGACGTGCAGCCATCTTTGGGCGCCAGTACAGCGAGGGTTTAACGATGTACAGTGAAATGGCTGAATGCTGAAACATGGGAAGGGAAGGGGAATGCAAAGGAACAGACACTTTGGGAACCTGTAAAGCTGTGACATGGTAGCAGCTGTGGAGCTGATACGCCCCGAAATGTCACTGTAGGGTAAATTATATGTATGATGTTAGGGAAGAAAAGCCGCCATCGGTTGGGTGGAAATAAAACAAAATTGGTGGGAATTTGTGTCTGCAGAAGACGCAACCCTCATGTGGGAATCATCCAGGATAGCGGTGGCTGACCCCTCTGCTCTCCCTCGCAGCCCAGCAGGGCCTTGGTGGGAGCAGCCCCTTTTTATTTGCCATTGAGAGATTTGTGGTGGAGCATCCAGGGCCATCAGGACAAACCCCAGGGCACATCGTCCTGTTCTGCTGGCAGAGGTCAGCCCCGTGCAAGCCTGGCTCAACTGGCATGGATTTTACCTCTGCCAGGGGAGAAGGGCTGTAAGGAGGGAAAGATTTACAGGAAACCCTTTGGAATAGCCAAACTTAGGAGGAAAGTAGCAGGAGATTGAAGTTTCAGATTATTAACAGCTGAGCTGGCAGCTGAGTCCAGTTCTGGGTGATTGAGCAAAGCAAGGAGTGGGCTTTATTAGGAGCCCATGGGGGGGCTCCCTCTCCTCTGTCTGCCTGGGATGGTGCTGGGGCAGGCAGGGCTGAGCTGGGGCACAGACATGTTGGGTCACAGCTTCCTCCGTGTCCTGCTCCTGTGAGGCTGTGGGAGGACATCAGGCTTTTCCACGTCTGCCATCCCCAGGATACACCTTCAAGATGCTGATCTCGGTGAGTGCCGAAGGTGGGAAATGCTCTCTGGAAACTCCCATGCAAAAGTGATCCCCTCTGTCTGGTGGAGTCTGGGGACCAGCTCCTGGATCAGAGGATGCTGTGGGCAGGTCTGCCTGGGGAGGGGTCCCCACCTGGGAGCAAAGGCAAAGGGAGTGTTTTATTTCTTATAGAAGTTTCATAGATTCCTTGTGCATTTGATTCAAAAAAAAAAAAAAAAAGGCTTGTATGCTTTTGATGTGGGCCAGGCTTGATGTTGTGGCTAATGATGGGCTAAAATTACTGAGTGGTCCTATGGGAACAGCTGGTTGAATGTTATAGTTTGAACCCGACCAAGACTGACCTAGAAATTAGACGTATCCCTGCATACGGCTATGGAGAGAGGGGTGTTAATGGGGAGAAGCACTATTTGTGTGTCTGCTCTTCGTATGAGAAAGAGACATTTATTTCAGTACACTTGTGTGGCAGCAGCACATTTGTATTGTAACAGCATCCCAGCAACAGCCCAGTACATTATTTTGCACAGAATGTAAAATATAAAGCTGAAAGGCACTCCCTTCTCTATGATCCTGTAACCCAAAGGGCTGAGGACACCCCCCAGGCCACGCTGGCTTTTGGAGAGGTGCATTTGCTCTGACCTTGCTCAGACAGCACAGGCTGTTATTAGCAGGAGAGCTTTTGCTTCTGCTGAAGTGGAATTTAATGAGGGGACAAGAACTATTCTGTGAATGAGTAGTAGCTTTGCAAACACAGTAATGAACTTTCCAATGACTGGGTTTTCTTGCTTTGCTTAATACTGATAGGAAGGAAGGCAAAATATCTCTGTGATATTTATTGCTCACAGCTTAGTTTGATTCACTTGAACCTGAATTTCAAAGCCACATTAAAGTCAAGGGGTGTGAATCCACTTAAATTAAAACCAAATGAAAGCTGGCTGGGATCTTTGGGAAGGGAAACCAGGGAGCTATGCATGCTTCCCACTGAAACTGGTGGGAGAATTGTTATACCTTTGCCAATGGGAAAACTCTCATTGACTGCTGCTAGCAAAATCGGATTTCTAGTTAGTGTACACATACAATGCTTGTAAGCTCTTGTGTGAGTGGGGACCTATGATAATGAAAATTCATTTGTAGCCTCAGCCTGGAAGTTGGTGCAGCGTGCTTAAGCCCAGCTGAACCCTTGAGGAACAGTGGGTGATGCTCATGAGGGGAGGAGACAGTTTTCAGGTTAAAAAATTTAAAATTAATTTGTGACACAGCCACAGAAAAGCATTCCAGGGACTGAAGGCACCATGCCTCCTTTCTCATTAATTAAAGATAATCCAAAAATACCGTCTCTAATTATTTGCAGAGAGGAGTTTATCAGATCTAACATGATGTAGTGATTGAAGTTGAAAAGTAGGTACCAGGAAAATGTGAACCAGCATCCCCTTGCAGTGTCACTAGAAGCAAATATTTTTATGAACAATTAAGATGTGTAGCTCTGAATTGATGAGGCAGAGGGTTGGGGTGCTCGCAGTGTTGGGGGGCTGATCTGTAGCTCTGCTGGGGCTGAGATGCACTTGGAGGATTGGCTTGCTTTCTTCAAATGTCTTTTGTGTTCCCAATCAATGATGAATTAGTTTCAGCTACTGGCAGTAACTGCCAGCTTCTCCTTGAAGGTGAGCTGAGTCTGCCAGACTGCAGAGATGGTAGTTGCATGTTTCTCTCCAAATGCTTGTTAGGTGTCTTCAGGTGCTTCCATTTATGTGCAGGTGAGAAACGTGTTAGTTCATGCTGCTTGTAAATGCATGTTGAGGTGCACTGGTGTGGTGTTCACACTGTGGGCACTGCAATGCAGAAATGCTTGGTCCAACATGCTACTCTTTTTTTTATTTTTTTTTTTAAATTTTTTTTTTGTGCTTGACATGACAAGTTTCTCCTCTTCACCCAGATCCAAGCAGAAATTCATCTCTTCTACTTGGTGCTCCTCACCCAGCACCCCTTTGCAGACTTCAAGCCAAAGCAGGCTTTGAGGAGGGATAGGGAAGGGGGATTCTGACCTCTGGGGAGTTTTCCCAATCCCTGAGACAGCACAGGGATATGGCTGGGTGTCTGCTGGAAAATCAGAGCTGGGACTGGTGGGATCAGCACTGCCCTGTGCAAAGGATGTCAGTAAAAGTTACCAGTGAGAGGAAACAGGGTGGCTTTTCTGTGTGCAGAGCCAGGCTTTGTGCCCAGACTGGTGTGGACATTGTATGAGGAAGCAGTGGTAGTAAAGTGGGGGTGGCCTTGAAATGGGGGCTGCTACTGGATGCTGGTGCAGGAGAACAGGTCCCTCCAGGCTGGGGAGAGAACTGTTGCCTTGCCTGGGAACAGGGAGGGAAGGTGAAAGGAAGGGCTGCTCTTGACCCAAAATCCTGCTCAGGATACAGTCTTGCCTTTTGGGCTTCAGCCTCTCTGTTTCCAAACCCCTGAAAAATGAGAATTTCAGCTTTTTGCTTTTTTTTTCCACCACGCTAACAATTTTTTTTTTCTCCAAACAAGGACTCTGGGATCAGGTCTTGACCCGTGAAGTGTATCTGCAGTTGCACCATGCAGCTCGTCAGCACAGCTCCCCTGTGCTCTTCCCCTCCCTCTTGGCTTTACAGACCACTTACAGCCTCACGGCTCCTGAGCTCATACTTTCCTTTGGAGCAGCTCCTCAGCCAATCTTCATTAACCATCACCAGTCTTGCATAGCTTCTTCCTCTGATTTCATGCTGAAATAATTCCTTACTATCTCCCAGAATTATATGAGCTTTCTGTAAGTTGTTTGGCATCTTCATAGCATAATTTAAGAATGGGAAGGGGAAGAGACAAAAGATGGCTTAGAATCTAAACTTTCATCTCAATGAGGGAAGCTGTCCCATAAATGCATGTTTGCTGCATGGGAGACCAGGATCATGCATTCATTTCAGAGCCAAGACATGGGGATGCTTATTAAGCTGCACATTATTCATTGTGCTGCTGAATTCAATGGAGCAGAGAGGGCTTAAAGTTCTCCCAAATAATTTCCTGGCTAGGATAAATAAAGTGCCATCACTCTGCAGTAAGGTAGGAGGTCCATGTACCTCCTAATTAAAAAAAAGTATGAGCAGAGTTTTGAAAAACCATTTATAGTTCCCATCACAGCTTGCATAAGTGTCACCTTGTAGGGTCTAGCCAAAAGAGACAACGATGTTTGTAGCTGAGAGTGGGGAAAAAAAAACAAAACTGGGCAGCTCTTCAGCTCATGTTGGTGGTTACCAGGACCATGTGTTTGACATTTCTGGAGCTGAAACCTCTGTTCTCCTGGTGTCAGCTCTGCCTACCGTGCGTGGGGAGCTCTGAGGTGCATGTCCTCCATTCCCACCAAGAGAAACAAAAAGCACCAACTACAGCCACTCTTCAGACCCTGCCAGCTAAATGGAAGAACCAATCAATCTGTCTTGCTCTGCTTGTTTAATGTTCCTCTTCTGCAGAAAAGTGAGACAGTTACTTACACTTTCCAATATGTTGGGACAGTCTTTTGGCCTCAAATGCTCCAGAATAATGAAAAAGTCTATTTACAGTAGCAAAAGCTCAGTCTGTCACCTCCTGGGATTAATTTACTACACTGGGATTTCTGAGGAGACTGTTTTCTGTCTCAGAAATGAGTATCTTGGCAGCTTCTTACTAATGTCAGGTACTAAGTTTTTGCAAAGGTACCATGTGATTTATTTCTTGAAGATTTGTGGGACTTTTTTGAGGGAGAAGAGGAAAAACCCTCTGTTTTTCTGTGATGGCAAGAGTGGCAGAGCTGCTCTTGGAGCACAGATGCATCTGAGGCAGCTGATGTTGCTGTGAGAGCCCTGGGGCAGTGTTTGCAGAAGGGGTGAACTGTGCCAGGGCTGCCCAAATCCTCCTTGTCCAAGGGCCACTGGTGCTACCAGCCTGATGGTGAAGGTCTCCATCCAGTTGCATGCAGCAGGCCAGGAAAATGCAGCTCCTGCCCCGGGCCTGGAGCTAGCGTAGCCACAGCAATCCCCTCGATTTGCTTGGTTTGATGGCTGGCCAGCCTCTCTGGGGGCCAAGTTTAGCCCAGCAGCTCCTGGGCCACTCTCCTTCGTTTGATTTATGCCTTTGGAAGTGGCTTGGTTTTTAGACTGCACCTCAGAGCTAAGAACATGATGTGAAGGCCAGTTGCTCCTGCAAAATACTCTACTGTTTGCAGTACTGCACATCTGGATGTGCAGAAATCCAGCTGCCACTGCCAGGGAAGCTGGTTCAGGAGCAGCAGCACCCTGTGAGGTGTGCTTGGGTGTGGGAAGCATCCCAGGAAGTGGTGGAGCCATTCTGTGTTGAGGCTGTTGGACACTGCGCAATACCAGATGTATTGGGGATAAGTTTTGCGCAGTGTTGTCTGGAGCTTTGGAGATAAGTGGAGCAGACAGCGCTGCAAGCACCAGCCACATCCTATTATCTGGGACGGGCTAAATCTGTCCCTTCTGGAAGCTGCTCTGTTTATTGCAGTTATTGTTTTGTTTTGCTTCAGAGGAGTACTCAGGGAGGTTCTGGCACTCTGTGTGTATACATGCTCAGTGTGGCTTTGAGCTGTGATTGCTGCTGCCCTGATCTGTGGGATGTGTTTATTTCCTCTGCAAGCTGGTGTCCAGAGCAGTGCCATAAGGGAGGGCTGTTTGCTGATGGTGGGGAGGGCGTGCGACCCCCTGCTCATCCCATGCTTGCTGCCTTGGAGAGCTGTGGTGTAGTGCAGGCATGGCAAGCAGGGACTTTCCTACTGTGGATCCATTCCTGGTACGGGATATTGCAGTTTATTTGCCCATGTGGAAAAAAAAAAAAAAAATGAGCAAGTCCAATGTACCACTAAACTGAAAGGAATACAAGAGAATTGCATGTTTTATTCTCCTCCTGCATTCTTTTTGCCCTCAATGCAGACTCTGGCCTTTACCGTGCTCAGCTTCTTCCCTCCCCACTTGCGGGTGCCTCCACACACGTGCGATTTCACTAGCGGAGTTACATTCTTTGAGTCGAAATTGGAGTCGGAGCCCCTCTTGCAGATTTGATTCACAAAACTCCAGGCTTGCGTTGCTGGAGGCAGTTAAGAAAACAAAAGCACAGAAGAAATGAAAAAGCCAGCTGTGTAGTGGAAGTGCTGGGAGTTTGCTATTCCCGGTCACAACTGTGA
Organism: Tetrax tetrax; assembly: GCA_009806455.1. Classification (NCBI taxonomy): domain Eukaryota; kingdom Metazoa; phylum Chordata; class Aves; order Otidiformes; family Otididae; genus Tetrax; species Tetrax tetrax. The sequence goes on along the minus strand of WHYT01017265.1, from coordinate 548,871 downwards.
TTTCACTTCTGGATCGTGATGCCAGTTGTGGTACGGCAGCCCCTGAGCTGCCCAGAGGGGTTACGGATTTCTTCATTGCAGCCTATAGATCCTAGAGGAAGACAGCTGATTTTCCATTACTGAGAAACTCTCTGGATCCCAGAGGGTCCCTGAACTTAATTATTCCTATGGCTGACCAGCTCATAAATTTCACATTTCATTAAACTGGTTGCTCTCGTTTAACAACATCCCAGCTGTTCACTGTGTCCATCTCAGGTCTAACAAGGGGGAAAAAGTAAGGTTTGTCCAAAAGTCTTGAACTGTAGCTTTTTCCATATGATAGTCTCATGCGTCGAAGGGCTGGTAGACTCATTATGATGTCTTCTCACTGCAAGATGTGTTTGGCAAGAAGAAATCCCTCTTTCTCTTCTTGTGTCAAAAGACAGCCATGGCATGTATGAGAAATGCAAATAGCTTGGCTAATTTTGGAAGTCGGCAGCTAAGATTGTGGCCTGTATCCCACAGAGTGGGATTGAGCCTTGGCCCTGGTTTTTCACGCTGTGTGTATTGTCAGCTGTAACGACGCTGCTGTCAGACCTCTGGACAGAGTAAGTGATGAACATGGAAAAGTCAGGAGTAATTCAGCTCTTAAGAGGAGGCTGATATACTGTGCTGTTCTTGCAAGACATTTATTTTTAGTTAACCTTACTAAATATCCTGCAAATATTCATGTTGAACTCTTCCCTGGATGTAAAAAAATACTTGTGTTGGTCACACATGCGTGTGTGTTTGTGCATGCTATGTGTTCACTGAGGCAATGTAACTTGAATTTCCAAATTTGCACATGGCATTTGAGTAGACTCAGGAGGAAAACATTTGTGATAGCACTTCTTTTCTTTCTACCTGTAGCAGTCGTCTTGTCTCTCACCAAACTTTCCACACTAGTTCCAATTTATGCAGTAAATACCCTGGGAAGAGAAGATTGCAGTGTAATGAGGCAAACCCATGACACCGTGGCAAGAAAGTTTCATTTATTTGAAGATCTGTGGCAGTAATAGTTGGCATGCTGTTCTGTACAGCTGGCACAGATTTGTTTATGATCTGGTGCTTCCCCCAAGGTGCATGCTGGAAATAGTTCCCTCCAAGGCCCCCAGAAAGCTGTCACTGTGACAGCTGGACCTGGGGAAGAGTGGGGGGACACTGGAGCAATGCCTTTGGATCTCTAGAAGGAACAAATGTTGAGTGTCCCAGAGGGACAGTGTGTCTGGAAAGGGCCATTTGACAGCCTTAGAGTGGTGTTTTGGCAGGGATGTCCATTGAATTATCAAAACCCATAGAAAGCTGGAGTTCTGCAGCCTCTCCTTTTTCTGTTAAAGCCTATAGAGTATCTCCTCTTTGTATTGCCGTGCTTTAAAAGAGATGGGGGTGATGGCTACAGAGAGCAGCTCTTCTCCGCATCCCCAGGGCTATTGATGCTGATGCAGCATTTGGGAAACAACAGAGCTTCTGTTTAATAACGTTAACTCCATGTCATAACATAGCCAGCAAGGGTTTGAATAACACTGCACAGCTAATTAATTGTCATTTGGCTTAAGCACAATAATGAAACATGCTGTTTATATTGTATGACTTTTACTGTGCAGAAGAAATGAGTGATGCTTGGTCGTGGGGCTCTTCTGGGTTGCTGCAGTGCTTCCACCTCCATGTTGCTCTCCTGGAGTTGGGATCTGCAGGGTGCCTGGTTTCATCACCCAGTGAGCTGCTCTCTTCTCCCTAGCAGTTTTTCTTAATGCCAGTGCTCTCATTGCACACAACTTGTCCAGAGATGCTGGGATAAATTCTGCAAATAATCTGCTTTGGAGTTTCGTGCAAATGGCCCAACTTCAGCCCAAACTTGTTCTTGATTTTTGTGATGCTGCTGTTGTGGAAAATGCTGATTCTGCACTGTTCTATGTGTAACTCTTGGCCAAGTTCAGTTCTGTGCACAGATCACCATCTCTATCTTGCTTTGGGAGGATTTGTGTGTGTATTGACTTCAGTTACATTGAATGGACATTTTTTAGCAGCAAATGCTGATCTCTGTCTTGCTAGTAAATTATACTTGTGCTGCCACATGCCAGACATCTGTAGTGAACAGAGATGCGAAGGCCAAGCTGTGTATCGCAAGATATGACTGCTTCTGTGTTCATGGGGCCTGAGTAAAGGAAAAAACAGAGCAGGATGATAAGACATGTATACAGCTTATCAGACTCCATGTATCAGATGCTGCAGCACTCACAGAGGAGAAGTTGCAGCTGGCAGTAAACAAAACAGCCGCATTTTTGTCATGTCCCGTGGGAATAGTGTTGCATGCGATAGGATGAACCACAGGAAGCCATTGTAGCAAGTGAGTCACTGCTGGGGTCAGGGGGTTGGTGTTGGGCTTTCAAATGGTACCCGTGGGAGGCTGGCATCTCCTGTAAGTGTCTGAGAGAATCGGGACTGGAGCAAGGAGAATGCAGAGCAGCAACTGGGCTTGTCTGGCTTTATTTATACCATGGGGATTTGTGTGGGGGATAATGGCTTTAAGGCAGACTCTAGGCTGATCTTTTCATAAATGTGTTTCCAACCTGTCTGAGGAATTTGCTCAATCCATGCTTAAACGACAGACTTGAGGAATACGGATAGTCAGAGGTATTTAGTTATTCATTTGGGGATGCAAAAATACAGGTGCTGAGGAGGTCAGCATATAGCTTTATTGGGAAATGATTGAACCAGCACATCTGCGATGCTCCTAGCATTAGGACACAGTTCAGCTACTACACAATATGCCAAACCCCCTCAACTTTGATGTGACTAAACAGCTTTCAGTATGACACTACACATGCCTGTGACAACGCTGCTGTACTCCAGAATCAGGACTGAACTAAACCTCAGCTGTTCGTACCCAAAAAGAGCCACTTCTGATTTTTTCCTTCATCCTGCCTTAGAGTAGATCAAGTGAAAAGTTACAGCTGAAAGATTTACAGGATATTTTTCAGAGCTGCCTGAGAATGATTTTGATGTGTTTGCTTTCTTTGCACTTGGCAAACTCTGCTTCTCTGGGACTAAATCTTATGGAAACTTATCATTTATCATCCATGGTTGGGAAGGAGGAGGCCAGGTTTAAATCTGTGCTCCAAATCAGGTAGACAGTACTACATCTCAAAATATCGAACATTCGGTGGTTTTTCCTCAAAAAAAAAAAAAGTTTTACAGCCAGTGAAGGGACTGCTTTTGAACTTCAGTGACTGATTCACCGAAGAGTCAGTAGAGGGGCTGGGAAATCCTTTGGGCTTCTTCCCTGTGCCAGTGAGACAGTCAAAAGGCTCTTTCCTTTGGCTCTTAGGGTGAGCTCCCAGTTGGGGCGGGAGCTGTGCTCATCTTGCTGCTGGAAGTCCTCAGCTTGGTCCCTGCTGATGGCTCTCGGTGTCTGTTAAAGGCCAGGCTGCTTCCTGCTGTCCTGGGACAAATTAGCAGGGGATGTGGGAGAGATGCTTGGTTGGTGTGCCTGCAAAGGCATTTTATTGGGAGTGGGAGGGACAGGTGCTGTTCTCGCAGGCTGCCCTCTGCTTCCCTTCATTCTCTTCTGCAAACCTGATTTTCTTCCACTCACACATCTGCTTTCCACATTTGCTGCCTCCTGCCCTACTGAGGATCTAACAGAGGTGCTGGGCAAGATCCCAGCTCCCCTCCACCATCCCTGGGGGCAAGAACCCAGCCGAGATCCTTTGGCGCTGATGGTAGGAAATGGGGACAGCACTGCCAACAGCCTGAAATGTGCAGGGAAGGGTGGTGAAGCCACCACACAGGAACACAGCTCTTGGCTTTCCATGAATGTCTGTCCTTACTCAGATCCCAGCCCCAGGAGGGGCCTTTTTACGTAAAATTCAATGAAGTCAAGTTCATAGGGCAACAGGATTGCTTTGGCTCCAAGTAGTTCTACTGATGTTCTTGGGTGTAATTAAACAGAGGTCAGACACAGGGTCTTTAAGTTACTTTTTGAGAGTTTTAGTGTTGGACTCACTCTTTGCTTTGTAATCACAATTTTCATTGGGTGCCTTTGGTAACAGATTATGGATGGTCCTGGATGGCTCAGAGGAAAAGGAGCAGCTTGTGAATTCACTATGGAGCTGTTCTGTGAACCTTGCAAATTTCCAGTGGCATATTAAAAAAACCTTAAAGAGCAGCAAGTGTTTTCAGTGCTTAGCCAAACAGCAAACATCTTGCAAGTCAGTTATTGCTGATCAGAGGTGGGCAAAAATGCTGCAGCGAAAAGGTGGATTTATAGAGGAGTTGGAGTGCCCTTGCATTTGAATGCAACCTAGAAAATGTTTTGTTTTCATTTTATTTCAGGCATTGAGCACCTCTCCTAATTATAAAAAAAGATGTTTACACGTAATGGTAAAGCATTTGGAGTAAAAGCTATTTTACTCCAGTGATACAACATGGGTGTAATGAATGTAAGGACAGGTACAGTCTGAAGGGTTTCCCTTACTTGTCTTGGAAGCATTGACAGGGAAAAAAGAAATGTGGTGTCTGAGACCCAGCATCTTGAGGATCTCCACCTGCAATGCCTGCTTGTTAATACTTGGCATGACCTGCAATAACTCTTTGTGTGGCTGCTTATTCCAAGGGACTGGACTTTTGCAAGGCTGTCCCAAAAATCAGTGGGACACAGGAGGGTCTTAGAGACAGGTTAGCATTCATATTTGTGGGCTTTCCAACAGTGCAGAGTCTAAATTAGTACTTGTTTCCTCCCAGTATCTTTAAGTGTTAAAGGAAATGACCTTCTGCTGAGGCTCTGTAAATGAAAATGCAATCTGAGAGGCGTAAGAACTGTGAAAAAATTGAAAGGGATGAACACTTTAATGACATAATGTCAGTGAAGTGGCTTGCCAGTCCAAACTTGGCTGGCATATTGATGCAGTAAGCTGGATCTGCTGGGTAAGCAAATGGTGTCACCCTCTTCCCAGATCCCAAACAACCTCCTCAATGTGTAGGCAGCAGCCACTGATCCTCATGGAACAAACATGTCCCCTTCCAACATGAGAGACAACACAAAGTTCTTTGATTCCTCCTAATTGCATTTCAGTGTTTGTGGCTCCATTGTACAGTTTCTGCAGGAGTTCAGCAATTTTGGCTGCTGGCTTCCTCTCCTTGCTGACCTACAAATACCAGTTTTTAGGGAAGATTTATGAGCAGCGTGTAATTACCATCTTGTAAAGCACAAATCATAGCTATAAATAGGGGGCTGGACTATGCACAGAAACCCAAGGGGATGGTGACTCTTGCTTTGTCTGTGCAGGACAGCCCTGCTAGCCCAGGTTGAGGAGGAGCCGGGTGCTTTGACTCCTGAAGGCTGGCGGAGCACCAGCCAGCCCTCCCCTAATCCGTATCCTCGCAAGGATGGAAATAACATCTGGCCGGGCTGACGGTAGGCAGGCTTTATGGTAACCGAGAGCTCTGAAAACTGAACCTTCTCGAGCCTTGTATGCATTTATCTTCCTTTCCAGAACATTAGTAGGCAGAGTTTGTTTTCAGTGAGTTATTTAGCAGAAAGAGGGATTAGACCTCGGGCTAGCATTGATTAACCCCTGCGTGTTGAGTTGTTTAACAGCAGAATGGATTAGTCGTGTTTGCTGGTGACCTTTGTCAATTGAATCCTTCATCAGAAGACTCTTCTGTCTTTTTAAATATACAGATCCTTAAAAATTGAATCTATGCTAAAATGCCCCTAAAGTGAATGGCAGACTCAGGAGAGCACAGAACTGGGGCAAATAGTCCAGAATTTCTGATCTTAGGTTTGATGTTGTGTGAGTTTAGGTCATGGGAGCCCCACTTGTGCAGCTGGCTACTTAGCACTGCCATAGAATGGATCAGTGTTTGAAGAGCTCTGTATGAGCTGGAAATAAATTGTTGTCTGAATAAGAAAGCATTCCTGGAAAAGGACTGAATTTTCTGTGGGTTCTAGGGAAGATTGTAAAAATGAGAGTCCAGTTAGCAGTGAGATTTAATGTCACCCTAGAAATTAAATCAGTCATGTTTGGTGACTGTGGTTGATTGTTCCATTTGAAGGAAGGCACAGGGGCAGAGATGCTGCAAGTTGTAAATGTGTGAAGCCTTGTTGCCTTTGATGGAGCTGTATCTATTTAAATCAGCTGAGCATCTGCTCTGGATAACACACACATCCTGCTGCTGCTGCAGCCAGGGACCAAGGTGAAGAAAAACTGCTCAGATATACCACCAAGAAAAGCATCTCTAACTGCAGGAAGACACTGATGGCAATTTAAGGACTGCCAGAAAGGTACAAAGGGCCCTTACATAGATCAGCCTTGGACCCAGCAAAAGGTGTCTGAGGGTGTCTCCTCAGACCTTCCATTCTCTCAGCAGTGCCATGCAGAAGTTGTTATACTTGACTTTTTGAGCAAAATACCTTCCTGCTGCAGCCAGGAGTTCATTCTGGGCTTGTTTTGCTGTAGTACAAGTCAGGTCAAGAAGTTTGTTTAGTTTGCTAAAAAAGATACTCTAGTTCAAACAAGACTTAATTCATTGAAGCCCCATGGCCTCTGTGAAACGTGAACCCCTCTGGCCTCATGATTTATGAACACAAAGCCATGGGGAAGTCTTGCCAGAGGAAAACAAGCTGTATGATAGGTAAATAAAAGGCACTGGGGCAGGAAAGGGTTAAACAGACACAAATGTGGAAGCCATACATTTGGGAGGTGTAATGAGCTGTTGGGTGCTCTGCCCTCCCAGAGGGGCTTTCCTGAGGATAGTCTGGAGTTGGTGCCCTTGCTTTGGCAGAGAGTTTGGGACAGGTCTGCTGTATCCTTGTGCTTTTGATTTGTCTGTGTGAATCTGAACAGGCTTGAAATGAGAATAAATCTATAGCAGTGTTGAGGTTGTTTTGTGGTGCTCAGAGATGGAAGGGGCAGGACCCAGCTGAGTCTCCCAGCCCTCCTGCCTGAGATGCACTGCCAAACTCCTATTGTGATCACCAGTGGTAAAAAAAACAACACATCTGGTCCTAATCAGGGCCACATGAATCTCTATGCCAATTTAATCTTCCCCAAATGTTAATTATACAGATTAATTTTTTAATGTTTAGGAGTTGTCTATGCGCATTAGATGTCTGGGGGTTTCTCTGTGTATGTTTGCAGAACCTCTAACAGGCACAGTGCTGCTTCCCAGGGCTGATAAAACCCCAAGGAGTGACAAAGCCGTGGCTGTGACTTCGCACTGTAGTTGGGTGTGGTGATGCGGTGAGAAGTTATAACCTATTTTTTTAGGAAAAACTTTTTACACTCAGGGTTATAGAACACTGGAACAGGTTGCCCAGAGGTGCAGTGGATGCCCCATCCCTGGAAACATTCCAGGCCAGGTTGGCTGGGCTCTGAGCAACCTGATCTGGTTGGAGATGTCCCTGCTCCTGGCAGGGGGGTTGGACTGGGTGGGCTTTAAGGGTCCCTTCCCACCCAAACCATCCTGTGATTCTTTAGGGCAAGCAGACGTGCTCCTAGGAATCTTGCCCTCTGGGCAGGGGGCTGCAGGCAAAAAAGAGGCAATGGCACATATACACATGGCTAGATAGCTTATGTCTTCTGAAAGGTACAGTTTAGTTGGAATTCAAAGATGGGAAGCACAGCAGACCACTGTCTGTCTGCTACCTGTTCACTGACACAGCTCCTTTAGTGCCTCAGGAAATTACAATAAAGCTGATACACTGCTGTTTTTTTTTCTGGATCAGATCCTCCAAGGGAAGTGAAATGCTGGTGGAGTATTTTGCGCTGCTGATCTTGAAAATATAACCTGTGGCCAAAACTCCTTGGACTTCCTCAAAGGTGTCTGAGAAACATGGAAAAAAAAATCCACACACAAAAACCAGCTAACTAAACTCAAACTTCCCAAAAAACCAACAAAAAATAACCCTAAAATATGTAAACAGGAGGCTTTAGGATGCTGGTCTGGTCTGGAACTGAAGGTCTGTATTCTTAAAAAAAAAATATTTCAGTTTCAGATAACTGTAAAACCTAGTAACAATTTCAGAAGGCTGTAGATGCTACAGAAAGACACCAGCACCACAAGGTATTGTCCCCCAAGCAGTAGGCGAGCAGTAGGTGTAGAAATACAGTGGGTATGTAAGTACTGTGTGCTGGAAACCCATCCAAAATAGGAGGCTGAGAGGCTGGACAATGACCCTGATGTGGTGACCGGGACTAGCAGCATGATATAGAGTGGTATATTGGTGCTTAATCTGGGTGTATGAGCACTGTGTCTCTAGTTAAAAATGTTAATGAGCTGGCACATTCTTCTAGCCAAGGTCTGCACCTTTGGCCATGCTGTCTGGCACTGAGTAGAGCTCCCCAAACTGGAAAACTCATCAGTGGGGGGAGAAGGGAGTAAGTTACCGTAGGGACTTGTGGAAAGGTGCTGATGCATCTGAGAAGGTGACTTACTGGAAACACTGAGCAGACAGAAGCAAAAATTACTCATGTCAGAGACCACTTGGTAGCTGGACTGGATTCCTCAAGTGATTCATCCACAAAATTGACTGCTTTGCCTGACATTTTACTTCCCCTCTCTGTTTAGAAAGCAGCTCAGACTTACTGAGACTGTTGCCCGTTGTCTGAAAGGTTTGTTGATAGCTGGGTGGTGCACATAGCATCCTTGTGTTCTCATAACTTCTAAACCACTACTTCAACAAGGGTGGGGGGAAGACAACAAAATGAAGGGGTTTGTCACTGCAGAAGCCCTCAGTGGAATGAACCTGTAATCTTGTGAAATCAAAGGGGAATCTGGGGAATGTGCTGTTTTTGGTAGGCTTAATGCAACAATTATAAATGGAAATGGCTGCCTGGAAGTTGTTACATGGTTAACTGACAAATATTAGAGAAGGGGGAAATGTGGATGAAAATTGCTTGGTAAAATAAAATCTCCAGGCTTTAAGTTGCTCTTTTTTTTTTGAGGGAGGACTAGAGGATGAAAGGACCATCAGCTGATGCAACAGAAATGTACTAGGATGCTTTAGTCAGCTACTAGACCTGGGTAGGATAATTCATAAATGATGCTAACTTTGGATGTGCTTGGATATGTGCAGAAAGCAGGATGAAAACCCACTTGTGACTTTTTTTTGCTAGCTTGTGTGTGGAAAACCTAGCAAATGACATCTCTTGTCCTGAAGAGTGTACTCGATCAAGAGGCAGAAGGCCTGCTGGGATGTCTCATGCACTAGCAAAGGCAGGAGAAGGCTGTGACCTGCTTGCTCAGTGGTGGGAGCAGGACTTGTCTTAATGCAGTGACCACACTTGTGAAATTCACCCAAATTTTTTCAGGATTACTGAGCTGCAGAAACCACCAGTGGAAAAGATCTCTCTGGTCATCCAACCCACTCTCATGCCGGGACAGAATTGTTCCCTGCAATGTATAGGTTTCTCCAGACTGATATGACTCAGGCAATGGGATTTTTTCACCACTTCCTTTGGGAAGTCTAACAGATCTTCCATAGCTGAGGAGATCTTAATGTAAGGATTTTTTTTTTCCCTGACATCTTGTTCTGAAATTAGTGCTATTTAATCTCCACCCAGTAATCCCATGCATGCCCTAAATTCTCTGATTGGTGTTGTACCCTCACATACACAAAGGTAGCACATGCTCAGGTTGCATGGGCTGCTTTTGAGAGT